>OZ023143.1:24706998-25231903 GCA_963675895.2 Styela plicata | reverse complement strand
TGATCGGGAATATTTCACTTATTTCTTTTTTAATTTTTTTTTTAAATCGCCCAGAGCAATGCCACGGGAGACAAATCATACTAGAAAGTCTCCTGAATCCACTAAAGTGCAAAGAGCTACATGGAATGCAGGAATGGGAAATAAGGATCCATCCATCCCTGATAGATGTCTATTAACGCGTTTTAAAGCCTTGTCGATCAACACGATCAAGAAAGCAACGAGGAGGCAAGGAATTTCAAAGTTTAGAGTTTATTCCTGGAAAGAAGCTTCTTGCATAAAACTGTTTGTGACATTGTGGAACCACCACAGTGAATAGGTGCGAATTGGATAGCCAATCGTGTTGACCGTTAAAATTTTGTTCGGAAGAACGAGAGCAGAAAGCTCGCTTGAAGTTATTTCGTCTAAGGTCGCATACCAAATGTTCACTAGTTGTTATTTTGATTTCATTTGGCAATGCATGCTTATTTATGTGCTCAATGTATTATTGCTCATCCATTTCCGTATATACTTTTCTTAAATTTTTTTTTATTTTATATAATTTATAGGCGAACGGGGCCAGAACTTTTAGAAAAATATTGACATTTCGATACCGTTGAGCCTACCCTAGATATTACACCTTAAATGGCGGCGTGAATCTCCGAATCAAGTCTAAACCCTCATGATTCAAATCCGAGCTCCTCAACCTGCAACGCCAACATGGTAACTACCAGGGTTTGGCCGCCGCGTCTGATTTTCTTATGTACCTTGAATAGCGTCCCCATTTCCCAACATAATTTGCAATATGTTTTTCATGATTTTAAGATTTTATTCATCATAATACAAAAGATAAATAGGAGCACACAGAACAACAGAACTTATCATATCATAGATCTTTCAACGGACCATGCGTGGAACATAATTGGCCTAACCAACAGAAAGAGCGAGTGTGTACCGTAGTATTATATATGACTCAGCAAAAATACTAATGTCAAATTCAAGTATTTGGCAAAGTCATGATATCGGTTCGAAAAATTAAAAAACTGTTATTCATAAGAGTTCCGCGCATGCCCGAAAAAAATATGCCACCCAAAATCCCATATCAGCAGTATAGTGAAAAATGAGAGAAAATTATTGTAAAAGAGCATTATTACGTCAGATAGATCAATATTGTGAAATCATAATAAACAATTAAAAATAATTATAACGTAATACTAAAGAAAATAATACCATGAATGTCGGTATACAGTGATGAAAAATTATCAAGATAGGCTAAATTTGGGGAAAAGAACTTGAAAAGTACACTTTTAAAAAGTAAAATAGTGCATTTTTATTATATTTAAAGTATTATTGTTCGTTGTACGTTTGTTTGCGTCACAAAATCAGGTATTCAGAGATAAAAAGTTTTGATTGAAAATTTTTAAGCGTCTTTTTTGTGTAAAATGAATGTTTACAGCTATGTAACTCAATTATATGCATTGGGGGTATATTTTTGTTTAAAGTTTCCAGACTAAATAACTTTACGAAAGAAACAGGTTTGGTTCTATATTTTTTGACTCCTGTAATATCTTTTCAAAGAAGCCCAGTAGCTGCGCATCTGTATAACTTGATCGGAATAAATTTGATTCCGTTATTTGAGAATCCTTTTTCATGTTCCTTGAAATTGTCTCTTGACACGGTCCTTTGACTGCGTTTTCTTACGAATACTCGTTTTCACGTTGGGAAAACGGGATCTTGCTATTTCCGCATCGCATTCTGCCATTGCGCTTCTTTCTCATCCGGTGTAGACATCCGGATATCCTTAATTCAATCTCCTTTCACTTCTCATACTACATGGACTTGTGCGGGCTTTAGTTTTAGCAAAGTCCTCTCGCTATCCAATATGAGGTCGTACACTTGATCTAGTGTGAGTCCTGAGACATTTGTTCCGTTGACTTCTGTGATTTCGTCACCAGTTCGCATCAGACCTGCGAACATTTTGTCGGGGTAACTGTCGCTCAGTCGGGAGATGTATACACCTAAAAAAGAAAGAAGGAAGGGTCAGCAAGGTACGGAAAACGTGCAAAGCTTGGTATATAAAGAATTGCATTAAAACGGTTGTATGTAAGGAAGGAGTAAAGAAGTTCCGAAAGCTGATTAAGCGACTTACAAGATGAAGGGGGGGGAGGGGTCTTTGATATCCTCGAGACAGAACAATGACGTTTAAACCCAAGTTTTTCTCACAGCAGTTGACTTGTTAAAATACCTACATTTTTTTTTTGTCAAAATTGCAAATTCATAACCCATTTTTTGCACTAAAAAGACTGCTCTCAAATGTTCAAATGATCGCTAAAATCGGGAAATTGTGCTTCATAGAAAATTTAAGAAATTCAACTTACTTCCGGAATTCCCTGCTTCCTTCTTTCTTGCAATATAAAAGCCAAACGGTCCTGAAGAAGGTTTCATCATTTCCACAAGCAATGTTCCTTCAGCTGGATTCATTTGTAGAACCCTTCCGATTGGTCTGTAAGATGAAAAAAATGGATATTGTTATAAATAAGAAACTCATTGGTGATAAGGTTATCTATAGTGAGATAGAGGAAGTGGCTTTTACCATTGCCCAGGGCAGATACCACACGTTACACTTTATTATAGTGGTTCAGTGGTAGGAAGCAGTAGCTCAATCAACCCATTGGTGAAGCTATTCAAAGTGCGTACTTGTTGATGATATTACACCCTGGGTTCAGCGGTGAGTATAAATTTTTGAACCGGGAGTCGAACCCGGGATTTTTAACCTACGGTGTCAATATAAAAACACACGCGTTCACAACGTTTAAAATATTTATTTTCAAATGTGTCAATCATTTTTTCATAGTTATAGATAACATGGATTATGCTTTTAAATAGTCTGTATAATATATGCACATTTAGGACATAATTAGGATAATTAATCGGGCCTAAATTTCAAATAATTTGTTCGCAGAACCGCAACTATTCATTTGTTCGATCAAATGCGGAAATGTACACGTTGTTAATTAGCGCGTACAAGATTAAGTGGAACGCACATACATTTTTGTCATATATGTGCCACACATGACAGAGCTAGAACTCACATACATTTTTGTCAATTAGGGGCCACACATGACAGAGCTAGAACTCACATACATTTTTGTCAAATATGTGCCATACATGACAGCGCACAGGCCCGTACTCGACGCTAACTATTATCTGGTCGATTTCTGAAGAGTAACCCGGTTATTTTTTGTTAAGCATGAATCACAGATGGACCGCGCCTCGGCGGCGCGATCCATCGGTGACTCACGCTTAACAAAATGTTAATCGCACTAAATTTGTAGCAAGATTCGCTTAATAAAGCAACAAGGCAAGCGTTTTTGAAAATAATGAGTTTTTTTCGTTTAGCGCCTTTATACCACGCAATTTTATTGGCTTGTTAGAAATTAAATCAGAGTCCTGTGTGGGCCCAGTTCAATATTTTTCTGGTTTTTGATCACGAGAAGACGACCATTGGACGATCAATGAAGTGCTATAGCATTGAATTATAAAAGTTGTACAACATTTTATATCCGTGCAATTTACAATACAACCAGAATCTATTCCTTTATCGTTCATTTTTTTTTGATTACAAGAAGGAAACTCCTAGACGACGGGAAAATACTATATTATTATCAAAGTAATTGCTGATAATTATTACTTGGTAACCTAAGGGTAATTATCGAAGTTCAATTGAACGATAATTGAGGCAAATTATTTTCTAAAAATAAGGTCTAGTCGCCTTCTAGGAATGTTAAAATTGCTTGAAAACTGATTTGCACCCTTACTAACTTAAACAGTTTAATTAAATATTTTGAATTTCAAATATAGGCCGACTGAAATGCACGCTCACCAGGGGACGGTATTTAGATTGATTACAATCGAAGCAAAGAGTATGAAACCGCGAAAATATTTAATTTGGATCCTATTATTTAACATATTTTCATTGAAACAAATGTCCAAAATCGGCTCATAGTATAGCGCACATTAGTATAATCCAAACAGAAATATTTTGTGTGTATATAATTTGGTGAGCATGAGTCACTGATGGATCGCGCCGATGAGGCGCGGTCCATCTTTGACTCGTGCTTTATTAAGGGACATAATTATATTCGCGGATATATACCTGAAGTATGAAGGGTTTCCAACATCGTCTAATTTCTTTCGGCTTGCACTTGAAAGAATCATAGATAGCGGTCGCAATGATGATCTGAAAATAAGAAGGAATTAAAGCTTTGAATCTTAAAGGAAAAAGTTTACATATATATACATATATATATATATATATATATATATATATATATATATATATATATATATATATAACAGAAAGAGTACCGATCGACATATGCTTCGATTCTGTAAGTTTTACAAGCTGTTGGCACGTTACATTTGAATAAACGGTCATATAAAAGATACATTTTCAACTTTGTACTTAAAAAGCGGTGTTGGGGTTAAGATATATGATAAAATGATATATCTTAATATATAAAAAATTATAATTATATTTACCTCTTTGTTTCCGGCGCATCTTCAACGTTTTTAGCGAAATTCTCAGGGTCAGCAATTGTGTACCGATTCTTGTTGTCAGCGCGCATGCGTGATCTTCGTTTGCGCATGCGCACTGAAGAAATAATTGACGAAATCGACCCAGCTTTTCTGAGTGGTTGCTCATTAGGAATATTGGTCGATGACGTCTTATCTTGCAAAGTTGAACTTCTTGGACGGTTTGTGACGTCATGATTGCCAGATTCGTTCAAGTAATGATGGCTCATTGACCTATAATAGGAAAGTGCGATATCTTTAACATTTGGTTTGAATGCCGTTCATAGTAATGAAATGCATATGAAACATACATGAAACTCGAATAATGGCGATGTTATCACTAGTAAACAACGTTAATGGCTATGGTTAATTAGTAAAAAAGATTATGATAGTTATCATATCACGTTAGTTTGAATTTATAGCAAACTAAAACTATTGCGTTATATACCAAGTTTGTAGTTGTTATATATATTTTCCAAACCCCAATAAACTATACATTTTAAACGACAAAATTGGAAGATCGTATCTCCAAGATTGCACATATTGTGTATCGTTTCTACCCTGAAGGAGAGGAAAACTGGGGAAACGGACTATCGAACATATCATACTTGTTCCAGATGCTTGTTTCGAACCAGGTGCCGCGGTATTGCCAAACCTGTACTTATGGTCAGCGCCTGGAGACATGTGTTTTATTATTTTTGTAATCCGATTAGAATTATTTTCAGTAATAAATTGCGACTTGTTGCCAAGTGTACTGCTCTTTGAAAGTAATTTAATAAGTGATATTGAAATAAAACTAGAAAATCGAGTTCTAGCCAATTATCGGCTGTTGATGGTTGCCTACACCGTAACAAAAGTACAGTGAATTTACCGGTCATTTGCAGTATTTCCAAGGTTAAAACGCCATGTTGATGAGATTTATGCCAATTATGGGCCGTTGATGGACCGCACCGACGAGGTGCGTTCCATCAACTGTCCATACTTGGCATAAATCACATCATTAGGGCTGTTAAGAATTCCGCTATTATACAAATCACTGCAAATTACATGTAAATTTACTGAATTTTTGTAATAGTGTACACACGTTATCAAAATATCAACTGTTGGTATTCAGCATACCTTCGTTTTTCTTCTTCGCTTAACTTTTCCATACTGATTGCTTTTCTTATATTTTGGAAACTGAAAGCTCCTTGAAGTCTTCGTCGAAGAGACGGTTTTCGGTTGCGGGCTTGAGCGGCCATGTCTCCACTAGAAAATATAGTTTAAAAACGCATTAGCACTACAAATTAACGATACATTAGCCACAGATAGATAAATATTCGGATATTTGCCAAATTATCTTTATAAGAAAGTTGATTTTACTAAGCACGGGCCCCAAATAAACCGTGCCCAGAACATTCCATCTATTGGTGTCTATCGCAAATGCAAATTTATCTATCAAAAGGATATATCACCATTTTTTCAAATTTATAAATGCGAATTTCGAATCCAATCTTTTATTCAAAGCACGCGATAATTTAATGTGTGGTGATGCAATATATATCCTTTTCCTGCAAACTTAGTAGACGTAAGTGAATAACAAATTATGATATTCGATTCCCACTTCAAGAAGGGCGGAACGGGGATAGGTATTAAAGCAAATCTCATTACGTCATCAAGTGCATTTCGATGAGCGGCAAACAAAACAAAAAACAACTTTGGTTTACTCGACAACCTTTGCTGAATATATATTTAAGAAGTTGGTAAACACTGCGGCGATTAAGCAATCATGTTTTCTTAGTTATTGGGTTTTGTTTTAAAAGTAACCATCTTATATCGAAGATGTGGGACTAAGTTCCATAAATTTCTGATTCTGCCGAATTTGCAACTTAATTTAACATTTTCTTTAAATTTAGCGAAGATGTATTTTTTTGTTGCTCAAAAGACACAGATGGATCGTGCCATTTTGGCGCAATCCATCAGTGACTTTTGTTCAACAAATTACAAACTCGCCAAATTATTTTCTGTGTGTTGGAACACAAAATTCGATTTGAAAACATTGACCCTAGCAGTCGATGTGAAGACAATCCAAATATAGTTATGTTCTCTCGGTGTGAATTCATCCCTACTGTGTATATTTTGCTGTCGTCATTATTGTTTACGACCACAGCTCGATCCGGACCATTGAACTAGAAAGTCTGGGAAATATTGGACGAATCTTGACGGCAAACGCTAAAATGGGACTGTATTAGTAATTACGTCATTTCAGTTCGTTTTTGTTGTAATTTGATAGCATTTGAATCGTAAACAGAGTACGTGAATGCAAATAAACCGTATATACCGTATCAGAAAAAATATAAAATATGATAGGGCAACCTTGATTGAACCGAAATTAACCGGTGTTGTAGAGATATTTTTTGTAATAATGATGTAAACAGGTATAAAAAATCTTCCATCATAGGGATTTACTGGGCGAAATATAAGACATATAATTTCCCTAATTATGACGTTAAAATACAAAACTAACCTTAATGACCAGTTTGATCCGGTATAAACAGACGAATTCTGGCTGGAATAATGTGTACTGCTGTCTGTTGATGAAGTTTCAGACCGTTGTCGTTGAATTTGGTGTGTTTCCTTCGGTATTTGTGTGGAGTTCTGTGAATTTTCAGCTTTTACTGGCGAGTCAACTTCGGTGACTTCGTGAATAATATCGTTCACGAATCCGAATTCTTTCGAACTCACTGGTAAATGTCTAACCGAACCACCAAATTGTTCCGAATTTTTGTTGTTCGTATTTTTGAAGGCGTTGAAAAATTCTTCTCTTTTTGAGGTTAAAATCTCGTGTGGCGTGACGGTCCTTTGTTCTATTCCGTCATAATAGGTTGAAATATTTTGCGTAGAAACAAAGTGAGAGACAAGATTCGAACTCGGGACCTTCGGTTCAGAATCGATTCCTTCGAGAATGTAAGGGCTTGTGGACTCTGCGTACGAATGTCTTTGCCAGTGTGGTTTTGCTCTCATAGCAAACGCACGACTCTTTTGTGCAGCGGCCAATGCCTTCTTTTTGGACGGTGCTTTGCCTGAAAATTTCAATTTATATATATATATGTTAAATTTTGGAAAATTAAATGCTAAATTGTTCGAAGCGAATCAAGTGATTCTCCCGAATCGCCACATTTTTGAATTTTTATTTTATCAATTATTACTTTCGGAACAAAAGAATAATACGTTTATCCTATTTTGACAATAATTTTTGTTTGCAATATTATCAATGTGTCTCTAAAAAATTTTGTTTCCGACTTTTTTATATTATAGAACTAAATCATATCGTAAATTATCGATATCCTTATCCGATATTTTATAAATAGCCTACAAAACAATTTTTGTTGAGTATGGGCCACTGTTGAATCGCACCGTTCAGGTGCGATCCATCAGGGGGTCAGACTTTACAAAATAAAATCTCTGACTTTTGCGGAAACAGGTATACTCAAAGGTAAGATAAATATTTTTGCCCGGTACCTCAACAATAGTTGCACAATAATTCAAATAGAAAAGTGATATCGCTACATTTATTTACCTTTATTCAATGCAGTCTTGTATAATCTTGCTTGTGATTTCGATAAGCTCCCTGATGTTGTACTTTCCACAGGTTTTTCAATCATACAAATACTGACTCTGCTGTATACGCGCATAATGAACAATAATTAGTATCCGAGTACCGTACAATGGTAAGAAAACTTTGATTTATGATGACTATGCTCGCGGCGACGGGTTTATATACTCGTTGTTAGTGTGATGTCATAATACTTTTTCTCTTTTCGATTATTACGTTTGTATTAACAAGTAACGACCGCGAACGGATGTCGCTATCTCTCTCTGGTTTTAATTAATGATATTCAATTAGGTTTTCGTACAATACGGGTTAATTTAAACTTTGTTTGTTTATTATTTTGAAGGTGCAGACCCCTGTTTCTTATCTTTTCGGGATCAAGGCGACCCGCAGTGACACAAGTGTGATTTTTAGCGCACGCCGTACGGTACCTTGGCGGACGAGGACGCGTGCGTTCGGAAATGAGTCGATATGTAAACACAGGCATATCCATTGATATCACCGATAAGAAGATAAAGCGCCGAAGCCGCGTGGAAAAACACTTTTTATCAATAACAGTCGGAAATTAACACTGATTTGGTTTGAATGAAACAAAAACTCACAGAGTTGCAAAATCTCAATTTTTAATTGTTGTTAAATCTGAAATAACAATGTTTTTAATATCTAAAGTTGTATACAGTAAAATTGCAATATATCAGGCAAAAAACAGCGCGTTTCTGTATTTCTCAGAAAGAATACAGCGAAACTATAAAATAAGTATCATTCGAATTGGATCTTAAAAAAGTAAATTTATTAATTTCATATATTCAATACCTCGATATTTCCTGTTCTTAGTCTCACGTCTTAGAATAAAATAAAATAAAAGCATTTCAAAGTTGCACATTCATATTTTGCATGGTCACATATCATACAGCATTCGTGAAAATTGCAAAAATGTGACCCATGGACAAAAAATATTTAAATTAGATATCACAACACCGGTTCCAAGAATTCGATTTTTTTGATACAAAT
The DNA here is from genome assembly GCA_963675895.2 of Styela plicata. Taxonomy (NCBI): domain Eukaryota; kingdom Metazoa; phylum Chordata; class Ascidiacea; order Stolidobranchia; family Styelidae; genus Styela; species Styela plicata. Next base: position 25,222,749 of record OZ023143.1, on the reverse strand, counting down.
TAATATTTTTTTTCTATTTCCATGTAGCGTAGCGAATATTCAGCATTGAGAGAACCGGTATCGGCGCCAGTGTTCACTGTCATTATCAATGTCATATTTTTGCTATTAGACTGGTATTGAACTTTCGCACGTACATACAATATCATAAAACGATCGTATATTATCATAATCATTATATCACGATCTCGCAACGTGTTGCTTATGCTTTTATTACCATATCGTTAATACTGATATTTAAATACTATATTAAAGCATATCAATTCTAATGCCAACCTAAATATCAATGTCAACAGCCATATGTTAATGAGTTTAAAATACTTATACTTATTTGTCATTTTATAATATTTGTCAAACACGAGTCACTGATGGATCGCGCTGATTAGGCGCGGTCCATCTGTTGCTCATGTTTTGCAAAATACAATTTCTGAACGTTGATTCTGGTAGTAGAACACTATAATAAGTATTTCAATTATATTTTGAACTTAAATATGAATTTCAGGTGATATTTGTTAGGTTTTAAACGAAACTCAATGCTGCGTGCGCACATTTCATTAAGCATGAATCACTGATGGTCCGCGCCTCGTCAGCGCGATCCATCAGTGACTCATGCTTAACGAATCAAAATTTCAGCTTCGGAATTACCTAATTTTAGTATTTCGTTAACTTGAACTAATCAAAGTTTAGACACAACTGACATTTATATTTAATTATACATATACAGCATATCGTCTTTGAAGGCTAACACCATTTACTCTGGCTTAGCCTAGCACAGTAGTTCGTGCCGTTACACATTTCAATTAAAATAGCCTAAAACTTTAGTTTTAGCGAGCGGGGGCATATAGGAAAAATGCCGCCATGGTCCCATACAAGACTTACACGTGACAAAATTAGAAATTTTTAACACGGAAAATTAATGTTTTTGGAGTAATTTACATTTGACAGTTAAAGGCGCACTAGTGGTATATATTTATAGAAAATCTTTCAAACCCAGACACGGGGTAAACTACAGCAAAGAGAATCACGATGCCGAAAACATTTTTGTGTCTCGTTTTATATGTTATATTGCCTTGTATTATGGTTTATAAACAATATTAAACTCTCTCTCATGCATTTCCAAATATATTAAATAAATAAAAAATAAAAAAAATGGCTACACAAGCGATACTTCCAAACAAAACAATATATAAGCGACTCCTTCACTCAAAATAATCGCGGTTGGGTTCAGAGATTATAATTCCCAAATGCATACAGAGGTCAAAGAACACACCGACAACCAGAAAAGCGACATATGAAGCATATCTAACACGAATGTAATCCAAAATAGGTCAAATCTCGGCCGTGTAAATCGAAGCAGGCCATTTAGCTGACTAATTAGGTGATCATTGTGACGAAATAATACTAATGTCGGTACATCATTCATCATCACAGACGAGATAATTATGTGAACATGTATCACGTCACAATGGCGTCACGTCACTGCATGCGTCACAATGGGCAACACGTTTAAAATGTCACTGAGGGTGCACATTAGTATATCATATCATATTAATTAACGTTAATAAATACTTTTGTTTTATAAATGCTGATTCAACGAAATAAGCATAATATCCAGGCTAATATTACAACGGCCAGCGTTTGTCACATTGTCTGTGAAGTTCTTTAGAACCATAAAACCCTTTTCTCAAAAAATTGCAGCGTCTGATCGTACAAAAGCCAAAAATGAAACAACAAAATAGTTACAATCGAGTTAGTTACTAATGTTCCATTAATTTTTCATAGTCTTGATTATAAAAATCGCAACCATATTTTGGAGTTTTCATTTTGCTGTTTGCTGGAATGTGTCGATAGGAAATATCGTTAGAAATTCTAGACGTTAAGAATTTCTCATTTAACGTTGAAACCAAACAACCAATAAATGTACCTTTTTGAATCAAATTACTGTGGAACTTCGGTTTTTAGTTTCTCTAGGATCCTGTTTCAATGAATTAATCATTCGGCATGGAGAAATTATGTAATTCCAGGACAATAAAATTTTTACATTATGCAACCAGAAAATATTGTTATACATGTTTAGTTAGCCACCGATGGATCGCGCCACTCAAAAGCAGCATCAGTATTCAAAATCAATGGATTTAGCACCCAGGCTGACCGATAAAAGATGGTTTAATTTGTTGAATATACCGTATGTCAAAGAAAAATGGAAGTGCTTAAATTATGGCGGGAAATTGAATTTCGTTTGAAGTGGCCACTCACACACTTAAAAGAAGCAGGACAAAAGACGAAGAGCTCTACGTTTGTGTTTTTCACAGGGAATTTCTAAGACAAATTGAATTTTGGCAAGCACGGAGCACTGATGGATCGCGAGTTCAGGCGTTGACCATGAGTGAATCATGATTGACAAGAATCAGGATTGGTCACTGAGTCACAATTTCGTTTTAGATGCTAAAGATGGGTCCTATTTACATGTGTATTACCTATGGACAAAAGATGGCGCCTATTTACACATATATTCCTCTTGGACAAAAGATGGCGTTTATTTACACTTGTTTGCGGTCATTCGTAACGTTTCCTGTCCACATCAAAGTAGCCAAATACTCTTAACATGTGTCATTTCCCTTGTCTTATAAGAGTAAATGTTTTCAGTAAAAATTCAAACAGCGAGTGAGAATGGTGAATCACACAGGCCAATGATACAACTCCAGCCGTGTGTGTAGAGGAACGAAATTTAATCTTTTTTGTCACAAATTGGTTGTAGTAGTACAGAAATGTATGTAACCATCTTATGCATTCAACCATGACCTAAATCTCGAACAAAGTAATAATATTTTTGTTTACGTCATTCAATATTTTCTCACATTCATCAAATTATTTAAAGTCAATGATAGAACCCGATTCGATTCGATTATTCCAGCGATTCGAAATCAAGATAATGTAGAAACTTTCAGAAATATAATATGCAAATTTCTTTTTGTTTTACAATTTTCTGGAAAAACGGCCTATATATTTGTTTGCCAAAAGACCATTCGAGTCGAGTTCGGTTCGAATAGTCGATTCGAATCGCAAAATGATTTGATTCGATTCAATTCGTGTGCCGCAAATGCCGAAGCCACGCGAAAAGTTTTGGGATTGCCTACGCTTTAAATCACTCATAAGGCCATTCTGCGTTATTTTTCGGTCGGTGAGGGGGGTGCATGCTGCCATCCCCCCCAATAATAACGCTAGTTCTCTAGTTCGTCGTTAACGCGAAATCAAAAAACGATATTTTTTCTATTTTGGGAAAAAGCTTCAAACAATAGTTTTCGGAAAACCACTTTCCCACCAATTCAATAATGACGTAATAATGATGATATTCCACTAAGAAACTGAACACCTATTATCACGCAACAAAGTAATTTGCCGTTCACTCGTAAAAGTGTAATTGAATACCAGATGACGCACACTTTTGAAAAAAAATAGTGTATTGAAATTTTTATCTCAATAATGACAGATATTCTGAAATTTTTTTTTATTACATGGAAGTTGTTTAAATTAAATCGTTTTATTGACTTTACTTGGTTGGGTAGAATTGCCTAAACCAAGGCGATTTTTCTTCTTATCCAGATACATTTTAAAGCCTGAGTGGTGGCGCGATCCATCTGTAACTTATGCTTTAAAAAATAACGAAATATTAGAATTATAATACTATTAAGCAAAAAAGTGATCATTATTGTATCATAATCACTCCATCGGTTTAGCAACTCCATATAAGGGAATTTTAGGGAATAACATTAATTCATTGTAATGGTACAGATGTTAAAGAAAACCATAGAACTAATTAACGAATGTGTGATTTGCCACGAAACACATTTAACAATCAAAACTATATAAAAGAATGTAAAATTGCTTAATTTTGGGTTTCAGTTATGGTTAGCTATATGAGTCGTACCCCATTCAGTAATTTTATTTTGTCAAACATGAGTCACTGATGCCCCCTCCCACCCCATCGGTTCCACCACCCCTGAAGGCATTGCTATTAACGGAAAACTCCTCCTAAATCATAATTAAATCTACCAAATTCACTGCAGAATCCGATGTAAATGTGATATCTTTTTTAATAGTCCAATTAATAAATACATATCCTTGTAGATAATGGAAATAATGATGGTTACCAGACTTCGTGATAAGCTAGTCATTAAAGATAGTCTGTATCATTTTCGTCGCTTATTAATGAATATGCGATCAACTACGGAAGTTGAAGTGTCGTAACTTATTTCGTGCATGTCCCAACCCAATCATAAGTATTATTCTGTCAAGCATGAAACACAGACGGCCTAATGCTTCGGTTTTACCCAGCCATGTGTTATGACAAAACTTTTTTGATTGAGCATATGCTACGAAAAGGATGCAATAAATTGGTAGAAGGTTTTCCATTGTCCAGGGCAGATACCACTTACTTCACTTCATTTTAGCGGTTCAGTTTCGTTTAAAATGTTTTCAAATTAAAGTGCAGTTGCTGGTACTACATATATTAGATCTTTGTCAAATATGCGACCTTTAGTAGGTTCCTTTTCGGTTCTGCTTCCGGTCTTGCTTTGATTGTATTTCTACCTAATAATTTTGTTTGTCATTAAGGAACCAATCATCTATGGCGCATACTTGAAAAATATGAAAGTTTAATTTGACATTTCATTACTTTGTGCATGGGTCGGACTTGACCAAACTTCTAGTTTATTACGTCCGAAAGCGAATTTGTATGTGGTTTATGATGACATAATTATTTGCATATTCTCTATGATGTCATAATATAAATTGCGAGTTAATTATTACAACAGTTGGTAACCTTGATAATTAAAAACCATTAAAATATGCTACTAAATATAGGATACATAGTAACATAAGGGGAATGTGTGTTTATTTGACAATAATATTTAGTTATAAAGGATAATTATGCGGAGAGAATCTGTTTGAAGTTTGTTTTAATTGTGGTCGGGGACCCTATTTTTACCATATTAGGGATTAAAGATGAAGATTAAGAGAATTTTTGGTAAAAATCTTGTTGTTTTTTGTGAAACTTTTTTGATGGTAGCAAATTTAAAAGCCAAGTTTATGAAATTGACAATTTGATAACGAATAAAAAAAGGGAATATATTATGCTATTTGCAACTGTTATTTTTGCTAACACTCAACGATAAAAGAAACTGTTCAAATTGTCCACAGGAGTTTATGTTACACGTAGAATATAATGAAAAGATTACCGTGGTCAATAAAAACTGATAGAACTTAATAATAGGAACTGGAAATTTGTTAAAGCTTCATGTCAAATCCGGGGTGTGAATTCCTTATTGCGTTCAAAGCAGAAAAATATGCAAACATTGAAACGCGATGTGTTATGCTTATTTAATAGTGCTAAAACACATGCCGTGTTACCTACAGATATGATTGTAAGCAAAGCGCAAGAGTTTTTTAAATCCACACTGTAATAAAAATGCAGTAAGTTTACTGGTCATTTACAGTAATTGCGTATTTCCAAAATTAAAAAAAAAAACGCCATGTTGATGGGGTTTATGCCAATTATGGGCTGTTGATGGATCGCACCTTCGCGGTGCGTTCCATCAACACCCCATATTTGGCCAAAAAAACGTCAATTTTGAAAATTTTTTCAATACCGCCAAGTAAAATTACTGTTAAAGACCAGTGATTTTGCTGCATTTCTGTTACAGTGTACGCACTGCACAATCCAGACTAGATTCCAACTTCTCTGGATTTATAATTGCTGGGTTTAAGCAATGAAACGTGAAACACGCACTCATACCATAAAAACCAACTTTATTGCGTTGGTCTCTGGGCGTCAAAATGCAAGCGATTAAATCCATGAAAAACCAAAGGTAAAAATACAAACAACAAAGGTGCGATTTTCGAAGGGTTTTTGATCAGGATGTTACCACTGTTTTATCGTTGCAGAAGTGATAACGCGTCTCTGCTGGATCCGTATTTTTTAGGGATGTATTTTGATATCTTAGGTGGCAAAAGGAACGAACTTTGAACTCGAGTTTGAGATGGTAATTATGTACTTATTGAACCATCACGTATTGCGTTTTCACGATGTCCGCCCGGTCTTTTACTCACTCCCATCTATCACGTATTTTTGGAGTGCTAAACTACAAGCTGTGTAATCCTCGAAAAATGAAATGCAACAAACACAAACAAAAAAGGTGCGGAAATTTCGGGAGCATTACTGATTAGAGTGTTACACTGTAACAAAAGTACAGTAATGTCAGTGGTCATTTGCAGTAATTGCATATTTCCCAAGAAACATGTTGATGAGATTTATGCCAATTACGGGCTGTTGATGGCCCGCACCTTCCCGGTGCGTTTCATCAACACCCCATATTTGGCCAATAAAGTGAATTTTGAATTTTTTCAATCCCCAATTACTAATCTGTTCAATTACTGTCAAAGACCGGTAATTTGTTGCATTTTTGTTACAGTGTACCACTGTTTTGTGGTCGTCAAAGTGAGTACTTTCCCTGAGTACTTTTGTACTTTGTGCGCCTTTGCATCGGTGCTTTCAAATTCGATTTTAGTTGACCAGGATTAATAATCACTACAAAGGAAGCCTGCTTATTGCCCTGGATTTGAGCTGAAATTTTTCCCTCTTTCAGCTTGAAAGATAACGAGAATATTAAAATTGTTTGGATCAGGATGATTGTTTGGATCAATTATTTTCTAACAACGACATGGGAATCGTGGCGAAGGTTGCAAAACGTTTTTTAAAAAAATAATTAATTATTTACTAACAACGAATAATCATGGAATTAATCCGCTCAAAAGTACCTAGAAGGTTATCACCAAGTAATTTTATTTGCGAAGGAAACAAAAATTTGATTTAAAATACATTTACAAATATGCTTTTTATTTAAAATTTAACAAAATATTCAAACACTATCAACCCACTATGGTAACATGAGAAAGAAAGCGATTATACTTTCACACGGTATTAGTTGTCAATGACGCTAATTCGAATAAATAAAAACACAATCAACCAAAAGCAAACATAGACAGGTATCAAGTCTGTATTTGAATGAGCGTAATATGCAGTTGATAACAATGCTAATGCACAATATTCAGTGATTGCCGCCGCCGATGTGCGCATTTCATCGCGTGGCGGAACTCCCCTGCCGTCGACGTTCTACCGAAGCCGCGCAAAATAGGCATTTATCATGTTTTATCTTATTAGCTGAGTCGTTGCCAAATATTGATACAAAAATGTTCATAACAATGTATGGGAAATTAATCACAACAAAGCTGGGTGCCTAGTGGTTGTTGGGTATAAGCTCCCGATTCACAGACAGTCCACAGGAAATATTTGAACAAAGAATTGTTCCATTTCTGTCGAAGCCATTCTGCACGCGCCCAGTATGGGAAAAACAAATACTTTAAATTTTCACACCAGGCTAACGGTTAATGACGTTAATTTGCGTAAATATTTTAAATAAACAAACAAACAAACAAACAAATGCAAGGGGCAAATATAGACAGGTACCGTCTGTATTTACCTGTGCGTTCATGAATATATTTGCTAACGTGGACGCCGGAAACAGGTGTAAGCTCATCAAGAGCGCACGATTTGCGCAATCGGTAAAAGTGTTAGACATATGCTTCCACCAAAGGACGCATCTGTGATTGTCCTGGGTTCTAATCCCATAGGAAAAATCAGAGAACGGTTGGGAAAAACTTTAAATCCTCGATTTGGATTTGGTATCTGCAAAGAGAGAACATGGTTCGTCATATGCTTAAACCGTGGTCTTGGCTTTCCTCTCTCGCAGGATGAAAATGAAATGATATATTATTCAGGACAGTGCCAGTTTAGAACCTAATTTTCGTTAATATGATTCTATTTTATGCTGTTGAGGATTTTTTTGCCTGTGGTGCCTAATGTCGCCATAACTCCCCCCTTCATCCCGCCATAACTTCCCCCTCATAAACACGCCACTGACCGAAACCATAGAAATTAGATCTTTCCGGTCAGCAGATTCATAACATACTTTTAGTCCTGTGCGTGCAAATATAAAAAAAAATCAATATAAAATTTACCTTTTTCCCCAAACAAAAAATTGCGCGAAAAATATTTGGCGTTTTTGCCAAAAACTTGTCATTTTGGGACAAAAAAAAATAACAAAAGGCGTATGCAGAAAAGCAATATCACGACGACGGCGCGCCACACAATTTTGTCCACTATAAGAAAATTTCCAAATAATATCCGTGAGGGAACTTGACCCTCATATCGCCAGTGATCACTAATTGGTTGGTTGCTAGTACGCACTGCTTCGTTGTAACTTTTCTTAGATTCAAATGGAAAAAAAAAACGCCGTAAAAAGAAATATACAGACCTAATTCTACAGAAAACGTGAACCCAAAAGTTACAAAATATTTACTCAATATACTAAGAATAATAAGGATTAAAGGTCATTTAAAAGAGACACGCCTTCCAATATAAACACGCTCTACAACTAATTGAATGGACGCACAGACTTGAAAAGGCTGAAGCTATCACGGATAAAGAAATCGGTCCCTCAGGTTCGATAATTAGGACTAAGAAATCCAATTTTGGGACTCAAATCGATATGAAGCACTTTTTCATTTTATTTTTTTATTGAAACCCGCTCTAAGAAAAACGGAAGCGGTGCCTAAAAAGAACCAACTAACGGCCACTTAATAGCAAAGAGTTGTTACAAAATGTAGTACCTGCAACTGCACTTCAAGTGGAAAATTTCTCAGATAGGTCTGAATCGCTATGATAAAAGTAAAGAGTGATATCTGCCCTGGGCGACGGCGAGACCATCTACAACATCTTTGTTTTCGTGTGTTCTTTGTCGTATCTTTCGAAGCGCGCTAGAATACGTTAAGACTCTTCTAAGATTCAGCTTCAAAGCTTGCTAAGAGTAATTCACACATATAAAATGCTAAGTCAGAATAAATATTTTGTCAACCATGGATCAAAGATGGACCGTGCCTCAGCGGTGCGATCCATCATTGATCCATGCTTGGCCCACACACAGAACAAAATGTCTGATGCCTGTCTGATTATTTAACAGAACTGAAACTTAAAACTATAAAATAAAATTCAATCCTATAATAATAAGTCCCTTTCAGTGCAATAAAATTTCCGTTCAACTTGATCTCAAGTTTCACACGACCGAAAGTGTTTAACACTGTTAAAAAACACGTCAAATTATCTGTTTGAACAGTAGAAAACCAAAATTCAAGAGTATAACCAAAATCCAAAACAGTATCTAAACGCTACGCTCGTATTTACGCACATTCTAATCGGTTCTAATATTCCTAAAAGATATTGACAAAGCTAAATTACACGAAAATTCTAGTTAAATATACTACGTTTTGATAGCTATAATAATGAACTATGATTTTCTCCTGTACGATATGATGCATCTTAACCTTTTTCCGTAGGGTGAATATTAATGTCAAATTCAAATCTTATTATGGTCTATGTACCGTCAAAAAGATGGTAAATTCAATCGCAATTCGATATATTTCAAACCGAACTTTTAACATCGATGAACTTCGTTTGAATTGCACTCGACCGAATAGGCTCAATTATAGTATTTCATAGATCTAAGCTGGATTATAAAGTGTGTTTAAACATATTGATTTGATTAAAATTTACGGTGAAATTCCACGAAAAATGCCCCTATTTTTTGAACCATGATTTTGTAATCTTTAAATATGTGTTGACGTTTTCGTTTATTGTAATCCAATTGATATAGTATTTATCAAGCATGAGCCACAGATGAACCGCGCTTCCACAGCGCGGTACATCTTTGGCTCATACTTGGTAGATATGGAATATTATATTAAATTGTAATCCAATTTGTTAAACCCATAACATTATCTCTGACGGAATGCGGTATTTTATCGCAAGAAATATGAATGTTGTTTTCAAAGTAATTTGGCGCCATATTTGGGATTGCGACATTTCATAATATATTAAAAAAATAACAAATAAATTGAGCTGAACAATCATATAATGCCCTGAAGGGGCGTGCAATCATTCTAACATTGGGAATATTTTTAGGATATTATCGTAACCTAGCTTTTTATGAACTTGGACTATAAAATTATGCGCTGGAGGAGTGTGAAATATTATGCTTTTGATTTGTTACACGTTTTAAGGCCAGGAGCGTTGGAAGGCCCCATCCACTGGTGGAGGAACTGTAGGAGACGGGGAAATTACCCTAAATATCATAGAAGAGGAAGTCGTAAGAATTCGGAATTTTAAATGAAATATAGATTTAGAAAAAGTTTTTGCGCGCCTTTTTACCGAATTTAAATTTGATACGAAATACGCCCTTGCTTTTTATGAAAGTTCGCTTATTACAATTTTGGGGTCGTTTTGCAAATAAGTCAGCATGATTCGAAAAACGGAAGATCGCGCGGGATGTCCGCGAAATTTGGCGTATTTACATATTTTTATTTCAATTCGCTTGGATTTTTGGGTCGGTACCCCCACACCAATTTTGGCACTCTAAAGCCGGGAATCAGGTCATCCGCTTCCGCGCCAGTGGAGAAGACAAATCTTTGAAAAATACATTCGCCCTTCGACAAATTTGAATTTTAAAAGTTTGCTTTACCTCAAAACATACAAAAATAACTTCTCAATATACTCTCTCAAATATCATCGTGTTAATTTCTTAGTCTTAAAACTAACTAAACTTTGTGATACTGCTAGCTTCATCTTATATGTCTTCACCCAGGGTGTAATAACTTGGGTAGGCTAAGCCGAACAGGAAAAAATGATATTTTTCCAGTAATTGTAACCCTGTCCGTCTATAAGTGGCCGCTGTTATGGGGCATTGGACAGGGTGATCCACTCTAAGAAGTGGGTATAAAAAAAAAAATATCAGTTGTACGACAATTTTGAAACTGCATTTTTATCAGGGCAAACCGACAAAATTGATAACGGATTCCTGCACCCTTTTGAGATAAAGAGAGAGAGAGAAAGAGAATTCGATGAATGGCCACATAACAATCGAACATACAGTTAAATATACAGTCGAACCCAATCAAATGAAAAACACAATGTTCAAATAAGTTTTGTTAAGCATGGGTCACTGATGGATCGCGTCGATAAGACGCGGTCCATCTGTGGCTCATGCTTGACAAAATAAATATCCCGATTGGGAACATATAGTTTTGCACTAACAAACAACTTTTTGTCCATTTTACGAAAAAAAAAAACACTTACGGTATGAAATGGATTTTGACGATGATTTCACCCCAAAAATCTCGCCGAAAGGGTTCTAAAACTTGATGTATTTTTACAATTTCACTCAAAAAGAAGTCACACCATAACGTACCTCCTGAAATAATTTACTACCATATTTTTTAACCCCAACTATTTCACTTCTCCATTCGTGCGAGCTTAGTCTTAAATCAACTGTTTTCATTCAAAGTTCACAGTATTATGGCATCACAATCGACTATTGTTTGTTCAGGAAAGTTAAATTATGACGACGACAATGGAAAATAACTTTATTTATTTTGGGCCACAGAGGTTTTGTTGCTATTTGCCTGTCGGCGTCTTAAGGATTTCGATGTGTATTAATAGAAAAAAATCATGTCATTTAACTGAAATTTCACGATGCTTTGAGCGTAAATAATTTAAGCAGATTTGGTCATCGTTGACGGCATTTTGGAAGGAAAAATAGTAACACGTGATTGCGCGCAAAAGACGAGCGAAAATTTTTAATTTACAGATAGTCCACTCCTCGTCGGCGCGAGCCTTCAGTGCCCGTGGGTGTCACCTCACCCCCTTTTGGTTCCTCCCCCAGTGTTGACCAAGCGTGTGTTTATGGTTTATCTCGTTTTTTTCGGGTCACCTCGCGCATGGACCACACTACAAACTATAAACTATAATATAAATATATAAAATATATTTTACTACTTTTTTAACAGTTTTCTTTCATCACCTCAGTGCGGAACTCCCTCTCTATTAAAAGAAATATTTATATATAAAATTGGAGCAGCATCTGCCAAGTATGGCCCAGACATATGTCGCGTAGGGGTTCTGTCCAATATAAACTTATTGATCAAGCATGTTCAGTCAAGTATGAGTCACTGATGGATAGCGCCGCGGAAGCGCGGTCCATCTGTGGCCCATGCTTGACAAAATAACACTTCTGATTTTAAGGTTATTCTACGTGTGGCACAAGCATGGTTTTCACTTACCTAAAATAAACATATTTTTGTCCTTAAACGTAATGTTTTGTGGCGAGGAAACACGTCCATGCTATTAAAAACTTAGATAAATTAGGTGGAATTTGAAAGAATTTTTTATATATTTAGAGTAAGGAAGCTTGCCGCAGTCAAAAATTTTTAAGCACGGCGTTTTGTTAAGCTTGTGCCACTTATGGATCGCGCCGAGATTGAAGAACCGAATCGATTCGGAAACTTGTTCGATTCGAGTGATTCGAAAACCAACTTCTGTATTTTCATTCAATTTAACTAAAAAAATTATTCAATCAGCGAAGATGCGCATGCCTTGGGAGACAAAACTTAACAAAACCATGCCTGCACAAAATGACAAAATAGTGGGCCAGGTCTAGCAAAAAAACGCCATTGGTTGGTTTCTTGCGTTTTTTTTTTTTAAATAATTTGAAAAGTTTCACGAATATAAATGGAAGAAATAATTATTTATTTAATCTTCCAGCTAGTTTTTGAAACAGAAGCAAATTTAGAATAACGATTCGAATATGCGATTCTACATTACACACATCTCGGAGTGGCGACCTTACTACGCGAGTCTGGAATACCACCCTTGTCAGACGCTGTCGCACCGTCGGCAAAGATGTGTCGGAAATCCATAGTTTAGTATAAACACAGTCGCGCGCCGAATGTTGGCAATATATACAATGATATATGAGACGCTTTTGAAAGCATTTGGTAAGTTGTCATGGAATTTAAGTCCTAAGGAATTAGGGCATCTGAATTTTGGGCAAGCACGAGCACAATAGTTTTGTATAAAAATATTTGTATAAGATAAATTGACTTCATTTGATGGCAAAAAAGAAGGATTTTATTGAGGTTTTTTGATACATTGCTATTAATAGTGTGAGTATCTCCTTCTTCGAAAATTCGAATGCAAACATTCACAACGCTGAATGGGGGAGCATGCACACAACCAGATAGCCGTCTTATCTACAGTTTCATTCCATTTTTTTAAGGTCTGAGGAATTTTAACTATGTTTTAACGAAAGCTTACAATAAACTTATATTTCTGTGGAATGAGAACATGATATTTTTGTATATATGCTTGATATTATCTCATCCGTGTATCCTTGGGAGTTATCTCACACGCGGATCCAGGATTTTAAGGAAACCAGGAGGAGGGATAGGTAGCCATTTGCAAGATATCAACGAACCGTGCAAATTTGCATTCGGAAAGGGATAGATAGTTCTTTTTATATTATATGGGGGGGGGGGGGGGGGGGGGGGAGATACAAGTTACTGCGCTTCACTTACGTACGTGGTTCAGCTAAGTATGGAATGCTTCTCAATTAGGATGCAGTTGTTAATTTCAATTTAAAGCTGCATTTTTTCATAAAATGAGTTGGCTCTTCCATTAGTTGGTAGGCGCTGCGTGAAACTGGGCTGGGCACTACGAATCATTCGGAATTCTAATCTGATTCGAGTAATTTTTGCGAATCGTATCGAATCACTAATTCCATGTAAATAACAAATATTCCATTATTACTATTACAACTTGTCTCCGTTGTGAAAATCAAAAAAATTATAGTTTAATATATAGTTCGAATATCATGTCACACTACATGTCTAGGAGCAACAATTTTCATATTTTAACGACAAAATATAATCGATTTTGGTCAAATTTGACCAGAATCGACTGCATTTTGCCGTTATAAATGAAAAATCTAGTTTATTAAGCAAGTTTTGGTTCGTATGAATGATACAAGATTGATTCAAATAAATTATGCTTCGAATCACTGAATCGAATTTCCCAACCCTACGTACAACCTCGTTTGGAGGAAATTGAGTAAAACCGTTTGCCTTTTAACTATGTGTTTCCAGCCTTAGTTGTCCTGAATAGGGCAGAGAATGTGAATTAACCGGCAATATTTTGGAAATTGACACACACGCTGTTTACGTGTCTGCGTCGGAAATGTTCGTCGCTGAGCGTCGCGCCACCAATAACACTACCTACAGACTATAGTGCCGTAGAAATTATTCACAATTTTATCATTTTTCAAGCATGGCACACAGTTGCATCGTGGTGCATCAGTGACCGACGCCTAACAAAGTACATTAAGCAAACATTTCTCTAACTGGGGAGGAATAAAGTATCAACATTTTTAGTAGATATGCTATTACGTCATCGTGTAGATAACTCTATTATGGCCATAATATACGCGAAGTTGTCTTACCAATGCATTGCGTTGCGTTTCGGACGTTTTGCTATGTATTAATCGTGTTCACATGCCTACAAAACACAAACGCACGCAACGAAACGGGCACTTTTCGTTAGCTTGCATAGCAAACCGTTCTGTTTCATTGGAAAACGTAAGGAAATGCATGCAGGGCATTTCGCTTGCGTATTACGCGAGGTTAAAATAAAACAAACCTAGAAAAAACGCAACTTTACGCAAACGTGTAGCGCGGCCTTAAGTGACGTGATCCATCAGTGACGCATATTCAATAACTCACATTTTAGAATAACTCCCATTTTTCAGGGGTTTTCTTTGCAATGGCCTGTCCATGAACCTACCGGGGGCCTTTACCCAACAACCGTTAGGCACAGACCTTCGTAGTGACGAAGCAGTTCATACCATCATGATGTGAAAGATTTGAATAATCAACAGCATCAGATAAGAGATAACAATACTCATATCACGAGACTAGTTATCAACATCAGGTATATTAGATTATATTAAGTGTATTTCACATCCAGAGATATCCTATGGAACGCATGTTTTGTCAAGTATGAGTCACAGATGGATCGCGCCGCAAGGCGAGGTCCATCTGTGGCTCATGCTTAACAAAATGAAGTTTTTGACTGGGCTAGTGACCTTCATTGTAAAAGGTCAACGACATCTATATTAAATAACCTCCATAATAAATGTCATACGATATGACACGCGACGTAAATTCCACTATAGGAATTTGTTATTAACATTTTTATACTTTTTTTTATTTATCTTTTGGGGATAATTTTAGACCGTATATGTTACAGAAATACGTTCACACCTATATATATGTATAATAATGTATACGCATATTACATCTTGTCCACTGGTAAATGCACCCCTGAAACGCGGCCATCTTTAGTCCAGAGGAAATCCTTCCTTACACTACAAGAACATTTGGACAAGTTTGAACAGCCTCTAAAAATGCGCTCCGTAGACAAGAAAGTTTTATTCTGAGCAACTAAGGATCTTGTGGAAAACGGACTAAAAATTTGAAACTGAATGTGTATGAATTTTGAATCCGCAGATTGTCCTGTTTCACTTTTATTCATTTATAGAGCTGAAATGAAAATTTGTCTTCTCCAATATGCGAATTGTACATAAAAATGTAATCATTATAACCGAAAACAGGCGGTTACTCACTCCAGGAGTGCTCGACTTACGGCTTACGGCTTCCTCCACCAACCATATCCATGCACAGGCAAAATGAGTAAATGTTAAGCCAAAAACCGTCACCTCCGATTCGGAACTGGTGTCTGCACGAGGTCATTGTTCGTCATATGATTAGGGTGTATTCTTGGCTTTCCTTCTCGCAGGATAATACGAAATCCTATCCATCTTTTAAATGTTTAATGATATTGTCAAAAAGCGCGATTCGTCAGTTTTTGGACCTTTAAGGTCGGTGCACACAGAATGTGGCTACCGGCAAACGGCTGCGTTTGCGTCAAAAACGTACGCATTGATCATGCACGCACAAAAAGTGAAAGACGGGAGCGCAAAACGCGAGGTGTTCGCGGCGAACGCAAGGAGTTGAATTTGTTTCACTCTCCCGGTGAGCACCTTTCCGCATTGCGTTTTCGACAGTAGCTGTGCCTGTTCTGTCGTTATTTAGGGCAGCTTTGTATTTTATGTTTCTCTGAAGTTTAGACTGATTTATGTCGTGTGAGTCAAGAAACTGGCAACTGAACTTAATTCTATTATATTTTATCCCCTTTATCTAGCCGTGGTGTTGCTTGGTTAGAAGTGCACTCGGCTTTTTATCGCCCGAGTCAATTTTTAAGAAAATGATATTTTGATTTCAACATCGCCGTCAACCGTATACATATTTATTGGTACATATGCAAGATCTGAGTTTTTAGTACAATTGGTAGAATCATTTTTTCATAAATATCATTCTGATTTTAAGGCGAAAGGAATAAAAGCATTTTTTCGCATTTTTTCTTGAATTACCGAGACAAACGAATTTTTTATTAGACTGATCAAAATCTTTCAAACATTAAAAATTCAAATTATAATAATGAAAAAAAATTGAATACATACCTTGGATCGTCATACAAGTTCTCCAAGTCTGTCTTGTATGGGATATATTCGCTTTTGGCGCGAACTCTTGGTACTGCATTGTGACGTAATTGCACTGGTTTGTTAGGTAATGCTTGGTACGCACGTGCGTGCGCATGCGCAGATTCATCGTCACCAGATTTGGGAGGTAATTTTAGTGGTTTCGGTTTTGTCTTCGCTTGAAAGACTGTTTTCGGTCGTTTTCTCGACCGGGTCTTCCTGTGTTTTAGTATGTTCCGCATTGCTCGATTTAGAGTCTGATGTTTCGGATTTTTCAGGTTCGACAGTTTGTTGATCATTCGTATCCGCGTGTTGGCGCGTCTGAGTATCTTCTGTAGATTTTATGGTCGGAAGTTCATCATGTGTAGTATCTACTTTTATGGACGGTTTTGGTAGAGTTAGTTCTCTAGATAGATCACTCACTCTTGATGACGAGGCAGAGAGTGATGACGAATAATATGATGACGTAGGCGAAGGCAGTGACGTCACTGAGGGAGGCGGTTCGGGAGAAATAGGTCCTTCATTATCACTTCCTGGACTGGAATATCCACTACTCGCGTTGTCGGTACTCTTCCGATGACGTTTTGTTTTGCTTCGTTGCTTTCCATTTGGTGACGTATTTCTGAGCGTTACAGCGCTATCGATTTCGTCATCAAACGATTTCATGACGTCATCATGATTGAGGGTGACGTTATCACAGTCATTACCTATTGCACGGTTTTCAACTGGCAAAACGGCGGAAGTTTGCATATTCGCGTCTTTTGGAACTATTTGAATTTCCTCAACTTGGGGTTGGGGTGTTTCTTGAGATGTGTTTGACAATTTGTCGGATTTTGAGAGTGTCCCCAACCGGACAACTTCCTCAACGCGGAGTAGTATGTTTGGAGGACGGAGCTTACAATTTGTTCATCAGAATCAGCTTCTAAATTCGATTTCATCGAATCTAAGCCCTGAGGGCAGGTTCGAAGATGCTTTAAGTACAGTATTATCAGTTTTTGGGTTTGCGATAAGAAGGTTTTCTGGTATTTTGGGCTTATCACCGACACCGTCGAATTTGGTCCTCTACATTTAGACTAATATTTGGTGAAATATCACTACTTTTCGATATTTTTTTATGTTTTCGCGGAGGAGGTGTGACCGCAGGCATAACTGTTAGATTCTGCCCGTTTTTTTGAGGTATTTCTAACGATATTTTTGAAATCTGTTTCGGACCCTCTGTCGTAGCTAGAGAAGGATCTAAATCGTTTTTGATAGTTTCAGGAATAGGCATCTTAGCGGGTGATTTAGTCGAAGGTTTTGTTGTGACTACTGCCTCTAGTGGGACGGTGACAATATCAGGCACCTGAGGAGTTGTCAACAAATTTACTGAGACTTGAGTTTCAGATTTAGGTGCGGGGACAGCAGAATTCTGATTAGGTTGTGAGTCATTATTTATTTGGGACTTTTGAGAATTGTCTGATAAGGGCGTGGGAACTGTTGCATCTTCTCGACTAGATGATTTAGTTTGAGTATTTACCCCATTTTGAAAAGGCTTTTCTGTCGAGTCTTCTCCAGTTTGAGTCACAGACAGTTGTCTGGGTACGTTATCCGGTGGTGCAAAAGGTGCAACGTTTGGGGGCGGTTTCGGGGCGAGTCTTTTTTTTCTAGGGCTGGGAATAGGCCTTGTAGGACCTGTGGCAGGAGGATGCGGCTGGAGTCTATTTGTTGTTATAGTATTTGAATCCGGATTTTTTCCGACTATGTTAGTCCAATTTTCCGGTTCTGGCTCGAAGGATCTCTCATAGGTACTTTTGTTCAAGTCGGTCGGTTTTAGTTCAGCACTCTTCCATGGACGCATGTTCATTAAACGTCCAAGCCGTCCGCTTACAGTCGAACTTACTTTTTCTGTTTTGGAGCTCCGTTTTATTTTTGTAGGAGGACGAGGTTTGGCAGAATCGTAGAGTGATTTTGGCCGGGAGTCATTGTTTTGAGGAAGAAACTTGTTGCGTCGTCGGTTCATGAAACCAGGAGAATCTTGTGCCGATGCCATACTGTAAATATATAAGATTTGATATTGTTTGTTTTAGCTCTACAGATACGCCCTTTAGAATAATTTTAACCTATTTTCTGTGTGTCGTAAGAGGCGACTAAAACGAGATAAAGAGTTAGTAGATGGTTCGATCATGTCCCAGGGCAGACACCCCTTACTGCTCTTTACCATAACGGTTCAGCTCTGTATGAAAAAATTGTGGACAAATAATGACGTCATACCAAAAGCAAAAACAAGTTTTATTGAATATCACTAGAAAACGGCTCAAAAATCGCGGGCATAGGCTGAAACTAGCTAAGCAAGTAAAATATTCAGTATTTTCAGTATTTTCCACAAGTTAAACCGCAATAATGAGCCAATGCAATTTTTTTAGGGGACGAGGGGGTCATGACCCCCTACCTAAAAACGCAAGTGAGCGAAGTCATAAGCAGCAGAATGGTCAATGTACAAAAATGGAATGAAACAAATAAAAACGGATCCTTACTTTTCAGTGTCCGACAAATCCAAAGGTGATTCTGGTATCGGATCTGTCAGGTCTTCATCTGATGATGAACTTATATCTATATCCCTGATGGCAGCGAAACTTTCCGAAAGTGGACGAATGGTTGCGAAACTTTCCGAAAGTGGTCGACGTTTTACGAATGACTCAAAAACGCTTGAATACTTCGGTGAAATATCATATTGCTTCGCCTGCTCTTCTGGTGAGGAACGAAATACAGAGAGACGGAGTTGGCCAGGTTGAAACGGAATATCTGAAATTTAAAAAATGGTAATCTAATAAAACGAGCAACAAATTTTAAGTTTTAATCGCCTTCCTAGTCCTGTTGTAATGGCCTTAGAATCGCCCTAACGTATTTCCAATATGTATGTCTGGGCAATTCAATTCGGTGATTCGAATCAATTCGAAATACAGATTATTCGAATCAATCGTGAGTCGGTCATAGGAACAAAAAATTGCTAGATGAAGTAAAATTTTTCATTTTTAACGACAAAATGTAATCGAATTTGGTCAAATTTGACCACAATTGATTGTATTTGGGTCGTTAAAAGAAAATTTTCGCTCTTAGACTGGAGTGTAATTAAAAAAACATCGCTTTTAAGTCTGTTTAAGCCAATATTTGTAATTCGTGACTGTAAATTTCTTCTTATTATAATGTAGACTATAACAATAATAGTAAAAAAGGGATATTTGTTATTTTATGGAATTAGTGATTCGATCCGATTCGAAAAAATTATCCGAATCAGATTCAAATTCCAAATGATTCTACCCAGCCCTATCTATGTGTTTTCAGGGGCGAATAAAGTGAAAAAAGTGGATGGTTTTATCATCGATTGTCGAGAAATAATAAAAAATTAATTATAGAATTAGAGAATTAATAATAAAAATAAATATATTAGAATGCCCTTTCAAGAATTCACCAAAAAACTATTTTTGACATAATTAGGTATAAAATAAACTATAAAACGACACAAATGACGTCAAAAATGGTTAAAAATCACAAAAAAATGTTCAAGTATAAAATAGTTGATATCAACTTTCGAACAAGTACTTGAGAAGTATTCTGACGTAACAATGTGAATGTTGGCTTTGTTAAGGAGGATTATGACTTGTTTTTTATAAATTTAAATTTTATTTTGTTAAGCATGAGCGACTGATGGATCGCGCTTTAGCAGCGCGATCCATCAGTGACTCATGCTTAACAAATGTTCAGACTAAAGATCCTCACTGTATTGTTTTCTGTTTTTTTTTTTTTATTGCTTGATCTAGTGTTGGCGCTAATCGAGCTTAATAATGGCGCTTTCTCTGATTTAGAGCCTATGTCGCCATCGCGTGGATGACCAGGTACTTATTTTAACCTCCTTTATTAGTTTGTTAAAACTCAGAACACAGTCGCGTTGTGCTCCCTGATATATATATGTTTACACAAAATAGCTATATGTCCCAAAAATGAACCTAAATTCTCAATTTTTAGAGAATTATTTAATAAACAGAGATTGCCAGGTACCAGCGTGAAGACAATTTCGAATTTTCTCGCTTCTTGCTTAATGAATTTTTTTTTTTTTTGTTTTTCGAATTATTTGCTATGGCTTATCTGGGGGGCTTATATCCACCAACCGTTAGGCACGTACCTTTGTAGTGACTGTGTATCTGTCGTATGTTACAGCCACCCCAATATTTGAAATTGCCACACAGTGATTTGAATCTCTGTCGCCATCGCGTGATAGATTGAAGTTATCACTTATTCTACATCGGAACACAATTTATTTAATTTAATCATAAAAGTGAAGTTTTATTTTGACAAGCATGGGCCCCAGCCGCAACCAATCAGTATCACATATTTAACAGAAGAAGCTTTGACAATTTTTTTGTAGTTCGATCTCAGAGATTTCGATAAGTATCCCCGGAATGATATTAGGAATGACATCTCTTTAAAACGAGTCAATAAATAAATGAACATGGGAGTCGGAACCTATATCTTGTGGCGTGGAAATTCTCCAATATTGAGGTGGATTAGCAGGATTTGTAGGCGAAAAGTGAAATATTGAGAACTTTATTCAAATTACGATATAAAAATAGGCGCCGCAGGTTGCTTGGATAATGACGTTTATTTTTACAGAAAATGATTTCGAGGCTTAAATTAGGCGACGGAGATGCGCAAAAATGTCAGCCGTCGAGAGAGAGAGGAGATGGCACGATGCCCTCCCTTCTAAATACACTAATGGTTAGGACATTGTATAAGAAAATATTTGTTACTGAAGTTCACTGCTCGAAGCAAGGCAGAAAACAGCACCTGAAATGAACCAACTAATGTCCACTTAATGGCAATGAGCTGCTACTAAATGTAGAACCAGCAAATGCACTTTAAATTGAAAACATCTCTTAACAGGACCGGGCCGGTATAGCGTAGTATTCATGATCGGCAAATTGAGATATTACTCGATTTGAATTTTCCAGATATTCAAAATAAAAAAAAAAGCAAAAATTCATAAATTTCTATACAATGCATATAAATATTGATGTATTTTGCAATTTCCTGGTATTATGTCTTTGTTTGTTTTGTTTGATTCGATTTGCAAAAATTGTTCGATTCGATTTCGAAATCTAAAAGATTTTGGCACTCCTAGTAACCATTCTCAACAGTTTGTTTGGCTCTTTAACAAAAACTACGTCAATATTGATACCTAGACGATTTTCTGGAAAGAAATTTATTTGTTTATTATAAAAATTTGATTCAAATATTCGTTCGATTCGCAAGAATTATTCGATTCGATTTGGAAACGAAAAAAGATATTCGATTGTGGCGACCACTCCCGGCACTGCACTCTTTTATAAAATACAACAATAAATCAAATCCAGTGTGTTTTCTTAGAGATGACTCGTATTTGCACAAGGAAGAAATTCCCCGTATTAGAAACTCTATTTCGTCAAGCTTGAGCCACAGATGGACCGCGCCTTAATGGCGCGATCCATCAGTGACTCAAGCTTGACGAAAGATAATTGGGCGAAATTTTTTGACTAATATAAAACCAAGTCATTATGATGGTTTAGATTAAATCAAGATCCCTCCTGGCAGCATCCCTCGAGGGCGCGATCCATCTGTGGCCCATGCTTGAAGAAAAGATGTTGAAACAAGTATATAGGCCGGTTCATTATGATGACTTGAATTAAATCAACATCCCTGGTGGCTGACTGTGTCGGAATGTCAAATATAAAAGAAAATTTTCTCTGAGGTGGCCCAATATGTCTGCTATATAAGGGAAATAATGAGATGTGAAATACGAGATGATTATGGTTGAAATGAGAAGCCAAAGTAAATGAAGTTATCTATTATAAATAAAAAACTAAATATGTTACTTAATATTAAACACTTGCAATGACAAAAGTATGCTGTAATTCAGTAAAAAAGCTTGGCCCAATCACGATAGCTTTACAAATTATATGACATTAATTTGAAAACTTCATATCGATTTAATTTTTGCGCGATTTTGAACAATTTGTATAGGTTATATTATTTAATGTTTAATTCAAGAGGAGGTGTAGTTTTACAATAGCAAATACAACATTTTCTCGCGCCTCCGGCACTCGGCTTTCGAAAATAAAAAAAAAAAAAATTTGTTTGCGGCCCCTCTCCCTCACATTCAAGACCTCTCAATCAGTATTTTTATTTTTCAATTTTTTTTTTTTTATAGCGACTTCTTAATGTGGTTCACCCTGTCCAAGGTCTTGTAACAGCGGCCACTTATAGACGGACAGGGTTACAATTTTTGGAAAGATATGTCTGTTCGGCTCAGTCTACCCAAGTTATTCTGTCAAGCATGCGCCACAGATGGACCGCGTCCTATCGACGCGATCCATCAGTGACGCATTCTTAACATAAGATGATTTGACAATAATTTTCCGATATGGGTTTCTCCGCAATCGGGGGGAGTGGCCTGTGGATCCGCGTTCGTTATTAACTCATGATTGATAATATTAATTATCGTATCGGGACTCCTTGCACGCGGAAACAATTTTGGTATAACTCATAGCGATTTAGTGAGATTTTGAATCTTTCTATAATATTGTAACTCTAATTTGAACAAAATTTGCTAAAATAGAAACAAGTTTTTTTTCCGAAAGGATTTTTATTGTAAAAAACCTTACATACGAAAGAACAAACTCACCGTTTTGTCGTTGCATTGGCATAGTTCCCATTTATAACTTTTAAGGAAAAAACTTCAATTTCAGAGTCTCCAAATATTGTATATGGATGGAATGTACATGAATTAGCATGTAGAGGCTCGCCAACTTAATTACAAAATAAGAACAATACTAGAAATAATATATCTTCCATCATTACAAATAAATCATATTCAAAGTATAATCAATTCTTCAAGTCTTGTCCACCTAATCCTGACTTAAATATTACTAGGAACCCTAATGCTACGCAATGCTGATCGACTAAATTGACCCTTTTACACTAAAAAAAAATGCGCGGGGGGGGGGGGGGGGGGGGGGGAAGAAATCGTGCTGGAGGTACGCGAAAAAATTATCGCTTTACAGGCTTAAGAATAATTTTTTCTGGTTAAGAAGACGGTCGGACCCCACCCCCAATATTTTGCATTGGAGGTGGTCCAGATCCCATCCTCCACCTGAGTCCTTCCCTCCCATACGCCGTCAGTGCTGAGTAATACGCACTCAGATTGAATTTCATTCAATAGAATAGTAGTCAATTTTAATTCAATAAATTCATGCTCAACTCAACCCTCGAAGAGTGGTTGAAATTTAATCTCATTCAGTTGGATAGATTGAGTACCTTGAGGAAGGCCTTGTGCAGGCTGGTCATTTCCAAGTCATTTTTTTGCGTACACGAGTTTTTAGTAAGGTCGAGACAATGATGAATCGCGCCGCCGAGGCGCGGTCCATCATTGCCTCATGCTTGACAAAATAGAATTTCTGATTGTTTAAGGCGAACTGGGTGGGTGTTCTTGGAAAAATAGGAAAATTTACGCTTTTTCATTTGACCGAGCTTGTTCAAAAATATATACCCTGAGTTAAGTGATGAGCATAAGTTTATGGGCAGAGACCAATCGGCTCGAATCAGCGCGAATATTTCCAAACTTACGTTTGAATGGCGAAGTGAAGAATTTTTTGGTTCTATTCTAAAATTTTCTCACCTTTGGTGTCGTCAATACTGACACAAAATAGAAATGATAATAGTTCGACTATCTATACGCTCCCTAGCTTTCCCGTTTAACCGAGGCTGTCCAAGTTTTTTACCCTGAGTTTTAATTTGAGCAGCTAAGAACAATTTTTTCGTTCTTTTTTAAAAAAATTCTCAACTTCGGCATCGTCAATACTGACACAAAATAGAAATGATGAAACGTTCGACTATCTATACGCTGCCTAGCTTTCCTATTAGACCGAGGATGTCCGAGTTTTTTCTCCTTAGTTTCAACTTGAGCTAAGCAACGATTTTTTCGTTCTACTCCAAATATTTTTAAAAATTTAAATACTAGCTCAAAATTGAAATGATGATACAACTCAGGTTTCTATATGCATTACGTTACCTTATTCTCAACGGTCTATCGAAAAGAACTTCAACATTACCACAAACAACACCGGAAATCACTATAATAGCAAAGGCAATAATTATCCAATACAACACGACGCCGAATAAAAGGAAGCAAATATGTAATTATCAAGTTAGCAATTTAGGATATGGCGATATGTTAGATTCGCTTGCGTGCACGATCCATTGATGGTCCGCTCATCCCACTTCTATTTCAGAAGTTAATGGGTACTTTCTGCGATTGGTCGCGAAATTTAAAAGAGAAATGGGATATGTTAAGTTGTAGATTGGGATGGGCAATTCGATTCGGAGATTCGAATCAGTTCGAAGCACAATTTATTCGAATCAATATTTAATCGTTCATTGAAACAAAGACTTGCTAAATGGACTAGAATTTTCATTTTTGACGAAAAAATGCAATCGATTTTGGTCAAATTTGACCAAAATCGATTATATTTTTTCGCCAAAATATGAAAATTGTTGCTTCGTAGACATGGAGTGTAAATTAAAAATACACAATAAAATATAAATTTATTTATTTTTGCAATGGAGACAATTTGTAATACCAGAAATGGGGAAAATTGTTATTTACACGGAATTAGTGATTTCATCCGATTCGAAAAAAATGTTCAAATCAGATTCGAAGTCTAAATGCTTCGGTTTTGCCTAGCCCTAGTCGCAACATATCTAAAAAAGGTTGGTCAAAACCTTTTTTTCCTACGGAGTATTCGAATCCGGCGTTTTTTTGTCACGATTCGAATCTTGCATTTAAATGTTCAATTGCTATCCGTCATGCCATTCTTGACCTCTGACATTTTCTTACATTGGCGCCGCTTCAAGCAAATTTTAAAAACAGTGCCAAAGAGGAACCAAACAACGGTCGCTCCTATGACAAACCAATATTGTAAATTTAGTTTTAGGGTGGCTGTAGGTAGTATCTGCTCCGGGTGATGGCAAAACCATCTAACACATATTTGCTTTCTTTTAGTCGTCTATTACGAAAATAGGATAATTCCAAATCTCACACTTAGAAACAAAACCTACATTTATATCTCCCCAAGAAAAGCTCGAAAAATGACCCTCCCCGGAGCGCCTCCTCCCAAAAAAATAATAATTATCAAACAACAAAAATAGAGCCAATGTAATTGAGTCCCTTGAGTATCTGCTCTGGGTAGCGGCATCTACCACTTTTTAGCCACCTGCCGTAAATTACCTCCCCAACGACCTAAAAAATCAATATCAGAATTCAAAACATCAACTGAACCATCATAGTAGTGCACACATTAATTGTATCTGCTCTGGGTGATAGTAAAACCATCTACCACCACTTGATAAACCATTTCCTTTAAATTACCACCCTACGACCTAAAAAAAAATCATTATCATTCATTGCAAGGTGAACTTACCTGTTACCTAGTTTACGACCTAAGACTATCCATTACCGGGATACACGAATTCGTCTACCAACGTTTTTATTTTCTTTTATTCGATCAAGTTAGGGCCACATATGAACCGCGCCTTTCATGCGCGGTTTATATGTGTCCCACACTTGAAAAAGAGTTGGTTTAAATAAATTCTAAAAAATTAAAGTTCGCTGATTGGTTGTTTATCTCTTGGGGGTACTTCGACGTCATGTTGACATGATGTAAAATGGAGGATTACACGTGTAATCGAGTATATTATATAAACAAAGTGTTGTTAATTGGGATGGCGAAGTCACTATTTATATAAATACAAATAAAGCCATTTTGAGTGAGGATAAGAACAAATTAAATAATTTTTTCTTGCTTCCATCCTTGAGGAGCCTCAAATCTGACCAAAATCGAGTGCATTTTGTCGTTCAAATCAAAAATTCCACTCTATTTAGCAAGTTTTTGTTTCTATGACCGATTCACAATTGATTCGAATAATCTGTACTTCGAATCGATTCGAATCACCGAATCGAATTACCCAGCCCTAGCTCTGGCAAACTATCGATATGAAAAGGTTTGGACAGAGATTTCCTTCAATAGTAAAACGAATAAGAAAAAAAATGAAATAAATATTTTATCACGTATGGAACCCTGATGGATCGCGCCGTGCAACAGTAGCCCAATTGCGCAACAAGCAGAAAGAATTTTAGTCGGAATTGAACCGCTATAATTAAGTGTAGTCGATGTATCTGCCCTGGGCGTTTATAAAATCCTCAACCACGTCTAAATACATACATCCCATCTAGACCCTTCAAAGATTAAACCTTTCCTGCATCACAACTACATGTTCTTCGTGCAATTCAGCTTGACAACTATAAAACGCTGGAAAGTTATCGACTCAATAAGGCGCAGACATTGCTTTTCTTTAAGCTAAAAACAATCGGAAATCGGGAAAATTTCTTAAAAATATATTTTGATATAGGTCACTGATGAATTGCGCCCCATACGCTCAACTTACCGGGAAGCGAAAAACATTGCAAACAGGAATTAACCGCTAAGGTGCATTGGAGTGAATGGTATCTGCCACGGGCCATTTAAAACCCTCAAACACTAACCCTGTTTCTTAGTAACATTGTAAGAGATCCTATACTACAGCCACATCGTCTTGAGTGCAACTGAGGTCTTACATTATAAAACACTTCGACTAATAACTAGGGCTGGGCAAAACCGAACCATTCAAACTTCGAATCTGATTTCAGTATTTTTTTCGAATCAGATCGAATCACTAATTCCATGTAAATAACAATTTACCCCATTTCAGATATTACAAACTTGTCTCTATTATAAAAATGAATATAAATTCATATTTTATTTATTTATTGTGTATTTTTAATTTACACTCCATGTCTAAGAGCAACAATTTTCATATTTTGGCGAAAAAATAAAATCGATTTTGGTCAAATTAGACCAAAATCGATTGCATTTTGTGGTCAAAAAGGAAAATTTTAGTTCATTTAGCAAGTCTTTTTTCTTACGAACGATTCACTATTGATTCGAATAAATTGTGCTTCGAATCGATTCAAATCTCCGAATCGAATTGCCCAGCCCTACTAATAACCTATTCGAAAGTAGATGACAGAATATTGTAAATTATATTTTGCTAAGTATGAGTCACTGATGGATCGCGCAGTATAATAGCAATCGTATGGTCGCTTTTACACGAGATACAGACACATCCTAATCAGAAATTGACCGCTATGATTAAGCACAGTGAGTAAAATCTGCCCTGGGCGATAGTGAAGTATTTACTGAATAATCCCTCAATCACCATTAAACATTAACAATGTAACATTACCTTCCATACCATAGCTGTATTCTCTCAAATGCAACTCACTTAGCTAAAAACCGTCTGGTAAATTACAGATTCGAAGACTCTTAAACAGTGCTTTTCTTCAAGCAAAAAACAATTACTTAAAATTATGTTTTATTGAGTATGGGTCACTGATGGATCGCGCCCTCCAGGCGCGGTCCATCAGTGGCCCATACATATTAAAACATAATCCCTAATTGAGAAATAGCCAAAGCCTGCAGTATGTCATTAAATATTTAGGAATTCAAGTTTTGAGACATATGCTTAACGTGTATGAGATTCCACACAAAAACCTCAAAAACACAATCAAATTATACGATGGTATTTTGTCTTTTTGACTCGACGATAAAATAAAAATAAAAATAGCACATGAAGACAATCATGGGTGTTTAAAACTCAGAATAGTCAAGTTAAAAAGGTCATATTCCATAATGTTATTTATTCGGCCTAGTTAGTTTTTAATATTATAAAATGTATATAATCTCAAATATTTTTTACCAAAGACATTACAAAAATGTTAGTTTCCACCTTGCTTTTTTATGTTTTTTAAAAAGATTACAAGGGGGATCAATGGCTACACCAAAAATCATTGAAAGACGATCTAAACAGCTTTTTTATATAAAAATTCACTCTGAGCAAGGCCGAAAGCAGTGCCTGAAAGGAGCTGACTGACGATCACTCAAATGTCAAACAGCCACAAGAAAAAGTTGAACATGGACCTTTTGAAGACGCTTTTAAAGATTTTTAGACGATACACCATTGTCCCATACTTATCAAAATATCGATAACACCAATGAAATCTGGGCGGGTTGCACTGTAACAAAAATGAAGTAAATTCAATTTTTATTCACTGTAATTGTATATTTTCAAAACTCGGAACCGTCTTATTTATGCCAAGTATGGACTGTTGATGGACCGCACCTTGGCGGTGCGTTCCATCAACAGCCCATAATTTGTCGAAAAAGTCGATTTTACAGTTTTCTTTCAATATAAAGGAGTAAAATTACTGTCAAAGACCTATGATTTTACTATATTTTATTTACAGTTTTGTTACCGATCCTCAGGTCACGTTGAACAAACATTGAAGCCTAAATTGAAGCAATGATCCCTCTAAATCAACATTACTAGTGCACTGTTGAAAAGTTAGTCGAAATAACTTAAATTTCAAAGATTTTATATAATTTTCTAACTTAACTTGGTTTCGAATAAGGTTTACCGGCATATTTTAGTATTTAACGTTATTTTAGCATTGATAACAAATCGTCAATCAAAGTCATAAAATTTAGGAATATATCTTTTCACTTTAATTATATAATATATATATATATATATATATTGATAAAAATTGCGAATTTTGTTTATACTTTTGTCGACGTGACGCCACAAGGTTCCTATTTTCCCAAAAATCTGGACGGCAAAAAGCGATTTTTCTTCACCGATTGACTGTTTCTTTACTTTCTTGTATCAATTTGTTTGTATTATAACTTACATAGATTTGCCAATATATATAAAACCAGATATTTCATTTTTCAAAGCATCAGCCACAGATCGGCGCGATCCATCAGTGATTCATGCATAACAAAATATCTTTGGTAAAAATATTTCGGATTTGATACTCATCCACGACGTTAATCGATCATAGGATAGGATTTCATTTTTATCCTGTGGGAGAAGAAAGCCGAGAATATAGCGAACCACGACATCTTGTGGAGACACCGACTCCGAATCGGGGGTGAAGGTTTTAGCTTAACGTTCTACGCATTTTTCCTGTACGTGGACATGGTTGGTGGAGGAAGTCGCATACAAAGCTTACGTGAACCACCGTGCACTAACGAGGCGTTCAACAAACCTCTCGTATATAAGCATCCCACATGGGATTCGAACCCAAGGCATTAGTGTACAAAGCTCGGAGCGTGTTCCCAAATTCTTACCGATTGAACTAACACGGCATTCTCGAGCTATTCTCTTTACGATTCCAACAGACCGGGACTTCGTGTGAAGCATCTGCATTAGGCAGCGACAATTGCTATAACTTATACACGCCGGTTAACGATTGACTTAGTTTCATTAGACGTATGATTCCATTTTTTGTATTCCTAGGGCCATAAGTTACAAGTTGTAATTATCACAATATTCGAAACTCACAAATCGCACATCGTTTCATTAGAAGAAGTGGCAGATGGTTTTAGCATCGCCCAGAGCAGATACCAATCCCTGTACTTTAGCATGGCGGTTCAGTTCCGTTCGGGATGTTTTCCGTTCAGAGTCCAGTTGCTGGTACTACGTCTTTTAGTGGCTCTTTGCTATTAAGTGGACGTTAGTTGGTTCCTTTTAGGCACTGCTTTCGGCCTTGCTCAGAGTGAATTTCAATATTAAAAAAGAAGAAGCGATGCATATACCTCACCATAACAAAAATACGCTTTTATTCTCTAAGCTTTATTGTTCACAATCACCTGCCCTGCACCCTCAACACTAGTTTTTCTATAGTTTGACAAACTTCCACAATTTCAAGAAATCCACATTAAAAAATCATTCATTTTGCCAAGCATGAGCCACAGATGGAACGCGCCTCAGCGGCGCGATCCATCAGTGGCTCATGCTTGACAAAACACGCGCGAACATAATTTTTCAGACTTCCACAAAAACACACGGAATTTCCTCCGAACAATACACTTAACATGAATAATACATATCCACCTATTGAATTTCACTGATACCATAGTACTTGAGAATTTTTTTGGTTTTACACTCTAAAAAGAATTGTAAAGTTCACTTGTATTTTACATAATCAGAAGTAGAAGGTAAGTTTTGGGGATTTGATTGCGAATATTGAACTTGTCAAGCATGAGGCACAAATAATTCGGGCCTCGGTGGCTTGCTTTTTGTTTTAGACTTTTAAAACAATCGTAAATATAACTGTTTTCCATAATCATTTCCATATTGCACAATGACGAAAGAAGAAAACGTCCCAAACGGAACTGAAACAGGTTTTATAATGTACAATAATTGGTATCTGCCCCGGGTGGTGTTAAAACTTTTTATTCCTTCTTTTTCATTTATTAAATGAATGCCAACCACTCAACCACGGATATGATTACTGGAATAGGCCCAAACAGGAAAGAATAACTTATGCCACGTCTTCTTTTGCTAAGTATACGTCACTGGTGGATCGCGCCGCCAATCAAATTCGAATTCCAAATGATTCGGTTTGCTCAGACCTATCTACAGCTTGTGGGCAATGGTAGATTATACGATAAACTTTGAAATTTACAATGCTTCTCGATCCCCGAAGCCTCATTAAATATGCGCGTGCCCGTATGACGTCAAAATACGACAGGGTTATACAAAGGAATGAAGGAATTCTTAGGAATAAACTCTCATTCAGAGATAATTCAATATTGTAGTTGATCACAACTTGTTAACGTGTTCATAATTCATTATCTGGGAAAATGCCAAAAAATTTGAAGAAGGAAGAAGATAGCCAAATAATCTAAACACAATAGGGCGTGATAGCCTAGTGGTTGATATGTTGTCATCGCAGATTGAATATCTCAGGTTCGAGTCCTGGCGAGTCCGGCTCGTTAATCCCTGCCCACTACGCAACCCAGGCTGTAGTGATCTAAGTAGGCTAGTATTTCCCACAGCTCCAAACCCTGTCCGTTTACAATTGGCCTCTGGTTTTGGTCAGGGTGATCCACTCCAGGAAGTGGCTATAAAAAAGAACAAGAGAGATAGCGGAAATCGTAAGTGGGCCGAGGTTCTTATCTGTATCAGAAATTCTGTTTTGTCAAGCATGAGCCACAGATGACCGCGCCTCGAGGGCGCGATCCATCAGTGACTCATGCTTAACCAAACACGCGTCTCACTCATTGATCACTGAATTAATCCTAATCAGAAATTTCATTTTGTTAAGCAAGAGCCACCGCTGAACCGCGTCTTTGGCAGTGCGACGATTTCTGACTGTCTTGGATCCCGTAAAACAGATTATTGGTTCGAAACTCTTCCATAAAATTTTATTTGCGTGCTGTGAGAAGGTCTAAATGGAAACGAAAAAGTTTAACACGAGGGCAGATTTTTTGTCGCCCAGGGCAGATACCTCACTACATCCCGAGCAAGATGTTATACCAGAAGCCGGTTCCAGGCAAACAGGGTCACAGGGTTATGTTATTAAAAGATGTTGAGCAGTTTTGTATGTACCTTCTCTTCAACATGACTATAGAAAACTATTTCAATTCAAGCTTTTTTTTCGCTTTTTTTTATAAAAATTCACTCTGAGCAGGGCCGAAAGCAGTGTCTAAACGGGGCTAACTAACGGCTTAAATGGCGAAGAGCCACATGATAAAGTTAAATATGGACTTTTTAAAGAAGTTTTTAAAGACCATTGTCCTATACTTATACTTATACATACAAAACATTCTGAGACTATTGAGATAGAAAAAGATGGCTATCAGGCCATCGCACATGATTACTCTGAAATAACGCAAAATTAAGCAGCAAAATCATGATATATACTTAAATTTTGGCTTTTAGTGGATGAAATGTATAGACTACTCATAGTAGATTGAATATCGAGTCCTAATTAATACAGACCACACAAACCTTCTGACTCAACACTTAACACTACGTCTGTGAAAGCATGACT
Organism: Styela plicata; assembly: GCA_963675895.2. NCBI lineage: Eukaryota > Metazoa > Chordata > Ascidiacea > Stolidobranchia > Styelidae > Styela > Styela plicata. The sequence goes on along the minus strand of OZ023143.1, from coordinate 25,190,208 downwards.
CAGCTTTAAAAATGTGACACGAGTAATTTGCCAAATAGAAAACAAAAAGTTCAACAAGGGGGAATCTGATATTCAAAAACCTAGATAAAAGTATCTTGAAAATAAACTCGGGGAACTAGATATACCGGATACATCGAAGTTAAATTGCAAGACTTATGTTTTTGATCACTCACGAATAGTTTCCATTTGTAAAATTTGACGTAAATGACGACTTTGTCGCAAAATGCGAAATATAGTCGTTTTTCTTTATTTTTTAGTGAAATTTACTCTTGTCAAATTTGACCAAAATCGATTATATTTTGTCGTCAAAATATGAATATTGTTGCTCTAGAGCATGAGGTCTGAATTGGAAATATACCATAAACTATAAATTTCTCGATTTTCCCGATGGATACAAGTTGTCATAGTAAAAATATTTGTTATTTACGTAAAGTTTCAGGTTCAATCAAAAAAAAAAAATGAATCAAATTCGAATTCCAAATGATTGGGTTTTTCCCAGATCTACCTGCAACTCAGTTTAACTGTTCTGATACCGATACCGATTCTGATACTCGATACCGATATCGAGAGAATTTTTTTGAAAAGAATATTCGACTTTTCACCAAGCTATGTAATAGTAGAGTAATAGCAGTGGCTGCGTCTGCCCTGGCCACTTTTTACCCATTTCTAGATGTCTCTTACGCTACATTTGAATTTTTGAATACACCAATCCATACTGTATTCGTAAACTGTTCTGTAGAGGAAACCAATATCGACAGAATTGTTTTGAAAGGAATATTCTACTTACACCAAGAGTAATGGGAGAGGGCAATGAGTGGCGTCTGCCAAGGGCGCTTTTTACTCATTTCTAGATGTCTCTCACGCCATTTTCGCTTATCTAAAAGAAACTCATCCCCCACTCATTCTTTACTGAATTTTTGAATGAACTACTTCGCTATAAAAGGAACAGAAATAGCATGATCTCTTGCCACAGAATTACATATATTACATATATATACAGTATATTTGTAAGCTTTCGTTAGATCATAGCCTAACTTCTTCACACAAAGAGACTTTCTTTAGACTTCTTTAATGTAGTTATATCTTGTTCTATCTTAGAAATAGACGCATACACATTTTATGAAAAGAGATAAGGTTATTTACTTAGATAGTATCTCATTCAAGTATCCTTGTTACAAGTAAACGCGAAAGAAGGTTTTAGAGTTAACTACACGATACCTCACTACTATGTAACGCGAATCTCATTCGCTGTACTAACTCAGTAATATTGCGCTGTAAAGGAAACCGATATCGACAGAATTCCTTGAAAGAAAATGTTCTAAATCACCAATTAAATCACGGAATAAAACAGCGGGAGTTTGATAATACCGGATTAGTTGTTGAGTGACCACTGGGGAGAAGTATGCTTGGTATTAGTGATTTTTCTTGCGAAGTTCCACATATGGTTTCACTGATGCCTTTTTTATGAGCGTACCCGTACATTGTCACGTTGAAGGGCTGTGAGTTGCACGTGAAGTTGTCTCACCGTTGCGTTGCATTACATTCGCGTCAATCGTGTTCACATGCGTACAAACATGCCCGCATTGATTTGCGTCAATCGTGTTCACATACGTACAAAGCACAAATGCAAAAAAGAGACAAGCCCGATGTGTTAGCTTTCATAGCATTCATTTTGTTTCATTGGAAAACGTAAGGAAATGCATGCAGAGCATTGCGCTTGCGTAAAACGCAACAGTAAAATAAAAAAGCCCAAGAAAAAACGCAACCTACGCAAGTGAGTATTGCGACCTTAAGGGAAAGGGAATTACTAGCGCTTCATGCATTTTCAATTGAATTTCACTCTGAGTAGTCTACGCTACAAAAAACCAACTAACAAAACGTACTTCCTGTAATTGCGCTGCACATGGCAAACATTCTAAATTAATCCGCATTTACAGGTAGGGCTGGGAAAAACCGAACCATTTAGAATTCGAAACTGATTTGGATATTTTTTTGGAAATGTATCGAATCACTAATTCTATGTAAATAACAAATATCCCATTTTTACTATTATAACTTGTCTTTATTGTGAAAATTAACAAATTTTCAATTCACACCAAGGGCAACAATTTTCATATTTTAACGACGAAATATAATCGATTTTGGTCAAATTGACCAAAATCGATTGTATTTCTTCGTTAAAAATGAAAATCCTAATTCATTTAAGAAGTTTTTGTTCCTATGAACGATTCCAATTGATTCGAATCAATTGTGCTTCGAATCGATTCGAATCACGAATCGAATTGTCCAGCCCTATACTGACAGGACTAATTTTTCAGCATACCTTGCGTGAAACAATTTTAAATTTTTTCCATATTCTTTTTTTTGACTTACAAAACGACAACTACAACCTTTTTTAGCCTCTTCTATACCTCCAACATGAACACGACCATATAATACAATAAAAAGCATCACATAAGGGCATGCGACAAATTAAACCGCAGAATATATTTAAACACCGTTGCAAATTACTAAATACTAATTTCAATACAAATGTGAACTTTTATTATCATTTCACAGCAAGTTACAACTATCATGTAAAACAAATTGATGCGCGACCATGTATTGGCCATGCATGGTACGTGTTATTAACAGTGTACACACATCGAAAAGCGAAGCAAAAGCGAAAATATCTCAAAAACAAAACGCGAGACTGAATTCACTTGCAAAACCTTTTAATAACAATAATTACATTTAAATAACATTATTACATAGTCTTAATAGCGCCATTATGCCGTGTGGCACAAACTTCGAAAATATAATTTCTGGTTTACACACTATAGTTCTGAAAGCCCCCTGTTTTATCCTTCGTTTTGGCGCTTGTACAAAATTGCAAAATTCTCTTATTCTTCGCTGTGTTTTTGTTGTTGTCTTTCGTGTGATATTTTACGCAGGGTCTTGGTAATGTACAAGTTTGGACGGTTTCGAAATTATTAGCATTCCCTGGTTCTGTATTCTGTAGTAAAATACTGTGGAAATATATAAATATTGGGAACTTTTTCTACTAAAGATGGCTAGCTGTTAGATCTGTACAACGGTGTATAAGTACATTCTCTCCTATGTCTCCTACTAGTACATGTCAATGATGCAGCTTGAAATATAACTTTTAAAAAAGCATCAACAACAAACCAGTGCAAAATATAATTATACACCGTTGCTAATTACTAATTACTATCTTCAATATAAATTACCATTATTTATTTTAATTTCACAGTAATTTACCAAAATGAAATTGTGAAACGTGAAGATTTTTAAAACAGAACATACGAAATCAAATTACAAATCCACTTTCAACGACAATAATTCAATTTATACAGCTTATTAAATAGTTTTATTATCATTATTAAATTATTATATTATCATTTCACATGTGTGGCTCAAGCATAGACAATTTTACGTCGAGGAGCTTCTCTGCGGAGCTTCTGTGCATGATACGATATCAAATGTCACACGAAAGTCAAAACTAAAACAGAGTGAGAAGCATAATCATACATCGTTGAAGAGCCCTAATTACTATCTTCAAGATAAATTATCATAATTTTACAGTAATTTAACACAATGATAATGCGAAAGGACAGAGGAAAAATTATTACCGTGAAGTGTGGGCCATTCATGATGCGTGCCATAAAAAGTCCACACATAGCAAATAACACACTGGCCAGAACGAATCAATTCAAATAACAAAACTCTTTTTAACGACAATAATTACATTTAACAACAACATAATAAATATAATTATTAACGTCATTATGCACGTTGGCCATGCTTTGCAAAATATATTTTTAAATTTGCCCAGAAATATCGAGAACCCTTTCTGTAATACTCTATATTTCATGCGCGTTCGAAGCTGGACATATCTCTATATTATTGTACACAGGTGCAGTTCTACTTTTTGTTCAGTGGCGGCGGAAGATCTCCCACATTGGGGGTAGAGTGCTAGAAAGTTTAGCGTCATTTTGCCGAAAACTCCAAAAATAATATGAAAAACATATTCAGGTGATATAGTTTAGTCGTAAAACGCAGGAACACGGAAATTCGCGCCGCAGGCGCGCGAAAAGTTAGTAATTTTTCACAATTTTATCCTAGTTTTTGCTGATTTAGGAGGGGTCGGACACCCGCAGAACCAAAGGCTTCCGCCGCAAGTGCTTTTGTTTGTACTTGACCATGGTACAATATGAAATATCACCGAGTGTAAATATATAAGCATATACAAGTTGCAACCTTTTCAAACCTATACCTTCTACTTGGCTAACATACATTATCACATAAGGGGTACCAACAGAAAGAAACACGGTATAAATTAAAAATATAGAACAAAAAGTTTTCATCTACACAGACTATTTGACTAAGATTTTGGATCTCTGGATCTTGTAGCTCTGAGGCTAGAACCAAATAGCATAATAATAATAATATTAAAAAAGAACCAGAATTTCATTAGGACTTTCGCTTGAGAGCGAAAGCCATGAATATACTTATACACCGTTGCACAGATCTAATTGCTAGCCATCTTTAGTAGAAAAAGTTCCCAATATTTATATATTTCCACAGTATTTTACTACAGAATACAGAACCAGGGAATGCTAATAATTTCCAAACCGTCCACTTGTTCATTACCGAGACCCAACATAAAATATCACACAAAAGACAACAACAAAAACACAGCGTAAAAGATAATCACGCACCGTTGTACAAGCTAGTTACTAATCATTTTCAACATAAAATACCTATATTTATTATAATTTCAGAATAATTTAACGAAATGATATTGTGAAAAACAGAGCACAATATATGATAGGCATCCGTGACTAGCCTACACATACATACAGCCAAAAATATTCAGAAGAAATTGAAAATCAATTCCAAATATTTAACGACAATAATTACATTTTAAATAGCATAATAAATGGTTTCATTAGTGTCGTTACACACGTGCTGGGGTGGTGTTTACTTTTGAAGTTCAACAGCAAACGGAACGCTATAAGATTTTTAGTAGTTGCTACCCATGGGCAATAGAGCTAGGACTGGGCAATTCGATTCGGTGATTCAAATCGAATATGAGCAAAAATGATTCGAATCAATCGTGAATCGTTCATAAGAACAAAAACTTGCTAAACGAACTAGAATTTTCATTTTTAACGACAAAATGCAATCGATTTTGGTCAAGTTTATATCATAAAAAAATAATTTGATTTCGTACAATTTGAAGCATTTAAGAGGCCATTCATTAGTTTTGGTCGACAAGAAAAGAGGGGTCCCTAAATATGTTAATGCGCACATTTATGAATTTATAACAGAAATAAAGATCTTGCAAGTGTGTAGGAAACAGATAACCTCTTTGTTCCTGTGGGCCGTCTTATATAAAGGCATGGAAGTAAGTTAGAACGGTTAGTCCTGCAAAACCATGCCACCCAGGGTGTAATAACTGACTAGGTTAACCCCAACCGGAAAATCATATCTTTCGTAAAATTCTAACCCTGTCCGCCTAGGCTAAGCCGGACAAGAAAATCATATCTTTTCAATATTTCTAACCCAGTTCATCTATAAATGGCCTCTGGTACAGAGCATTGGCCAGGGTGATCCGCTCTAAGAAGTGGCTGCAGAGAAATGAAAACTATACAACTGTGAAGTTTGAATTTTCACTACTTTATACCTCGGTCTCATAAATTTTGACCAATTTCGTCATCAGACTTCGGAACTCCGATAAAAAAATTGTCACAACACCTTTTTGTTAAGTATGTGCCACTGATGGATCGCGTCGATAATACGCGGTCCTTCTGTGGCACATACTTGGCAAAATAAAGTGTTTGATTGGGACAGAGTACAACTGGTGAAAACAAAAACAGTGTAGTTTGCCGACGTGTCGTTCTTTTTCATTTTTTTTTTATTTAAATTCACTCTAAGCTAGGCCGCAAGCAGTGCCTAAAAGGAACCAACTAACGAACTAACGATAATAGATCAATAAAACTTTTCATATCCATCGTGTTTCTTTCGCTCTTTTTTATTGAAATTCGCACTGAGCAAGGTCGGAAGCAGTGCCTAAAAAGAACTAACTAATGGCCACTGAATAGCAAAGAGCTACTGATAGATATAGAACCAGCAACTGCACTTTAAACGGAAAACAACCCAAACGGAACTGAACCGTCATGGTAAAGTGCAGTGAGGGGTATATTTCCCTCTTATATTCAGAAAAGCTTCGGTCTATTAAATCGTTTTTACTTTCACCGATTGTGTTCAGTATATCCGGTTTCTAACAGCACCCAAAAGCTAGCAAAACGCAGCTGTTTCTAACAATTAGCTTCAGAAACTGCATGCTACAAAAATCCACCCATTATAGTAAAGTGAAAAAGCAGTATCTGCCCTTGGCAAATTCTGGTAAAAGGAAAATAATAATGTAAAATATAATTCATCCTCAAGCCATTTTAGCAGTTTTAACAATTCACAAGTGTTCATACCAGCTGCCCAGAACAAAAATAAAATTTCCCTTTTTCCGTTCTCTTTTCTCTCTGTTCTTTTTTCGAGGGTTTTTGCCGCACACTGGTGTTTCAGGTGCATCTATCCTGTCTCACATTCTTATCAATTTCTTGTACTCGTACATCACATGCTTTATTACAGAGCCCATTAAACATATCTACAACCCTTCTCTTATTAATCGATTTCCTTATGGAATTGTCCATTATAAATTTGTAACGATTTTATTTCAAACAGCGAGAACAATGAATGGGCTTAGCAGTCAAAGTGGTTTGCAAATAATAGTTATCAGTCATTATCGTATCGAGGCCGGAACTTGCACCTGGTTGTTAAAATGTCGTCGCATAATTTTGAAAAAATAATAGTCGGTTCATTGACATCTTGCAAAAAATTATTGGCAAAAATTTTGTGCCTAAAATCCCTTAATACAGCAAGCATTGTAGCTTGGAAGTCAAAGGTAAACACTAGTTGAAAACGCAACATTAAACGCTCTTGGCAAATCTGACCAAACATTTTATGAAGAACTGAACCGCTGTAGTAAAGTGCACTGAGTGCTATCTGCTCCGGGCGGAGCTAAAATCATACAGTGAGGTATCTGTGAAGCTAAGAAAAACTCTACATAAAAATGTAATACTATATTGCAATATAACAGAAAAAACTGATCAAACCAGAACTACCGCTGTACAGTATACAGTAAAGTGCAATGGCTGCTATCTGTCCTGGGCGACGCTCAAATCAGAGATCAATACTGCTGCAATTCTAAGGAAACTCCTACTCGAAGAAAATGTATAACTGGACGCATGTGTAGTGAGTGCTACCTGCTCTGGGCGAAGTTAAAATCATGCTGCAAGGTATCTTTAATTCCCATGGAAACTATCCTTCAAAATCTAACACTTAACGATATTGCTGCAATGAAATATTTTACCAAACATATAAAACGCTGATGGTATGATATACCAAGCTTTCTTTAAATCAAACGACAACTTTTCTTTTAAATGTAACACTAAACGCACATACCGGCACCAACGAAGGTAACCCTTTCCCCGTCGAAAAAAATTGTCAAATCAACTTTTGTTAAGCGTGCGTCACTGATGGATCGCGTCGACGAGACGCGATCCATCAGTAACACATGCTTGACAAAATAGAATCCTTGATTTCATGTAACAAAACGACCACAAGCCAGGATTGACCGTATTAAAACGGACTAAGCAAACAAAACAAGGTAGACATGTCTCACATAGGCGCCATTGCTAAAAGGATGAAAAAATAACTAAAAGCGCGCATGTAGCTGTTCAATGGGGCGGTCAAACTCGAGTATCGTTCGGTTTCAGAATCAAATCGAATAATTTTTCTGAATAGAATATTCGAATCAGAAGTCGTATCATTAACAAACAATATTGATAAAAAGAGGGCAGAAAATCGTTTTTGTTTCCCTCACATGCGTTATTCTACGGTAATCATTAACAGCGATTTTCATTTAATATAAGCAACCATGAAACCATCCTTATTTTTTAAATTTTTTTTTTGTAGTGGCTCCTTGGAGAGGATCACCCTGAACCACTGTACCAGTGGCCAATTACTGGAAATATATGATCTTTTCCTGTTCGGCTTTGCCTACCCAAGTTATCACACCATGGGCTGCGTGGTGGGCACGGATTAACGGGTTGAATTGGCCGGGACTCGAACTCCAGATCAACCTGCGATGCTATCATGTTTAATGACTATGACATTGCACCAAATATCCGTCTACAATCCGACAAGTATACTATCTATTTGGCCTAAAACAATGGCATGCCAATACTAACAATTGCAACCGACTTAATTGCAGGCCGATCTAAGAATCAAACATGGATAGGTATCTTTAACACACATACGTATAATATTTATACATATATTTAAACACATATATAAACTATTAAAACATATATATTCTGATACAAATAATTTACATACGAACGCTTCCGAACGCTGCATGTACTTCCATTCAGTTAGATACTTTGTCCCACGGGCTACAAGTATAATGAATATTTGAACAGGTCATATGCAGAAGACCGAGTTTACCAAAACACTCTCGTATCAGCACTAATAATTACCAACAATTTATCCAAAAATTGAAATAAACATATATTGGGGTGTCCGGTTAACTCAATCGGCGAAGCGTTGTTAATACGCTTCGAGCTACGAATCTGATCGTCATGACGCAGGTTCGCGCGGTGGTTCACGTAAGCGCTGCTTACAGCTTCCGCCACCAACCAGGTCCATGCACAGGAAAAATGAGAAATACAATAATTCCCAAAAAAATACTTCACCCTGATTCGGAACTGGTATCTGCAAGAGAGGTCGTGGTTCGCCAAATGGTTAAGCTGTATTCTCGGCTTCCCTCTCCCGCAGGATAAAATGATATCTTATCCTATCCTATACTGATGTATATTGAAAAAAAACTCACTTTTACTTACACACATATAAAAAAGATATGTACACATGATCCCGAACGATACATTTAGGCCTACATTTTTTAGTTAGAAACTTCACTGACTCAAAATAGCTCTAGGATTTAAAACAAATATATGTGTTCACACATAAAAAATGATTAGCACATATCTACACTTATATATAAATAATATACACACACGACTTCTTAGGCACTTTCATTTAGTTAAAGCCTCGCTGACTATTCTGCAACTACAATTTCAAGTCACTGTCTCAAAATTTATACTGGGTTATCTAATTGAGACGACTATGAGCGCAAGACGCAGTTGACCAGAACACTTACCTGTCAAAACTAACAATTGAAAACGCCTAAATTGGTTTTAAATAAATATACATATAAACACACATATATAAAAAATTGTTCACACACTTATTCACATTTGCAAATGGTTTATACATGTGATTTCATACGATACATGTGCACCTACTTTCCTTTAGTTAAAGGCTTTCATTTAGCTAAAGCCCCTTTAACTATATAATATTCAAGATTCAAGTTACTATGGCGAAATTCTCTAACCCACAGCAAGTATTTTGAGCGCTAACCATACTGTTAAAAACTAGATGAAATTTCCACACGTAATAATACATCACCTATTATCTATAAATGAAAATCAGGGTCTCTGAAATTACTCTTATTTTCATCATGGTCATCTTGCCGTTGTATAAAACGTGGCCTCTCGGTAAGATATTTTATGTGTTAGCAAAATAAACAAACCAAGCACAATTGTTCAAATGGACTTTAGACAAAATGACAAATATAATTCAAAATTTTGGTATATTGTACTCTTTTTTTCAACTATGAAAACGCATTTTTCGGTCAACAGTCTAAACATCATTACGAACCGTAACTTACCATGTATGGGCCATAGATAAACTTCGCTTTTCAAGCGAAGTTTATCTACGTCTCATACATGGTAAATATATAGTGATTCCGTTCCACGATTGCTCAAACAAAGACAAGCACCATTGTGAAATCACTCAACCGTTTCAATTACCCATTATTACGTGGTTATGGGTTGTCAACTGGTGAATATGAATTATGACAAAATAATGTCTTGTTATTGCCGGGTCATTGACTTATCAAAACACAATAAAACGACGAAATAAGATTCAAAATGAGGTAGTAGTGCTACCGAGAACGCAAAGAGGTTCCGTATTTCGTAATTTTACGGAACAAGAATATTTAAAAATTATTGCCAGCCTGCGGCGTGCAAATATACTGTCTCCTACATTCATGGAATTCGCCTAACTTTGAGATTTCACTCCTAAAAATATTAAATGTCCGCAAAAAATGCTTGGACAGAAAGCAATAGCCACCTTAATAATATTTGATACCTTCCGTCATCACTCCTTGTAAATATGTGAGCAAAGAGCAACAATATTTTTTGTGCGCCCCCCTCCCGCCGAAACAAACAAACTCCTATTAGCACCACTGGTAGTGCTGGGCGAAACCGAATCAATAGGAATTCGAATCTGATTCGAATAATTTTTTCGAATCGATGAATCTATAAAATCACCAAATATCCAATTTTTACTCTTACTAATATTGTCGCCAATAAGATAATTAAGAAATTTACAGTTACGAACTACAAATATTAGCATTTGTAAACAGACTTAAAAGCAATACTTTTTCAATTACGCTCCAGTCCATAAGCAAAATTTTTTTTTAATTTTAACGACAAAATACAATCGATTTTGGTCAAAATTGATCAAAATCGACTGCATTTTGTCGTTGAAAATGAATCGCACGCACGCCTTATAGTTATGCAGTATACTCAGCTTTCTTCTCCCACAAAATAAAATAAAATTTCATTCAAACCCGGAGAAGCAGGGTTTTTTCAAAGACTTTTTCAAATCGGGATTCACAGATAACTAGCTAAAGAAACGACCTTTACCAGACATTGCTCGGCGTCTAAATGTATTTCCTTACATCTCAAAACTTATTTACCATAATGCACTAGCAAATTAAACCTAATGTGTTTATATTACTCTACAGCCAAGCATGAGCCACAGATGAAACGCGCCATTTAGGCGCGTTTCATCTGTGGCTCATGCTTGACAGAGCAATCGAGTTGACTAATACTCTCAAAGAAAGTAATTATATTATGACAACATTTTAATAGTGACGTCATACAGGTGTTCAAAAAATTTTTCAGAATATTTAAATAAATAGGATTTATCTGTTGATCATACTTGGACCGTGATCAAGCTCAGAGGTGAAATTTTTGTGCACCCGGAAGTGTCCGCGTATGACCCGGAAATACAAATACTCCTGTGGGTAAACTAGATATTTATCGGTTGTTTTAAAGTTTGTGATATGCTATGCATATAATAATGATCTCTGGATGCGTTTCTTTTTTAATGAAATTCACTTAGGCTGGAGACATTGCCTAAAAGGAAACAACCAACGGCCAGCTAGCGTATTAAGAAGGTGGGGGCATGGTGCACCATGACCCCTCTTCGCTGGCTGAAAAAATGTAGATTGACCTTTTAATGCCGTCAAACTTTCGTGAACTCCAATTTTTTCAAAACATATTTTGTTAAGTATGCGTCACTGTTGGATCGCGTCGATGAGACGCGGTCCATCTGTGGCGCATGCTTGGTAAATCGAAATTACTGATCAGGTAGGCTTAGGAAAATGTGCAGAGATCAGAAAAACACCTCGAAAAGCAAACATGAACTATTTCAAAAGCCTCAGTTTCGAGCTTATATTTAACAAGACGAAATTTGTGAAGGCAGAAGATATTCATCAGACAGAGCAAACTGAATTCTCAATTCAGAGTAAATACAAAACTTGCCAAACCCTTGTTGACTCATAATATATATTTCTTAAACTCATCTATGAACAAACAATGGATAGATAAGAACAATCGAAACTTCCTTCTCCAACACTTCTGGGTTCTTGAAATTATATACTTTTAATCCCACACCTCAAGCACTACCTTCTTTTATATGAGACATTTTCTTGATTTTCTCCAGCACCGATACTTTATATATCCACTTCTGGGAGTGGTTCACCTTGACCAAGGCCCTGTATCAGTGACCACTTATAGACGAGACGGACAGGGTTCTAGTTGTTGGAGAGATATTATCTTTCTGGCTCGGCTTACCCAAGCTATTACACCCTCGGTTGAGAGGTGGAAAAGCATGAGCATCGATGCGATGCATACTTAACAAGAAATATTTTGACAATTGTTTTTTCAATCTAGTTCAAACGTCATGACTTCAATTTTCTTGTTTTAGTTTTTATCAAATCTTCATTGGATTAGCGAATCCAGAGAAATAGTGACATCATACCTTTTCTCTGCCAGGAATTGTTCGTAAATATATGTTTTGTCAAGTGTGAGTCACTGATGGATCGCGCCGACAAGGCGCGGTCCATCTGTGACTCATGCTTGGTAAAATAATATTTCTCACTAGGTCATTAATCCGATAATGAGTCAAATTATCTGATTCAATTTAGAAATTATTCAATATTCTCATAAAAAGTCTGTTTTTCGTCAGATTAGACAACGCATACTATTTAATAGTCTAGCCAGGATATCTGGAAATAACTCGTGATAACTTGAACTCCTCTAGCGAATAACGACTGAAATCATTTGTATATTCGGTATATATTTTGCCTTGAAATGGTAACTTATGGATCGCGGCCTTCATTAGCTCATACAATTACTGAATAGGGCGATTCCTAAACAAGACAAGGTAACTTGTTGATTACTCTACTCAATTGGTTACAATTCACAGCACTCAAGACCGCAACACACGTTTGCATAGGTTGCGTTTTTCAGGGTTAGTTTTATTTAAGCCTTGCGTTTTGCGCCATTCCGAACGGTTTGGTATTTAAGCAAGCTAACGTAGAGTTCTCGTTCTGTTGCGTTCATTTGTTCGATTAACGCAAAGCAATGCAGAAGTGTTTTGCTGTTTTTAGTTTAATACCCGAAACGTGATGCAATGCATCGGTAAGACAACTTCATGTGTATTATGGTCTTAACACAGACAATGGAATTGTTTGCAAACTTAAACTGCTATGATAGGGCGGTGTAAGCTGCCGGTTTATTGTATATTCGCCCCTGGTTTTTCGATTTGTTATTAAGGTCAGTCTTTTGCCCATAGGAATATCCCAGCACAAGCTAGGTTTTAAAATAAAACGTGTTTTACAGTCAAATTTGCATAAAAAAAAACGATTTTCTGTGTGACACGGCGCACATTCCGCCATATATTACACAATATTGCCATTTCTGAAAATAACCTGTTCGATTCATAAACCTTCAAATTCTCGTCGTATTCTGATCGGAAATATCTCTCCAAAACCAGAGCTGGTGAAACTAACCTACTGGCAGACATTTTAAGCCACTTTACGTCTTTCGTATTTAGACTTATTAGCGCCAAAACACGTTTGAAATTCGACCCCCACTTGAAAAAAACATTATCCCCTTCTTATATATGGCACAAGTATGGTCGAAGATAGATCTCGCGTTTCGCGCGAGATCTATCTTCTGCCTTTCTTGTGAGAGACGTCATTAAGCGACACATCATAGTAAGCGGACACACAATAAACAAATTGAACAATGGGAATAAGATCCGGTAGTCTGATATAGTTTTAAAAAAGTATGGAGTAGAACGCGGTATCAAGTACCACAAAATGGGCCACTACATTTTTTGATGGTTTTCCGATCTATGACGTCATCATCGGCGCGAAATTTAGGTGTGGATTAAAGCCAAAGGTATCATCGATCGAGAAAGTAAAATTTGTAAAAGGAAGTAGTGGGAGCAGTATGAAACGGATCCCCAAAATTATTTTATTTTGCTGTACTTTACATCGTATCCTAGAAATTTTATAATGGCTAACTTTTGACAAAAAATTGTATTGTATTAAAGTAAGAAATAAAACGCAAAAACGACAAATATGTGACATCCGTTAATTTACTTAAACATTAACGTTGATGGTACTCCCCATTCCCGTGTTTAATATTTATTTATGATTTCACAAAGTAACCTTTATAACGTCATAAACACGTACTTTACCGAGAATGTTGTTTCGCAAACCGAAAATGTTATTTTGTCAAGCATGAGCCATAGATGGACTGCGCCTAATAGGCGCGATCCATCAGTGGCCCATGCATGACAAAATATGCCTCGTTGTGATTTGCTCTTAATACGATTTAACTAATTATTAACTAAGGGGACTCAGTACTATCGGCTATAAAATGAGGTTATATAACTAACTGACAATCCGGAGTATGAAAATCCGTACCCGTCTGTAAAAAAAATTAGAAAGTAGAAATGGTTCCATCCAAGGATGACCATATTTTACTATTTCGAATAAATTCTGAAAAAATTCTGAAATATTGAAGACATTTTGAATTCAGTCTTTTTTATGAAAAGTAGCATTATATCTGTTTTAAAGATAAATTTTAATTGCAAATATACAAGTCTAAGCATATTACACGATTTACTTTGTTCCATTGAATCTGTGTAAATTTTCAAAACAAAAGGATTTTTTCCTTTGATTCTGTTTGGATTGAGTTAACAAAAACGACATATTTTCGAATGCCAATTATTCTGAAGCATATCTAAAATCAAGATTATTACTATATCGAATATATTATTTTCGAAAAATTCGGTTCGTTTTAGACATCCTTGGTTCGAACCCAGTCTGAAGATGTTTTGTAAAGTATGATTCCCTGATGTGGCTCAGTGGCTCATGCTTGACAAAATAAAAATTCCGATTGGGATATCTATCGCGAAGAATGTATTTTGCAAATCTTTGTCTGTCTCAAAATTAAACTTTTATTGTCTTCCTAGAAAAATAGAGACCTCCAAAGCTCTTCGAGCCGCTAAGTATTCATAACTGTCCAATATAACCTGTTTGCCTATGATTGGTTTCTATTACAGGGCCTTGATCGTGGCGATTCACTCAGATAAGGGACTATAGAAAAAGTAACTTCACCAGCAACTATACTATGAGTAAAACAACATTTGTTTGCGGATTTAGGAAATATTTAAAGAGGACACCATTTTTGTTCACAATTAATAAAAGCAAAAAAGCATCATTTTTTTGAAAAATTCAACCAACTCCTTTAAATGCACGGTCAATTTTTTATGAAATGCACAAAATTTTCTCCTAAAAAGTGATTAAGCGGCACAGTTTTGGGAGAAAATTTAAATATTTTTCCGCCTTTTCAGTTAAAAATCGTTCGAAATTGTTTTTTTTTTTTCAAATATCCGTTTTCTTCACTAATTTTAACAAGATTTTTCCAGGCCAGTCTACCTCGAACAATTTACCCTGCCTATACCCAAGATTATTTTCCAATCAGAAATTATATTCTGCCAAGCATGTGCCACAGATGGACCGCGTCTCATCGACGCGATCCATCAGTGACACATACTTAACAGAACATGTTTTGTTAAACATTTTTCCAATTGGGTTTGTCATTTACGGGATATGGTAGCAGACAAAACATGGCGGGTATATAGACCATGTCCTAAAGGAGACTTTTAGAACAGGATTTCGAAACGTCGGCAAATTATTTAGGTTCGCTTTGAGCATCGACTGTGTATATCAAATCGGAACTAAAGTCAACAAATTTTCAATTAACTTTATAAATGCAATAGTTAACGGCGGTCTGGGCAGTATCATTTTACTCAGTGACGTAAAAAACTAAAAATTCTAAACTTTGGCAGTAATTTTTTAATGACATTAAACTAAAATTATAAACTGTTGGTGACCAACGCACCGCTGAGGTGCGTTCCATCAACAGCCCATACTTGGTACAAATATCATAAGCCAAGCCAGGCATTTTACAGCGCATGGACAGTAAATTTTCTGCATTTTTTCGCAGTGTATAGTTGTTATCGATTTTGATACTACAGTATCGCTGGTGAACAAATATTTTGCAATGCAATATTTGGTTGTGTTACACTTTCAAAAAATAAATTATTCACAATGCATTGCATGGTACTTGGCAACCAAAACTAAGCAAGAATTGAGATAATATAATATGTTATAGATATTTCTCCCATGTATAGGAAATACCCTGCGCGCAACCCTCCTCTCTCCTCATCAAAAAACTGTGGAACGACTTTCTAATCAAGCTGTTCTTAACCTTATCTTCTATATCCCCTATACCCCCATCTACTCATGTCTCAAAATCTCCAAAAACGTCCTTGAGTGCTTTTTTAGACATGGAATGAGCATCAGTTACCCCTTCCTAACTCAAGGCATGCACAATTGTCATCACCACTGCCCCCCTTGCGTCACCCATGCTCTTAAGTGATCACCCATTGTTTTTTTGATGAAATTCACCCTGAGCAAGGTCGGAAGTGGTGCCTAAAAGGAACCGACTAACAGTCGCTTAATAAATATCGAAGAGTTACTAAAAGATGTAGTACCAGCAAATACTCTCGAAATATTCCAAACCAAACTGAACCGCCATGGTAAAGTGCAGGGAATGGTATCTGCCCTGGTCGATGGTACAACCCTCTACCACGCCTTTAAGTCTCCTAGCTGTGGTCAATATTTAAAGAAAATATAAACTTCCGGATTTTTTGAAAGTTTTATTTTTGCAACTTATTCGATAATTTTGCTTTTTGTCTTGCTGATTTATTTTCTCCTGTTTTACGATGAAATACTTGTCACATATGAATGTTTTTGCCTGATGCGCACAGAAGTCTATACTGACATGATTTAATCTCATGATTTTCTTGTTTTTCATATTTTCTTGACATCGTGAGATATGTCCTTTGGGAGTGAAGAAATATGTATATAGGCTACAGGTGATCATTTTGCATATTTGTGAGATACACCTTTTTACCGTTACAAACAACTACTACAAAAATACAAATAGAGTAAAAATATAACAAACTTACCGTGGTCTTCTTCGGTTTTTATGACGTCACTCTTCTCGCTTGGTTGCGTTTTAATATTCCACGGGTTTTCTTGCAGCAATGCCTGAAGTTTCTCTTGGTTAATCCGGAGTTTATTTCTTAAATCCGGCTCTGATTTCTGGCAACCAGTGGATATATCCGGGACCTTAGATTTTGTATCTGGGAAAATAGTGGATAATATATTACTGGGAATTTAGATTCTTTTGTATCGTTCGAGAAAATGAATATAATAACGGATTAATTATGCTTAATAAAACCATGGCCTCATGTTTAGTATTTTTTTTCACAGCTACTCTTTGGAGTGGTTCACACTGGATAAAGCCATAAATCAGCGGTCATCTCATAGGCGGAGAAGGTCAGAGATGTTGACATGGTATGATATTTCCAGTTCAGCTTAGCCTGCCCAAGTTATTACACCCGCGGTTCAGTTGTGGGCATGGATTTCTTTTAAATTTTTCATAGTCACTTGTTGGAGTGGATCACCTCGCCCAAAGCCCTGTACCGGCGGCCACTTATAGACAGGCAGGGTTAGAATTGCTGGAAAGATATGATATTTTCCTGTTCGGTTTAGCTTAACCAAGTTATTACATTCCTGAGTTGAGTGAGTGCGCATGAATTAACAAGCCGGACTCGCCGGGACTCGAGACTCGAGATATTAAACGTGCGATGCCAACATGTTAACCACTGGGCCATCGCACCCACCTGCCCCAGGTTCAGAGTGTAGAGGTTTTCATCTAAATCCTAACTCTTTCGTATGCATGGACATAGTGTCGGGGAGGAAGCCGTGCCAAAAAATAGCGCGATCCACCGCCTGCGAAATGTCCAGTAATCCTCTCAAACTAACCAATATCAACAGGTTCGAACTAGGGTTGGCGATTTTAGGTTAAATGTACCTAATTTACCTAGTAAACCCAGTTTACCGAGTTTGTTTTAAGATTTTTACCCAGTTGAACTTTCACCGATTTTTCTTTTTGAATTTTCACTAGTTAATTTACCCACTTTTTAAAAAGGTACTTAAAAATTAACTGAGAACCTGGTTTCAAAAAAACTAGATAAATCATATGTTCATTGTGAAAATGTTTTTGAAATAGACATTTCGATGATTTCAATCTTTGAGTCTAATAAAAATGTCATAAAAGCAGCAAAACGGCGATTTACAAGAAAACTAAGGTTATGTAAGTTTCTGATTAGCTTTACCTTGCTCAGAGTGAATTTCGAAAAAAAAAACTAAGCTTAAAAAAATGTCTCTTATCTACCATGTCTCGACTCAATAGTATAAAATCTCATCCTATCCACCAAAACTGAATAACAAATCCACGAAACCCTAAAGCGTCGCGACTGTCAACTTTATTATAGTGTGAGATATTCCAACAAAGCCAGAGCGCTGTCAGTTCTAGTACTGAACTAATGATAAAATACTCATATACTTTGGGGAAAAAATTACCAATTTTTGTCAAGCATGGGCCACTGATGGATCGCGCCCAACCGGCGCGATCCATCTATGGCCCATGCTTGGCAAATTTAAAGTTTTTCAAAGGGGAAGGGCCGGATTTACAAATCGCAAATATTTGCTTTTTATTGCACAAGCTACACTGTGAAAAAATTGGTTAAACATTAATGAAATTTTGCGGTTACAATCCGGCATCAGAAAATCTTTCTTAATAGTGTACAGTTGAACTGCGGAATTCCTGTTTTATATTTCGTTTTTGAGATGTGAGTCGATGTTTGATTCGGTTCTGATACATCAGATTCGGTGAGATTCGGCAAAATTTTAGAGAATTCGACTGTCCAAATTATCGTATTCGATTTACGATATTCGAATCATAAATTATTCGATTCGATTTCTTCAACAATTCGAAATAAAAATACAATAACTTTAACTTTTTTAAAAAAAATAAGTTTCAGTTTTCATGTCAATTATTATAAGCTGATAAAAAGATGCTTTTGTTTGTTTATTATATGATTTCTGATTCGAATCGGGAAAATTATTTGATAAATCATTCGATTCTATCTTGAAACCGAGAGGTATTAGATTTGAAATGTTTCGATATTCGGGAATGAATGTAGCTGGAAATGAAAACTTCTACACTGTAACAAAAATGCAACAAAATCACTGGTCTTTAACATTAACATTTTACTTGACTATATTGCAACACATTCAAAATTGACTTTTTTGGCCAAATTTGGGGTGATGATTGAACGCACCGCCAAGGTTTGGGCTTACAATATAATAGTCCTTTATAACCTTTATAATAGTTCCAACCTAATTCCTTTGTGTCGCAAGAGGCGGCTGAAAGCAAGCAAAGAAGTGGTAGATAGTAGGTTTTATCATTCCCCAGGGCAGATTCAACTTACTGCACTTTGCCATGGAGTTCAGTTCCATTTGCGGATGTTTTCAGTTTAGAGTGCAGTTGCTGGTACTACATCTTGCAGTAGCTCTTTGCTATTACTCAACACAGAGTGTAATAACTTAGGGTACGCTAAGCCGAAAGAAAAAAGATCGTATCTTTTCAGCAATTGTAACCCTGCCCGTCTACAAGTGGCCGCTGTTAAAAGGACATCGGACAGGACGATCCATTCAAGGATTGGCTATGAAAAAAATTGACCGTTAGTTGGTTTGTTTTAGGCACTGCTTCCTGTATTGTTCAGGGTGAATTTTAATAAAAAAAAAAATAAAAAATAAAAACTATCGAACTGCATTCGAAGCAGAAAACATTTCATGATATACTGAACAGCTATATAACTACGAACTTTAATTTTGTCGAATATGAACCAGATCCTCATGCTTAACAAAGCAAGTTTGATAGAAATATCTCTAGCTATGAAAATACACTTGAAACTAAAATATCGATGCTAATATTTTTCGCTATGAAGAACCAATATAAAGTTTGAACTAAAAAACGATGAAAAAAGAAAAACGATGCACTTTTAAAAAAGTGTAGTAAAATGACTGTTCTTTTGTAGTAATTGTATAAATCATGAAATCGGAACCGTTTTTTTAATCGAACCTATGCCAAGTATGGCCTATTGATGGACGCGCCTCAGTGGCGCGTTTCCATCAACAGCCCAAATTTGGCCAAAAAAGTCTATTTTGAAGTTTTATTCGAATATTATCTTGTAATTTGACTCCCAAATAACATTTATTTTACCGCATTTTTTCTACAGTGACGTGTAATCCTGTAATATCATGTCTGTGATTCATCTACAAAATTAGTCAAGCTTCAAAAATACACAAAATACGCAAAAAATCGGTGATTTTTTTGTATTTTATTAAATAATGATTCAATGAATGTAGCTAATGTTACAAAAGATATGATTTCACGCGCGAACTTGCAAACTGAAACCGATAACAAATTGCAAAATGTTTTTTTTTTGAAGTTTATTAAAACATAGGAAATTAACTGGTTTCTAATCGATATAAAATAAAAATGCGAGTGGTGTTTTTTTTTCTCTGCGTCGCCCAACATAGCTCCCTCCCCCCTCATTTTTTGAAGTTTTAAATACGCCACTGTATATAGATGACGTAAAAGTGATGGAGCCAGGAGTGGATTTGCCTTAGGTTAGGGTTACTATATTTGCAACTCTAAGGCTGCCTCTTTTCGCTTTTTCGGAGCAATTTCAATTTTATTATTTAAAAAAAAATGTTCGCGCGCTTTCATAACGAAATAAATACTTCTTTTGCATATTTAAAAGCTTAGAAATTGAAGCTTAATTTTCCTACTTGTACATAAATTTTTTCCTCCTTAATGGAGTACGCTGTAAGGAATTTAGCTTTGTCAAGCATGAGTCACAGATGGACGGCGCCTAAACGGCGCGATCCATAAATAAAACATGTCGACGTGCATTTTTTTCCTCGATAATGGAGCACGCCATTGGATATCTTATTTAATGACACTGTAATAAAAATGTAGTAAAACCCTCGTTTTTTTACTGTGATTTTTTGTGGTGATAATAAACAAAAACTATAAAATCAAGTTCTCGGCCAAGTATGGGATGTTAAAGAAATGCACCGTCGAGGTGCGGTCCATCAACAGCTTGGCATAAATCTCGTAGACAGGAGACAAACTCGCTAATGGAGCACGTCATTAAATGCCTGGTTCAATGACACTGTTATGAAAATGCTGTAAAACCCTCATTATTTGACTGTAATTTTACTTGGCGATATTAAAACAAAGTAATGAGATCGTTTTTGACTGCCCATTACAGTTGATAGAAAGCGACGCCGCCAGTCATGTCTAATAAAAAACTCACGGTCCTTGCAACCATGCAAAATATGTTGTATTTTTTCAAAAAAGGCCAAAAAAATTTCGTGCGCTTCAGGCGCAAGTTTTATTATAAAAACTTTAAATTTTATCTTTTTTTGCCCCCACCCACAATTTTACACCTACCACCGCCACTGCTGTCTACAACCACGTTCATAAATTGGAACATGAATAGTAAGTACATAAGAATCTGTACCATCCCTTTAAAACTGCTGAAATGTTGATGATATTCCGGCCAAATATAGGGTGTTGGTGGACCGCACCTATACTGCGCGTTTCAGCGAACTCCTCATATTCGTTGAAAGCTGATTTTATAGTCTAAGTTCAATATTACAGAGTGAAATTACGGTTAAAGAGTAGAGATTTTTATGCATTTTTGTGTAGTTTAGTGTGGGCTTCTATAGATAAGTTCTCTGCGTTGACGGTGCGTTCCATCAAACGCTCATATGTTTATTTTCACAGTTTTGTAACATCTTCATCACCAAGTCTGTCGGATGCTGTCAAAAACTGTTGTTGATTTATTAGAACTTGAATATTAGACTTGCTAGAAATTGGATATAGATTTTTGTAGTATTAACAAAACTATCTTGAATATATGCAAAATTCCCACGCGCCTTCGGCGCGCAGTCACCTATGCTTAGATTGTTATCGTTTTGCACCTAAAATGTTCTATTTTCCAAACAGATGGGCTAAAAAAGTTTTTTGTAAGCTTTTGGCGCGAAAAAAATTGAACTTTTTTAATTCCTTCACCAAGATTTTATTTCTTCCGCAGCCATCGTTTATAGAAGTGACAAAGTTAAAAGTGGTATATTGTTTAACCAACGCCTAGGGCAGATATCACTTATCGCACTCTGCTATAGCTATATATAGTTGGTTGTTTTAAAAATTAAGCAACTCTTCGACAAATTAGTGTTTGGTAGCTGGCAATGTTTGCATTTCAAGGTAAAAGTACATAGTATACCTAGCTCACCTAGTTTATTTTGAAAGTACTTTTACCTGGTTTCAAGAATATATAACTTAACCAATTTACTTTTTACCGAGTTATCAGTTTGATATTTTGCGTAGTAAATTCACTGGGTAAAATAAGTGGATTTACCGATTTCAAAACTCGATACCTAGTTTGAGAAGTAAAACTAGATTACCTAGTAATACTCCGCCTAGTTTAAGAAATAACTAATCTGCCATCACTAGTAGTTGGTTCATTTTAAGCGATAGTTTGGACCTTGGTCAGATTAAATTTTACTGAGAAAAAGTAC
Source organism: Styela plicata (assembly GCA_963675895.2). NCBI lineage: Eukaryota > Metazoa > Chordata > Ascidiacea > Stolidobranchia > Styelidae > Styela > Styela plicata. Next base: position 25,167,806 of record OZ023143.1, on the reverse strand, counting down.
ACAAGAGGTCTTGATTCATCATAATCTAAAGTCGTGTTTCTAAACTTTGCTCTCCCCCCTCGCTCTAAAACTGATATCATACTTTATTTTCAACCCTAGTGCGACGGACTTTATAATTCTGCCTGTATAACCTGTATTCCCATACTTCGCTACTGAACTTAAAATACCCATGACGTTCGAATCATTATGAGAATTATTTGAATATTGACAGGATGTCCGAATAATACTATCTTATCTTAATATCGACCGGTACCTTGTAATTATACGTGTATCATCTGCCCATTATAATGGAATAAAAGATGATTTATAATTTTTTGTTGAGTATGAGCCACATATGGATCGCGCCCTCGAGGCGCGCTTCATCTGTGGCTCATGCTTGATAAATTATAATCCAAATGCTGATAAATTCCGAGGTTTTTTTAAAAAATAGAAAAGAAGCACCGCTAGATAGCGCAGTATGTGAATGTCGGTATACTCGGTGGCCCGGTCGGCTGAGCGTTTCGCCGTGGCCGTTTCACTAATCAACACCAAACGTGCCCTTCAGCAAGGCACTTCGTGGTTAGCTGTGACATAAAACAGATACAGTGCGGTAGGTTCACCGACAGGCCATTGCAAATAAATCAAAAACCCCTAAAAAAAGAGACTGCAACATAGAACAGATACACAGTCACTACAAAGGTCCGCGCCTAACGGTTGTTGGGTATAAGCCCCCCCCCCCCCCCCCCCCCCACCTTGGAGTTTACGGACAGGCCATGGCAAATAATTCGAAAACCCTAAAAAAAACAGTTAAGCCCAGATCGGTGGCTCAGTCGGTTGAGCTCGATCGTATTGTCTGATTTCGGTGTAATGGTTCAATGCTTGACCATTCCACCACTCTGCGTACCCTTCAGCAAGGCACATTGGAACTGCTATACAGTATCTGAAAGGTATGTGCCCAACTATGTATAAGCCCCCCTCCTCCCGGTGGATACAAAATAAAGCTCTCCTCCCAAAAAAGAAGTTGAGCACAAAGTTTGGTGTTCCACTTAGCCATAGTATAACGATATTTTCCAGACGGCCGAAGAGCTGGTCATTTTATCAAGGCCAACGCAGGAAATACAGGACAAAAAATATTTGGAAGCCTTAGTTCCTCTAACTCGTTGTAAACTCGTGTATAACGCAAGGATAAAATTGTTCACCTATGCAAAAGTTTGTGTGGCTCGGTCACTCACAGTACAACGAAATTTTCCGCCACGGCTGAAGAGCTGATATGAAATATGCTCTTTCCTGTTCGGCTTAGTTATTACACACTGGTTGGGTATGGTTTAATGAGACATACTCGAACTCGAGATATTCAACCTGTGATGCCAACATGCTTACCACTAGGCCATCGCGCCCACTAAACTCAGTATATCGCAGCCTTAAACCTCGTACCTAGTCAAAAAACGTTTGACATATTTAATAAATTTTATAAATATTAGTTAAACACATATTTAGTTAAGAATTGTTGACAAAATGAAAAATTCTCCCCAATTCCTCAATTTCGCACCCCGTAATGGCATTTGGTATATATCTCGATTCCTTAGACGAACTATTTCGTTATTCCACGCCTAAAAAAAAAACACCAGAGCAAATTGGTTGAAGTTGCTCGTCTGAAAAGTTATTTATAGAACATGCTATTGATACGCACTTGCGACCAACCCGACCCGTAATTTGTATATAAACTGAAATGTACGTTCAGTCAATAACGAACTGGTTGAAACTTAAAAAAGATCAATGTTTTTTCTCAAAAGTTGACTCCAAGTCAGGCTGAAAGCAGTGCCTAGAATCCACTAACCAACGGCCACTTAAATAACAAAGAGCTACTACAAGATGTATTACCAATAACTTCACACAAAACATCTTACACAAAACTAAACTATGATGGTAAAGTGCAATGAGTGGTATCTGTTCTGGGCGTTTGTTAAGATAACGAAAAATAAGAAAAATATCAATCATATCTGCTCTCCAGCTCATCGATCGAAAAGAACGTAGCATTTAAAACGCTTCAAAACAAACGGTTCCAAATACGTCACTTCCTAAAGAGCTTCTGTCCTTACTTTTTAAAATATTCAACCCTCAATCTCGTCCAATTTAGACAGCATTCCAACTAGGGCTGGGAAATTCGATTCTGTGATTCGATTCGATAGTTCAATTGGTCCAATTCAGTAATCGTGAATCATAGTTCTTCACACAATTTTCATTTTTAACGACAAAATGTAATTGATTTTGGTTAAGTTTGACGAAAATCGATTATATTTTGTCGTTAATATATGAAAATTTTTGCTGTTAGACTGTAGTGTGAATTGAAAATATACACCTATAAACTATAAATTGCAAAGCAAGCTGCAATAGTGAAAATGGGATTATTGTTTTAATACTTGGAATTTTTGATTCGATTCGGTTCGAAAAAATTATTCGAATTAGATTCGAATTCCAGTCCTAATTCCAACGTAAAACCGATTGCTCAGAATAAACTTCAAAATACAAATTTCCTGTACCAGCCACTGCACTCTGCGTGAAAAACCTCCATAAGCGAACTGAACCAGTATACAAAAGTGCAGTGAGTTACATCTACACTGGGTGGTAGTTAAACCATCTTTCATAGGAGCTTCTTTACTTACCTCCCAAAATATTTGAATACCAAAGAAAATTAAACGACTCAACCGCGCCAGAAAAAATAGACAACGACATTCCAGCTTAAAACCGACTGTTCTGAATAAACTTTCAAATCACTCCAAATAAAATTCCACTTTCTGGAATTCGAGCCACATATGGAACCTATTCCAACATATAGAATATTTGAATCGATTATAACAACACAACATTGTGAAAAAAAATTATAAAATTATGTGTTTCTATATTTTTGCCTCAAAAGTCATGATATGTTGAACGAGTATGTGTTTTTTATATCCACACATTTAAAGGAATCACTGTGTACCAACGGCCTCTACACTGTAACAAAATGCAACAAAATCGCTGGTCTTTGAGAGTAATTTTTCTTGGCGGTATTGAAACAATTCAAAATTGACAAATATAGAGTGTTGATGGGACGTAACGCGAAGGTCCTTCAATAGCCTATAGTTGACATAAATCTGATAAACACGGCGTTTTTCAACTTTAAAAATGCGCAATTACTGCAAACGACCAGTGAATTTACTGTACTTTTGTTACAGCGTAGACGAACAGAGTTAGTGTTGTTTGAATTATATGATCTTTTTGGTTCGGCCGAGTCTTCCCGAGTCATTTCACCCTGGTTTGAGTGGGGGGTTCCAGACGACTTTCTAAAGCTAAATCTGTCGATGATGCACAGCTTAAGTTAGCTAGGAAACAATCGCAAACTTTGTCGCGCCTTCTTACTATTTTCCCATACATCTCTCCGAGTTAAGGTAAAATGTTCATTTTAAAATGCACCTGCCCTCTCTTTCTAAAACATAAAACAAAATGGCTCAACCTCGCCCAATTTAGACAACATTCCATTGGTAAACCAGTATCCAGAATAAACTAGTAAAAAATCAAAAATTTGTCCGCGCCTTCTTACTCCCTTACCGTAAACCTCTTTGAGTTAAGTTAAAATGCCATTTTTAAAATGCCTCTATTCGTCTCTTGCCTTGCAAAAAATAAATAAAACGACCCAACCTCGTCCAATTTAGACAACATTCCATCGGTAAACATACTGCCCAGAATTAACTAGTAAAAATCAAAAACTTGGCTGAGCCTTCTTACCCCCTTACCGTAAATCTCTCTGAGTTGAGTTAAAATGCCCTTTTTAAATTGCCTCTGTCCGTCTCTTGCAAAACAAAAAGCAAAATAAAACGACCCAACCTCGCCCAATTTAGACAACATTCCATCGGTAAACCGACTAATCACAATAAACTAGTAAAAATTTTAAAAAATTGGCCGCGCCTTCTTACCCCCTTACCGTAAATCTCTCCGAGTTAAGTTAAAATGCCTCTGTTCGTCTCTTGCAAAAAAAAAACCAAAATAAAACGACCCAACCTCGCCCAATTCAGACAACGTTCCGACATAAAACCGACTGATCACAATAAACTAGTAAAAAAATTTAAAAAATTGGCCGCGCCTTCTTACCCCCTTACCGTAAATCTCTCTGAGTTAAGTTAAAATGCCTCTGTCCGTCTCTTGCAAAAAATAAATAAACCGACCCAACCTCGCCCAATTTAAACGACATTCCGACGTAAAACCGACAGTCCAGAATAAACTTTCAAGTCAAATAAAATTCCATCTTCCAGAATTAACAACAAAATCAATCATGTGCCACAGATGGCTCGCGCCTATAAGGCGCGATCCAACTGCGGCCCATGCTTGACAAATTTCTGTTGTTTGGCGAAAATCGTGATTGAGATATTATTATTAATACCCTATTTATGGAGAAATGTGAAGGGTGCTTGGTTTAATATCAAGTGCTGGGTAAAAGTCATTGCTTTTGATGAAAATAGTTTTCTTTATGGATAATAATCGACGCCAGTGTTGGTTATTGGTGAATAAAAATGAACAAATAAAGATTATTCATGGCCTTTTTGAACGAGAAGTTCCATTTTGTAAAGCATAAAACTTTGCGATTCATGAGCGAATTTTTTTTAATAGGAGTTCAATCTAAGTGAGACCGAAAGCTGTGATTAGGGCTGGGCAAAACCGAGTCATTTAGAATTCGAATCGGATCGAATCATAAATTCCATGTAAATACCAAATATGCCATTACAAACTATTACAAATTGTCTCCGTGGTGGAAATCAGGAAATTTATAGTGTATTTTTAATTCACACTTCACGTCTGAGAGCAACAATTTTCATATTTTAACGACAAAATATAATCGATTTTGAAAATCGATTGCATTTTTTCTTAAAAAATGGCAATTATAGTTCGTTTAGCAAGTTATTGTTCCTATGAACGATTTACGATTGATTCTAATATATTGTACTTCGAATCATCGGATCAAACTGCCCAACCAACTGACAAAGAGTTATTACGGCATCTGAACTGCAAGCAAGTGGGAAACAGTTCATACATTAACAACCGTAGTAAAGTGCAGTGAGTGGTATCAGCCTTGGGCGATGATGAACCATCTACCACTTTTCAAAACATGCCTACACATGATAACTTTTATGACTCGGTAACTACAAGTACGTGGAATTTTAAACACCCGCAAGGAGATGAGTTCTCTGTCACTGTGCGATGCATCAGTATTGTGTACGACTGGGCAAAATTGTTTCATTTCAAATTCGAATCTGATTCGAATATTATCGATTCGTATTCTATAAAAATACGAAATATCCCAATTTTTACTAAAACTAATATTGTCTCCATTGTGGCAATTAAAACTGTTAGGAATCACAAGTATTAGCATAAATGGACATAAAAACGCTGTGTTTTTTAATTACACTCCAGTTTGAACGCGAACATTTTTATTTCGATTTCGATTTCAATACAATCGAGTCAAATTTGAAGAAAATCGATTGCATTTTGTCGGTAAAAATGAAAAATTCCATCCCGTTAAGCAAATTTAGCATTTAGCAAGTGTTTGTTCCTATGGCCGATTCACGATTGATTCGAAAAATCTGTGCTTCGAATCGCTTTAAATCACCGGAACCAATTGCTCAGCCCTAGTCGTGTGGCATTTTGTTAGCTAAATTATTTTTATTTACAATAACCCACGCGAATGGATGGTGGCCTGAACAGGGCCCTGTAAACAGTGATCACTTATAGGTAGGCTCTGTGGGACGGATTTTAGAAGTCCTCTAACGTATTTCCTGCGTATTTCCTGTGGAAGAAATGAGGGGGTAGATGATACCACACAGTTGCACTTCACTTTGGCGGTCCAGTTTCGTGTGGGATTTTTTCCGTTTAGAGTGCAGTTGCTGGTACTACATCTTGTAGTAGCTTTTCGCTATTAAGTGGCCGTTAGATGTTTCCTTTGGGGAACTGCGTCCGGTCTTACTCAGAGTGAATTTGAATAAAAAAAAAATAAAAAAAAACGAGCAGAGTGAGTGCTATTGGAAAGCATGTTTGACCGAGCCTACTCAATATATTACACACTTGATTGCGTGGTTTTTGAGACGACTTATCCGGAGTCGAACTCAAGGAGTTCAATCTTCAAAAACGACCTTATAACTACTATACTAATCAATTATGTTAATTTAACAAGAGGCTTTTCAGATTGTGCATTTAATTTTTTGAGTATTTTTGTCGACATGAAATGTTGGAGTCACATGGGATTGATGTCTTAAATCTCCGCAAAAAATAAAGGCAGAAAAACGGAATTTTCGCTTTCTCAAAAAGGCTCGAAGATGGAGATTGTGAATTATTCTGGTTTTGGGTTGAAGAATAAAACTTTTCCATAATCCCAAGGAAACAATTTTAGCATTTTTAGCATGTTAAAAACGCGCCGAAACCGCGATACAATTTTCTGGGAGATTTCACTCCACTCCGTAACATATTAAGTGAAATTAATTTTCAACTTCTCTAGGGGGTTGGTGGGTAGGGTCGAGTGTGCTATTTCTTCCTTTTCACGCTGCTTTTTATATGCGAAAAATAAAATAAAATAGTAAAATCAAGAGACTTACTGCTTGTTGTGTCCATAGATTCCACTTTCTGTGATTCCATATTGTGAGATATTGACATTGCATATTTATACTGAATCTGATTGAAGTTAACTCTATAGAAATAAAAATGAGAATATTTTCGATGAGGCTTTATATTTTTGCGCGAGTCTGTTATTGGACAGGTTTTTAAATTAATCAGCGTGCAGTAAGGTGCGACTAAGTCCAGGGCAGATACCACAACCTTTCCTGGCTCAATGTTTTTTATTTAGGGTGCAGAGGCTGCTAAAAGGGGGGCGTAAAAATAAAAGTTAAATTATTTTAAGATTTATGTGCCGAAGGCAAGCGAAATTTGCATGTTTTAAAGATATTTTTGTTATTGTTCTGTTGAAATTCTAAAATCTTGGATGTTCATTCCTCCCTCTCCCATCACATCGATAGATAAGTTATCCAATGGTGGTTAGTTTCTGCGAGGTCGGAGTAAAAACCATTATTTATTCTGTTAATGAAAAGCCCATAATAGTCAACACTCAGAATAAGCGGATCACAATAAATATGATAAAATTAATAATAACGTGCATAGAGCTGGGCAATACCGGATCATTTGAATTTGATTAAGATAATTTTCTCGTTTCAGATTGCTGGTTCCATTAAAATAACAAATATCCCATTTTTACTATTACTATTATTGTCTCCATTATGATAATTAAGAATTTACAGCTACGAATCTCAAATATCAGCTTAATCAGGCTTTAAAGCGATGTAGTTTCAAATACACTCGAGTCCAAAAGCGAAACTTTTCATTTTAACAACAAAATTCATTTAAAAAGTTTTTGTTCCTATGACCGAATCACGATTGATTCGAATAATCCGTACTTCGAATCGATTCCATACACCGAATCGAATTGCCCAGCCCTGAACGTGCATTTTCTCGTTCTCTTAAACTTTCGGGTCCGTACGTATATATCTACAAAGATATTTGAATGATTAGATTTATGAATAGACTAAAAAATCTCATACCACGAAAATGTTAGTTTAATTTGAGCTTTCTCTGGGGCTTAAACTAATTTCATCACAACAAACTTATTTTTTTATTGCATTCCAATTTAAGAAAGGCCGGTAGCTGTGCCTGAAAGGAACCAACTAACAGCCACTTAATAGCATAGAGCTACTAAAAGATGTCATACCAATAACTGTACTCTAAACATAAAACATCCCAAACAGAACTGAACCGCCATGGTAAAGTGCAGTGAGTGGTATCTGCCCTGAACAATGGTAAAACACCTACCACTTCTTTGTTTTCTTTTAGTCGCCTTTTGCGACACACAGGAAATACGTTAGGACTATTTCAAAGCCTTAACCACAGTACAGGACTTAAACTTAATTTTCGCTAAACGTTTTATTCATTGTCTGATGAGATTAGTTTATGTTCTGACGAAATCCCACAATAGACTTATGTTTTCGTTGAATGAGACGATGTCAGCCTGTTTTATATCAGCTACAGACAACAACAGGTAAAAATTCGAGCTCTGACAAATCACCCCTTCTCTGATATGTGTATAAACTGAAACACAGAGGTCTTGGATACCATCGAAGTGGAAAATCGACTATTGAATGCATATAATATACTCTGGATAATGCCCGTACTTGTAGGACAAAGCATATTTAATGAGAGTTTACATATTCTTTGCAAAATAATATTCTTTTTTTTTATTGAAATTTTCCCCTAGCAAGGCCTGAAGCAGTGTCTGAAAGGTCACTCAATAGCAAAAGCTACTAAAAGATGTAGCACCAGTAACTGCACTTTAAACGGAAAACGTCCCAAACAGAACTAAACCACTATGGTAAAGTGCAGCGAGTGGTATCTGCCCTGAATAATAGTTAAACACCCAACACTTCTTTTCTTCCTTTTAATCGCCTCTTACGACTAATATTGTAAAGCCCGTACCTACAGGGCTTAAAATACTAGATGAAGCATTCAAATTATTGCTATTTTCTACAGGCAATGACAAGCAAAACTCACCTTGGTCCTACAAACTCTCCCTCTCATACTAAATGTACATAAACTGAAACACTAGGCCCTTGAATACTATCAAAATTGAAAACCAACTATTAATTGTCAAATACATTTTCAATAATATTTATCTTACTATCGATGCATTTGTCCCATGCTATGTTTCTCAACAAAACGTTGCATATTTTCAGAAATAATGTGAAAGTAATTTTATCGTTTTTGTAAAATTTTACTTAATCCCTTAAATGATATATCTTAATATTCTTGTTAATGTTATATTAAAAGTCCCTGAAATTACTCGTATACTTTCTGTTTTATTTTAAAAGTGTTTCCCACTATGAGTGGAGTATTACAAAATATTGATTACAATCTATTTCGATTATACGTTCGAACATGAGTCGTATATAATATTAGGAAAAGTAGGCATTCAAGACTGATCAAACTTGATCAATAAATAATAGAAAATAATATACGACGCCGAAATTAGGATTTTTTATTAAAGGATAATCGGTCAAGTATGAACCACTGATGGATCGCGCCAATGAGGCGTGGTCCATCTGTGCCTCATGCTTGAAAAGATAAAACTCATGACAGACAGCGCTGGTATAATATATGAATACTTTCTGCTTGGAATATTTTGAAGTATCATTTATATGTCATAAATATGATATAACGATGCTTTATTGCAAAACAAAGAATGCTTGAAAAGACCGCGGATGTGATATCATTATGGGTGATAAGTTGGATCGATGTCCTAGTGGTTATCGTGATACCATCGCAGGTTGAAGATCTCGGGTTCGACTCCCGGCAAGTCCGGCTCGCTAACCCATATCACTCGACGCCGGATATAATAACTTGGGTAGGCTAGGCCGAACTGGAAAATCCATATCTTTTCAACGATACTAACACTGTACGCTTGTAAGTGGCCGCTCATAACGTCTCTTGTTCAGGGTGATTCACTCGAATCAATGGGTATGAAAAAATATTCTTGGCGGACCCTCAAGCGAAAATCCCCAATGTTAATCCCGAAGTAAAAATATAAAGGCGAATGCATAGTGCACTAGATTTTATTTTTATTTTCTATCTACACTGGGTGATAGAGAAACCATCTACCACTTATCAGTTCCTTTTAGTAGCCTCTTGTGGCACGCAGAAGTAAGAGATTTAAAGGGTTTTTCATCTAGCTGGGGGAAGGGGGGAGGGCAGAGTAGGATTTTAGGTGAATGTTTTCACGTGGGTAATCTCAAAAAAATTGGAACGCCTCCAGGCATTGGTATCGCATATTCCAACAATTTTTCGCGCCTCTATGCTCGATTTGTTGGCTGTTTAACGGCGACAAGGAATAAAAACCTTATATTTCAAGTAATTTTTTTGTCTGCGGCGTCGATTATGACACAATACCTTCCCCCCCCTCTTCCAAGGTTCTAAATACGCCACTGCACGCTTGAAAAACGTTAGGCTAAGATTTGAACTGCGGTAACTCGCTAACCGACTTCACCTATACTATTCATCTATACTAATATAATATTAAACGAAATGAAGTTACATTACCTAAACCCACTTCTTAACAAGCCACCACCTGTATTTTCTGTTTGATACTTTCGTCGATGTCTTTCACGTTAAGCAAATAAAGACTTGTCATGTCTATATTTTTATTAGCTAATATAACTGGCATTTTAGTGTAAGTTCGGACTTGTCATAACTCCTGGATTACACATGATTTGAATCTGAACCCACATCCCATCCAGAATTGCTTTATTCCCATCCTGACGTAAGAGGCGACTAGAAAACGGTAGATGATTATATCATCGCCCAGGGCAGAGTATTATCTGTAATGCACTCAACTCGGTAAGGTATTCTGCCACGCTTAGAGTGAATTTTCGTTAAGAAAAATTATGACTATCCTCTTTTCCCCAGAACGCAGTTGTCAGTCAAACAGATTTAAAACAAAGTGTAGTCACTCGGAAATTTATAGTAACTTTTTCAGGCGTTTTTAAGAGTAAGTTTAAGTATCGGACGTCGTGGTCGACCATTTCCCAATAAGTAAATATGATGATGCTTTATATTGATTCAGGAATTATACTTCTGAGTCTTGAAATGATTGAATGATGTTCTTTACAAAATAAATTCAAATTAAAGATGTTATTTTGTCGAGCATGGTGCTCGGATTGACCGGGTCTTCCCATCCAAAATTAATTTTGCCGAGAGTGGGGTATACCAGCGATTTTCAACCGGTGTTCGGGAAGATCGTCTGCTGTTCCGCAAGAAATTCATTAGTTTTGCTCAATGGGGTCTAAAGAGCATTTCTTTCATGGAAGTAATTATCCACTATCATCAGTTTGAATTTTCCAACGTGTTTTGCTTCATATAGTAGGAGAGTAATGATCACGTGGTATACCATTATGGTGAGTCTCTGTTGCGCAATAATAAGAATCTTATTATGTAGGCCTGTTGGTTCTGCAATAGCGCAAATAACAATTTTGTTAAATTTTGTTTGCTGTTCCGCAAGATTTTTTCAATACAAAGAGTGTGCCATGGCTCAGAAAAGGTTGAAAAACACTGGGGTATAGGATAGGATTTCATTTTTATCCTGCGGGAGAGAAAAGCCAAGAATACGGCTTAACCGTATGGCGAACCACGATCTACTCGTGCAGATACCAGTTCCGAATCGAGGGTGAAGGATTTTTGATCTCTTATTTTTTATATGCATGAACTTGGTTGGTGGAGGAAACCGTAAGTAGTGCTAACGTGAACCACCGTTCGTCGGCGAGGTGTCCAGCAGCCCACTTGTATATAATCATCCCTCGTGGGATTCGAACCCTAGGGCGCCGATTTTACTATTATAATTCAATTAGTGAAAATGGAGAAATTTGAAGTTTATAGTGGGTTTTCAATTTACACTAAAAGCAATAATTTTCGTATTTTAAAGATGAAATATAAATGATAAATTTGACCAACATCGATTGCATTTGGTCGTTAAAAATGAAAATCCTAGTTTATTGAACAAGTCTTTGTTCCTATGAACGATTCACGATTGATTCGAATAAATCATGCTTCGAATCGATTGGAATCAATCGAATTGCCCAGCCCTATTTTTCAGTCGCCTTTTACGGAAGAAGGTAGGGGAATTCTGACGTTACATTCTACATGTAAACTGCTATTTCTTTATTTATCAAATTCGAAAATTTTGCCCAAACATCTTTTGTTAAACATGAGCCATTGATGGATAGTGCCGTCAAGGCCAGGTACTTCTGTAGCTCATGTTTGGCAAAATAAAATGTCGAATCGGCAGGATTTCTTTTTGTACTGCGGGAAAGCAAAGCCGAGAATTCAGCCTAATCTTACGGCGAACCATGACCTCTCACGCAGATACTAGTTGTGCATCGGGGTGAAGGTTTTTCCATCGTCATATTTCTCATTTCTCCTGTTCGTGGACCTGGATGGTGGAGGAAGCCGTAAGCAGTGAGGGCGGTCTGCTCGCATATAATAATCATCCCTCACGAGATTCGAACCTTCGTCATTGCGATCAGAGACGCGCAGCTCGGAACGTATTCCCAACGCTCTACCGATTGAGCTAAAAGGTCACCTAATTAACTCATTGTACTTTACTATGACGGTTCAGTTTCTTTTCCGATGTTTTCCGCTTCGAGTGTAGTTTCTGGTACTACATCTTTTCGTAGCTACTTGCTATTGAGTGGTCGGCCCTTGGGGGCTACTTCCGGCCTTGCTTAAATTGAATTTCAAAGAAATTTTCTGACCTGTGGGACATATAGGTTACGATTTATGGTGTTATTTTTATTCCCATATAAATCGCTTCTTGCCCCAGGTAAATAATCAATCATTCGGTAAATAGCGAGCATTCTTCATAGTGATTAGGTTTATCAAGGACGCATTGCTGCCCTTCAGGCAACGCGAACTGAAATTTCATTTTGTCAAGCATGAGCCACAGATGAACCTGTCTCATCGACGCGATCCATTTGTGGCTCATGTTTGACAAAAGAAGCTTCGATGAATCTTCTCGATTGGTTAGTGAATTAACTAGTAACGTTGAGGTCTCAAATCTATAGAGAGAAGATGGAATCATAAAATATTTCAAACTTAAAACCTGGCATTTTCCTTGTGAAAATTCGACACTTAATTGAAAGCGAAGAGAAAGTATATAAAACCAATGTGTGTCTAAAACGCGGATTTGGCCTGATATAATGAATCCTCGTTGGGACAAGGTAACGGTTATAATAACAATTATATTCGTTGTGAATCTAACTGCTCAACTGATGTGCAAACGATATTTTATATTTTGCAAACGTTTCGAATGTCTATACAGACGTTCTTCATCAGGGCAATGGAATGGATAAGTCATCGACAATACTATATACTGTACAGGGGGACGTTCTAAAATAAGCTAGTAATAAAGGATAAAATACTCTAAATTCTGAGTAAAAGGGGACATAAAAAGCTAAAGATAAATGTCTAATCATCTGCGTTCATTGTCTGTGATATGTTTCTAAAAATAGTCTTTTCTTGTAATTATAATCGTTGCTTGTCCCGAACTCCTAAATAAATAAAAAAACCGCGATCGCCAATTCGGCTCTAAATTATATAACGCTTAATTGCTCTCGTTTTCACGTTTGTTCTTGTCCTTCGTAATGTTTTATTGTCTTTTTTCATGTATATAAATCGTAGCGTTGATAGTTTTGGAACACAGTCGTATCGTAGTCTTTATGTTAATAATGCAGGGTGAAGCTACCACTAAGCATTACTATACAACTCAGATAGATGTAGCAACAGCTTGTCAGTCCAGCAGGCTCAGAAATGAAAACCAAAATTTTTCTCATCAAAGTCCTACTTCGCCGGCAGTAATATTAGTCTAGTTAGGGTACTGCAGACACTTATTTCGAATCAGGAAAAATTGAAAAAAAATGTTTTAGTATAGGATTACATTTTTATCTTGCGTAGAAGGGATACCGAGGTTAGTGCTTGAGCTAGACCGTATGGTGAACCACGTCCTCTCGTGCAGATATCAGTACCATGTGGGTAGGATGAAGACTATCTAATGGCGCCTTCACGGCCCGGTTATCTCAATCGGTAAAGCGTTGAAAATAAGTCTCGGCTACGCATTTCTGAACGTCCTAACGCAGGTTCGGATTTCGTGAGGGATTATGATTATATGCGAGAGGTCTGTTGGACACCCTTGCCGGTGCACTGTGGTTCACTTAGGTACCACATATGGCTTTGGCGCCGAACAGATTCATGCACGAGTGGTCGTGGTTCGTTATATGATTGAGCCGCATTTCCCCTCCGGCAGTATAAAAATGAAATCATATTCCTGTCCCATTAGGACCGGCCCGTATGTCTGTCGCTCACGATCTATGTGGGGACTTGTTGCCCAATTGGAAGTTACTGTATCTATTTTTATTATAGCAGTAGCAACGTATTAATATCCTTCATGTGACAAATATACTGAAGTCAAATGAAACCCTTTTCCATACCAGGGATACAGGCACTATCATATTTCAGGGGGTGGGAGGCTTGGTGCCACGACCCCCCCTCGCCGACCGAAAAAATCGTACAATGGCCCTACGACGCTGCCTGGGACATCATTATTTCACTTTATATCCCCCTTTCAAATTAAAGGTTCTAGAGATGTCACATGATCCAGGCCCCTCGCTCTTACTAATTACATAAAAATGTGGGTTTAGATCCCAGTGTTTTACTTGAAAAATCAGGAGTCTTTCACTTCAATTTAATAAATTTTTTACCAGATGACGTGCAAGCAAATCGCGAATTTTTTTAAAAAAAAATCACAAACTAATAACTTAATTAATTGTCTTGGTATGTTCTGTTAAGTATGAGTCACTGATGGACCGCATCTCGTCGACGCGATCCATCAGTGACCCATGCTTGACAGAATAAAATTTTTGATTGTAAAGAACAATGTTACCAAATTTTTCGATCATGGCAGTGGCAGGATTGATCAAATTTTAATTTGGAACCAGCTTTTTGAACTTATTCAATCGTATGGTACTTTCTAGAAAGTTACGCAAAAAACATTTTCAGGGATTACTGCGTTCAATTTTTCAATCAGGTTAATTTTTGTTAAACCATTGTAAAAGAAGTACCAATCTTTCAATTCGGTTTTAGGTTCTCAAAATGGTTGATTCAAATTTCAAATTTTCAAAATGGAGAATTAGGCTCATCACTCTAAAACATACAAGACAGAATGTGTACAACGATTTCACATGAAAACTAAAAATTAAAATAATTTAAAAAATATTTCTACTCCAAGAAATATATGATATGATTGTAAAACAAACTACAGTCAATTCTACTGAATAAAAAATAAATATTATTTGTCGAGATTTGAAATTTCAAAGTAACACAGTTAATCAGATTAGATTGATGGCAGTTGGATCCTATTAAAGAGTATGGCTGGGCAATGAGAAGCACGATTAATCCGAATCGATCGTGAATCGTTCATAGGAACCAAAACTTATTAAGTCAACTAGGATGTTCATTTCCAATGATGAAATACAATCATGATTATATTTCGCCGTTAAATCATGAAAAATCTTGCTCTTGTTGAATAGAAAATACACTCTTTAAATTTCTTTATTTTCACAATGGAGACAAGTTGTAATAGTGGAGAATAGGATATTCGTTATTTACAAAAAATTAGTGATTCGATCAAATTCGAAAAAATATTTGAATCCGAATTCCAAATGATTCGGTTTTTCCAGCCCTATCAAAGAGTCGAATTCTTCAGAGAGATGATGATTCACTCTAATTGTTACGATTCAAAATTTATAGGCGAGAGCTTTAGACAGCCCAGTAGATATTATCTATATATTTTTTGAGTGTCATAAGATATGAATAGGAAGAAATAAAGAATTAATAGACGTTTGTTTTATTTTGCCCAGGGCAGAAACAGCTCACTGTTCTCTAATATAATGGCTGAGTTCTGTTATGGATATTTTTTTTTTTAACTTTGAATGCAGTGGCTGGTATTGACTCTATGCCATATATAAGTGTTCGTCCGATTTCTGTTAGGTGCTGCCAAAATGACAGCTGCACAGATTCCTAGACACCCTAAAAAATTTTTAGCAAATGGGCTATATTTTAATAAAATATCTGCAGCTGGGTGATATGGATGTCTTATTCTGTGTATCTGGTTGCAGCAAAACTGTATACAAAGGTACAAAATTATCAACACTGCTATGAAATAGCAGTGTTGATGGTTTTGAAGTCTTTCAGTCCATTCAAAGAAAATGACACGAATATAAAGTTAATTTAGATTCTGCCAACCCGTGTTCTGCTTCCAGCCTTGCTTACAGTGAATAATGATAAAAAGGATGCTTTTGCAAGCGGGAGCATACACTAATACACTTTTATTTGAGTTCATTCCATCTGATTGCATTGTGGATAAGGGTCATCCCTATAGCTTAAACGGTATTCAAAATCTACTGTATAAATATAATATTGTTTCAGTTTTAACATTTCAGATTAACAAAATACTGGTATTTCACCATTTTACTTATTTTGTTGCAAAGTCATGACTTTTGCCAAATTTTGCACATAAAATGAGAACAAGGGGAAGAACTTCAGAAATGTTTCGTTGATTAAAATAGCAGGGTAGACACCATATCGAGGTCCAATTCTGTATGAAATGTCTTCCAGGCAAGGTGCTGTTGGTTTGTCATTCGTTGTGGTCAGCTGCCTCTTACCACCTTGCTTGGAAGTAAGTTTCTAACAAAAAGCATTCAATTTAAACATTTTAATTTGAGACGACTACCCAATACACATTGAGCAATATTAAAGACTTTTTTACGAATCAAGGATTGGGATTTCATTTTGGTCCTGGAGGAGAGGAAAGCTGAGAATAAGCCTTATGCACAGTTGCTGATGGTTTTTCTTTTGATATAGCTTCACCATATCTGTGGTTGTTTGCCAGTCACTTTCAGCTGCTTCTTTCAGCCTTGCGTATAAGCAAACTACGAACAAAATGGGCTTTAATTTCAACATCTTGACTAAACATTGAGCATTTCTTAAGCCTTCCTAAAAACCAAAACTATATAAAGTGGCTCTCAAACCCCACATAGGTCGAAAAGCTCATTTGCACCCTCAAATGGTTCGAGATTGAACACATAGTCCAGTGTGGGAGGGGGAGAGAGCCTCAACAGTGGTGTAAAGTCTTCAGTTTTGAAAAAGTCGAAAAGATCGCCAGAGTCATCAATTGGATCAAAGAGTTCACTTATTGAAGGCGGTGCGTCCATTTTGTCATGAGCTAGCACATTGGTTGGTATTTTAGAAGGCAGAACGGGAGGCTCTTGATCAGGTTCTTCCGTTTTTGGTAAAATCGGTACTGGGAGATCTTCTGGTGGTGGTACTGGAACTGCAACCGGTGCAGACGTAGAAACATCTTTATTAACAAGGAGAACAGAAATTGGACCAGACGATGATCTCAGATGAATTTGGTATCTTCGATCCCCAGATGTTGTCTGCTCTGGTACCGGAACTTCAAGTTGCGTTCCAGACGGCGCTTGCACTGCAAGTAATGTCTGGTCTTTAAAGCAGCCACAGACATCTTCGTGGGTGACGTACGCTAATTTGTTGTTGTCTATGTCATCAGTAACGTTCCTGATGCTTTGATGAACCCACATTTGTTGCTGATCAATTTCTTTTTCCATCTCTTCGAGGGAAATTATTTGCGCCCTCAGCGCATTTATTTGCGTAGAAACTTCTCCGTTCGTTCCCCCTGGACCGGCACCTTTCCATTGGATACTATTTTTCGAACGTTTCTCGATCAAACCGATACCTTCTAATACATTTGTGATGTCATAGATACGTCGCTTTTGGCGGACAGCAAGTTGATCTGCAGCGACTTTTAAATCCAATATGCCATCTTTTGCTTCTTGTAACAAAGCAACAAATTTAGTGGTCAGAAGTCCAAGAGATTTTTCATGCCGACTTGTAGAGGCATCAGTAATTGACATGGTACTTGAAATTTGTGAATAAACCAGTGTTTTATTGCTCTTTTAGGTGTATCAAAGCTGAGTTAAGCTAAGAGAAATATAAACAATCAGTTAGATATTATAGTTCAGCTATTACATATCAGTATAAATCATTGTTATTGGTCTCTCAACAGCAAAGAGCTACCACCATGTAAAATACCATCATCTGGTCTCTAAATGGAAATCATCCCAAATGAAAGTAAGTTGTATCTGCCCTGGGCGATGGTAAAAACTGTCTACCAATCCTTAGTTTTCCTTTAGTCGCCTCTTGCGACACGCAGGAAATACGTTAGGACTATTCAAAAGCAGGGCATAAAATTTTTATATATATCTCTCAAACTTCGAATTAAGGGATTCAAACTTGGTCCGACGAAGCATGTTCACACAAAAATTAATCTAGCTGGGTACCGTTAGATATATTAGACATCTTTAGAATCAAATCCTTTGAAATCTGATATTATTTGGAAGTTAATAAGACATTTGAAGATAGCATTTTTACTTATTTGATTCAACATATATTAACAAAATAATATTTGCCATTTTCTATTTATGATTGAACAGCACAGAAGCTGATATTACGTCAGACCAAAATCCAATATATTATTGACACAGAATCGAATATACTAAACAAACAAAAATATTTCTGGGTTGCTTGCATTTTGCTTTTATTTCCCAACAATATAAACGTTTTAATTTCGGTTATTATTTCATAGCAGTATCAATGATTTTGAACTTTTTTAAACAGTTTGATTGCTATCAGAAGAGACAGAGGTATCAAGAAATATTGCCCAATTGCTAAATTCACTTCTGACACAAACCATTTTCTTCTGGTGCCTGAGTAGCAGGGTGGCTGCCAGTCAGAATGCAAGCATGGGATATGAATGGTCATGCCTTTAAGGCAGTGGTCCCCAACCTTTTTGTCTCCGAGGACCAAGGGTGGCAGTACGGTACGGTACGAAATTTTTATCGTACTTCGAACCCGCAAAATAATTGCGTACCGAACTTCGTACCGTACCTTTCGAAAATTTTTCGTACCGTACCGTACGATATTATTTTTTTCGTACATCGTACCGAACTTCGTACCAGTAGGAAATGAAGTCCGATTAATATTTTTCATTTATCGTACTAAATTTCGTACCAGTACGAAAACAGGTACGATTCGCTGGGCAGCAATTTCGTAACGTACCAAGTACCAATGTCAAAATCAGCTGTATTTGTAAGATATGGCCACCGCAAGAAACGTCACCAACATCTTACATCAAAGTGATCCAGTTTTATGATATCTGGTTTAAAATCCAGGACAGGAAAACATGCGCGTAATTAAGCATATGTCACCCCAATATCATTGTTCACATTGCATATAATATAAGAATGGTAGACCGGTGGTGATAAATGGTGGTAGGATGAGTACAGTTTTTGCGATAAAATCTGGCATTAAGCAATATTCAGCATATTAGCAGCATTGTGTCGTCACAAGAAATTCTCTCTCGACAAAAGAATGTTCGTTGTGCACCACACATGCGTTTCGTGCGGTCTCATTCGAAGGCATGGGTATGAGAGCATTGTCATTGTGCATTTTTGCATCTGGTATTCCTGGTGCAATTTACGTTCTCTTCACATTACTTAATAATGCTATTTATTTTTTCATACCACACAGACGTATTCCCGACATGCCTCGTTGTCTATATTGTGACATGGCTGTTTTTTTTACAAAATATATCTTCTATTTAAGATGAGCATCAGCTAACATTCAACTCAAAACAGCCTAAATATATCTTCATATTCTGATGTTTCTTCTGCTGTGATAATATACTTCTGCGTGTCAGAGTACAAACAAAACGTAATAGCGGTGGTTACTGGTTAGCTTAGTTGCATAGTTGGTCAGGGGGAGAGAGTTTTAAATTTAATTTTCACAAAATTTTCGCGCGCTTGCGTTGCGCAATATTTTCCGTGATTAATTTCGTATATTTCGTAGCATTTAGCCTTTGAAGTGAGAATTTTTTATTCAATTTTTACAAAAATTTCAGCGGGGGCTTCCGGCGCGCAGATACATTTCCCTGTCTGGCAATGTTTATTTCACTCTTAAAACATGTATTTTTGTTTAGTTCTCAATAAAATTTTGGGCGCCTCCGGCACCCTAATCTTTTTGTAAATTTGAAAGCCTTAGTTTGCATGTTCTAAAAATGTGCCCTCCCTAATTTTTTTTCTGGATACGCGATTGTAATTGGTATATTCGGGCACCGTAATTTTTAGTATTATGAATGCTGCTTATCTTTCCAATTTGAATTGGGCTATCACAACTTTCGTTATTACAGAAAAATACATTCAGATTAAGACGTCATAAATCAGTGGCCTATATGTATTTCCACGCAATCACAAAGTTTTACGCCACTGCAGTAAAACCGATATACGACATAGCTCATCTAATCTGCTCAAGTGAATCAGTTGCATTTTTATTACCATACCTGCGCCGCTTTTAATCATTTTAAAATTGACCTTTAGTCTAAAAATTCGTTGATCGACACAATTCATATTACCAGAGCCCCGTTATGAAACGGCATAGATGTTAAATGAAATAATTTTTTTGAATTCATTTGAGAAGAATAAAGTGTAATGCGAAGGTACGAAAAACAGTACGGTACGGTACGAAATAAATACCGAACTTCGTACCGTACCGTACCAAGTACGGAAATTGAAAAATGAATCGTACCGTACTATCGTACCGGAAAATTCAATCGTACCGTACCGAACTTCGTACCGTACCGTACCGCCAGCCTTGCCGAGGACTGGTCGACATTTAATAATTCTACCGCGACCCACCAAAAGGGAGGGGGGGGAGAGCAAGATTGTTTTTAATTAACTTGTATTTGAACATGCATTCAAAATAAAATTATTTGAACCGACCGGGGGTTGGGGACCACCACTCTTAAAGTATGGTTTATCTGAAAATCATACTTGTTAGAAGCTAATTTTTTTTTCATCAATAACCGTCTCTCAAAAATAATTTTTATCATCTGTAACAATTAAAAACTAAGGTATCACAGATATAGGTAGCATTGGGACATAAGTAACATAGGATTTTATACAAACTTTTTGTGTCAAACCCAAGTAGCAAAAGCACGCTTAGAAATCTAAGAGATGACTGTTGGAAATAAATCCATAACATATGAACGTCAATACACGATTTCAATCAAGTTTCAAAATTCGTTGCGTCAGAGTTCTATCCGAGAAATCCGGTCACCAAAAAGCAACACGAAAAGACGCTGAAATTTTTGCAAAGATGTACATGACAAAGATTTTAGCACAGAATCTGTCTATTGTAAACATTAGCGATTGCATATCGTGATACATACATTTTATTTCCTGATCTATCCTTCCCTGATCGATAACAGATTTCCTAATCAATACTGTAAAGATGATTGGTCTGTCTTAGGTGCAATTCATCAGTGACCCATGCTTGGTAGAACCAAATATTGTTATCTATAACCAATAAAACCCAAACACTGCAGCTAAGGGTCACATTGACACATTTGGGAAAAGTGCTGTAATCAGTTTCATACAAACGACTTGCGTCAAATTCAGGCCGAAGAAGAAAACATAATGTCTTCATTTAAAGAGATGGGTGGTGGAGGCAAATCTGTAACATATATTCATCTTACTTTAGATAATTTCAATCAAGTTTCAGAATTTGTTGCATCAGAGTTCTATCCAAGAAATCCGATTACCGTTTTTCAAAAAGCAACACGGAGAGACGCTGAAATTTTTGCAAAGATGTACGTGACAAAGATTTTAGCACAGAATCTGTCTATAGGAGCTTATGATGCGAAATCCCGACATTTAATAGGAATAAATTTAATCATTAGTGGGAAATACCCAGATATATCTAATGAGGATGAAGAAATTACACCATCTTTAGAGGAATTCGCAAGAATGGAAGAATTTCTCATTGGTACCTCACTAGAAGACTTGATAGGCACGAACAACTATGTCAATCCTTATATTTTGTGTACAAAAAGTGACTACAATGGACAAGGGATTGGCACTGAATTGATGAAAAAGATGCACGTTATGGCAATAGAGGAAGGATACAAAAAAGCCTGCGTGGTGGCTACAAATTATTTCACTCAGAAAATTGCAAAGAAATTGGGATACAATATCATCAAATCTATTTCTTATGAAGAATATATCGATCCAGTATCAGGGAAGAACATATTCAGCAAAGTGCCTGAACCTCATAAAGTTTACGCGATGGCATTAAAGGACTTGGAAATGTAATGAATAGTGAATAAAAAAATGTCAGAAACTTGTAATCACTCAACTTATCATATTTTATTTTCTGAAAAATTGATATGTTTTTGCACATTGTCCGGAAAATTGTAATGTTTAGCAAAATTTTTCTGTTTTAGGAAAATATAATACGACTGTGTTTGTGTTTCTTTATATATATTGGTTCCGAATGGCTGAGCAGGCAGATGAGCAAGAGAACTAACATGCATGGCTTGAGTTCAGAATTTTGCTTAAAAAATACCTCTGTGCCCGGTTAGGTCAATCGGTAAAGCGTTTGGAACAGGCTTTGAGCTAAGCACCTCTGATCGTCATGACGCAGGTTTGAATGACGATTATATGTGGGGAGGTCTGCTGGACGCCTCGCGGTGGTTCACGTAACCGCTGCTTACAGCTTCCTCCACCAACCAGGTCCATGCACAGGAAAAATAAGAAATACGATAATCCAAAAACCTTCACCTCGATTCGGAACTGGTATCTGCACGGGAGGTCGTGGTTCGCTATAGGCTTTCCTCTCACACAGGATAAAAATGATATCCTATCCTATCTTATCCTGTTCGTTTTAGTTTTTATTAGATTGTCAGAATGTCAGATGATTCTCAGGCACCTGAAGAAAATGCCTATTAATAGAAATTTAGCAAATGAACAATATTCCATGATTAAATCTTTCGCTAGAAAAACAAAATGACTTGTCTGAGTCTTGCTACAAATATACTGTAGAAAAGGTTTAAAATCATTATAGCTGCTAGCTATAACTAGTAGCACATTGATGGTTTGGAAACCTTTTTATTCTATTCAAAGAAAATAATATTAATACTTCTAGCACCCAAAGAAAAAGATTCTGTCCGTCAGTGGTGGCTCATACTTGATGTAACGAGCTTTATTTTCCTACGTGTCTTAAAAGGACATCCCTAACTATTTCCTGCGTGTCTTAAAAGGCAACTAAAGGGAAATGAAGAAGTAGTAGTAGATGACTTATCATCATTTGTGGGAGATATCACTCACTGCACTTTACCATGGTGGTTTAGTTCTGTTTGGAATGTTTTCTGCTCAGAGTACAGCTGCTGGTAATATATCCTGCAGTAGCCATTAGTTGGTTCTGCCTTCAGCCTTGCTCAGAGTGAACTTAAAAACTTTGAATATTTCGAAAAATGAAATTACGAAAATATTACATTATTGAATATTGCAAAAAACATAAAAAGATAGCACTAAATTGAATAAAATTAATTCTTGCTATTTCTTAATCATTTACTTTTTTATTGCCGCTCTTTGGAGTGGATCACCCTGAATAAGGCCCTGTACTGTACTAGATAGACAGGGATGGAGTTCTTCGAAATATATCATCTTTCCACTTCGGCTTAGCCTACCTATGTTATTACTCCCTGGGTTGAGTGGTGGGTATGAATAAACGAGCCTGGACTCGAATCCAGGTTGAATATTTTGGGTTTGAGTCCCAGCAAATGCAGGTCCTTAACCACTCAACCCAGAATGCAATAACTTTGATAGGCTAAGCCAAAAAGGAAGGATCCCATCTGATGGCTGATAGTACAGGGCCTTGGTCAGGGTGATCCACTTCAAGAAGTGGCCATAGGAAAAATACTACATGAAGTCTCAACTGGAAATGTCTAGTATTCTAGTCTAGTAAAATGTGAAATTAGTTAAAAATTACCGTGTTGAAGTATTAGATTATTGAAAATATAGTTTTGCGATTAATTGTTTCTCCCGAATATGAACAATAATAAAACACCTCAGAGTGATTTGGATTCGCAAGATCAATAATAGAAAATAAAAAAAAAAAATATGGAATTCTGCATAAAATTAGACTCTGCATTAAGAGACCAGACGATAGATAAAAGATTTAATTAATAAAAATATTTGTTGATTTACTGTGACGTCAGAAATTTCATAGATTAATCATTATTAGATACATTTCATACGTTGTTTTCGCTGGGAATGTCTAAAATATTCAGTTCCAATTTTGCTAGAAAGTAATAAAACTACTTCTGATTATTGAATTTATATTTTTTTTATTTTAAATTGAATAATATTTTATCTGAAAATCGAATAGAATAATTTCTCTGAATAAAATCTGATCAAACCTCTTAAAAAATATTGAGACAAGATATTTTTTAAAGAATACTGGAAAATACGGCAAAAACTAACATTGTTTCAGATATATAAGCATTTTTAATTCTGTTGAATAATCGAATAACATATAGAATATTTTTGACAGTCAACAATGGCAAAAAGTTATTAATAAAATTAAACACATTATATTTTATACATTACATTAATAAAATTAAACATATGCATTATAATTAGAATATTGCTAACTAGTTTTGCAAGCTTTTCACAGCTAATGTAATAAACTCACTGGGGTTTTTGGACATTACTAAATATTTTCTTTCCGGTTAACGGGTCGATATAATCTTTATAAAATATAGTTTTCACAAAAACATATCCTAACTTTTTCGCAATTTTCTGAGAATAGTGACTTGAAGCTATGACACAAGCTTTGGTACATCCTTCTTTGATCGCAATGTCGAGCATTTTTCTCCATAATTCTGTACCAATACCTTGCCCGGAGAAGTTACTTTTTGTACATAAAGTATGCAAATTAACATAGTTATTTGTTCCTAGAATTTCCACCAAATTTGTCGCAATTAGCTGCTCTTCAAGTTTTGAATATTGCTTCAAACCAAATGTAAGTTCGATATGATCTATTGATTCGGTTTCAAACTTCCCGAAATTTGTGATATTTAGTCCAACCAACTGTCCAGATTTTGCATCATAAGCACCAAGTGAAAGATGTTGCGCTAAAAACGGCTTGACATATTTCCTAGCATCTATTTCAGCTTCTTGTTTTGTTGCTTTTTGAGCGACTCCTGATGGTTCTTGGGCGTAATGCTCATTGATGAAAAAATCTAGTACTTCCTCAAAATCCAGCTCGCTAAGGAGACAATATGTTATTGGCATTTTTAATTCACGAAAACTTTTAGAAAATAGTTGAAATCAAGGTTATCGTCAGGTCAGGTAGCTTTCACTACTGGCAGCATGTGATCTTGCAGCCAATACTGGGTGCATGTTTATAAATTACAACACCCCCTCTCATCACCAAAAAAATGATGGTGCACAAAAAGTCTGGAGGAATACAAAAATCAAATACATGTGTGTTTGTTTGTGGGTCGCGGTGTTGTGACGAAACTGACAATAGCTGTAAAACCAGAAGCAAAAAGAATGACACAGGTTCTAGCCCCGACAAAGAATGGTCAAGATCTTAAGAACTAAAAAAGGCTTCAAGGAGCATTGCATTGCAAGTACAATCAGATTAGATTCGAAGATAAATGTACCTAAAAGTGACAATCCTAGCTACAACGAGATTTACCCACAAATGTATTTACCGGAGAAAAAAACGTTATGTTGTCGACCATGAGACACGGGCGGTGACGCGATTCACAAGTGATTGATCGATCTCATCAACATTCGGAGAACTGTCTCATCAAAATTTTCCGTCAACAATTATGATGTGCAGATAGATCACCCTACAGAAGTGCCATTTTTCGTGCTTGAAAAAACAAATATCTGATAATCCAATCAGAAAACATCTGTTCAAAAATGTTTTGCTAAGTATGATTCGCTGGTGGATCGCATCGCCGAGGCGCGGACTGTCTGCGACTTCAACTCAACAAAATGAAATGTCCGATTAGTAATTGCTTTGCAAACATGCATGTAATGTGGACGGTTCGCCTCAGTAAACAGAGCACACGATACAGTAGGATGACAAAGTTAGTTTTGCAAACATTATCACGATCACACACTTAAAAACCAATCGATAGCCAGTCTCAAGTTTCCGCGGTGTTGATCAGCACAATTCTGTCACTCTGTAAAGCAGTATTAGTAATTAGCTGTTACTCAACATGCATTATGATTTGCTCACGGCAACCAGCTGCAATAGTATTGATATTGATTGATGAAGTCATTGTCAAAACCATCATGAAAATAGTATATAGGTGGGTCATTTCCGTATTTCATAATATTATAACAAGAAGCAGGAGTGATTACCGTATTTCGCGGCGGATAAGTCGCTACTTTTTTCCAAAAGTTTTCTTTCTGAGACTTTTACATTGCTGCGACCAATTTATTGTTTTTTCCCGATCCACAGCGAATTGTGGAGCGTTTCATATTAGGTATATAAAAGTTATTTATAGATGACGCGGCCAGCGCATGTACTTTCAAGATATGTCAAATTGTAGAGAGATTTGAATTAAATTGATAATAGACTGCACCCAAATTTACCGTGTATGCTCGATCTTTTTGCTTGCAGACATTAGTGAATTTTCATTGGTACATACATGTCATACATCGTCATACGTGCGATTTAATTTGATGACGATCCGATCATGTGTGATCATCAATCGGAACGGCCAGTATTATATCATTCATTGCAAAACGGCGTGAAAGGGAATGTATGTAGTTTGCAATCGACGTCAGCCTCTAAATTGACGAAACAAGGAATTTAAACTTAGCAAGTTCGAGAATTACTTTGACGTTTTGACAATGACGCAATCGACGCCAGCCTCTATTAAATTAACAAAACAAGGAATTTAAACTTAGCAAGTTGACCAGAATTACTTTGACGTTTTGACGATGACGCAATCGACACCAACCTTTAAATTAACGAAACAAGGAAAAATCTACAATTGTGACATCGAAATATATATATTTTGGTATTTAAAAGCCTGATTCATAAAAAATAATAAATTATTTTATCGCCAATAATATATTGTTTTAAATACCCCTGAGGAATTTAAACTCGGAAGGTTCGGCACGAATTACTTTGACGTTTTGACAATGACGCACAATTGTACACATTAGTGATTAGTTGCTTCTTCGAACGATATGAACCAAAGCTTCGATCGATACTGATGGTGATTTGATCTCTTTTGTTGCATCTCTCTTGACATTATACAAACAAAATGATAGAGGATCGTGATAAAGCAGGGTTTGAATAAAATATTTGGAGCCTGGGTTGAAATCTTGTTATATATTTTAGAACTTTGTTAAGCCAGCAATATACAATAACTACTGAGAAAAATTTAAATATCTTATGCTGCGTTTTATTTGAACTCGGGGAGGAAGATATCTGTTGTTTCTGAAGCTTTAGCAACTTAAATTAAGACTGTGGGGCAACTGGATTAAAAATGTCAACCACAGGAAAGTCTATAACATATCGTCTTCTTAGCGTACAGGATTTCGAGGAAGTATTAGACTTTTATGTCAATGAATTTAGCGTTCGAGAACCAACGTCAATTGCTCTAAAAATAACACAGCAAGAGGCTGAAATGGAGGCTAGGAAGCTTGTGAAGCCAATTTTAGCACAAAATCTTTCACTTGGAGCTTATGATGCAGAGTGCGGACAATTACTCGGAATTAATATTACAAGTTGTGGGAAGTATCAAAAAGAGTCAATGGATGAGATTAAACTTACATGTGGCGCCATGCAATATTCAAAGTTTGAAGAACAGCTCATCGGCGCAAGTTTGGAGGAAGCATTAGGAACAAATAACTATGTTAATTTACATACTCTATGTATAAAAAGTAACATCTCTGGGTAAGGTATTGGTACAGAATTATGGAGAAAAATGCACGACATTGCGATCAAAGAAGAATGCAAGCCAAAGCTTGTGTCATAGCTTCAAGTTACTATACGCAAAAAATTGCGAAAAAGTTTGGATATGATTTTGTGAAAACAATTTTCTATGAAAAGCATGTTGACCCTTGGACGGGACAGAAAATATTCAGAGATGTCGAAAAACCTCATGAGTTCATCACATTGGCTGTAAAAAGTTTGCAAAAATAGTATACGCAATGCAATAGTTTAATCGTCAATCTTTAAGCAAGGCCTACATGACAATAAGCTATATGCATATGATATGAGAAACTGCGGATCTTTAATTAGAGAAATTAGTCTTGTTTGGTTGTATTAAGTGACTTGGTTAATCATAGGATCAGTGAGTATATAGTACTATTTATTTATTATTGGTAACGATGATTTACCCAAATATTATAAAAACGAAAGTTTTAAAGTTAATCAAATGTACATTCAAATATATGCACAACGCTACTCATATTTCACTATATACTGACCAATTACAAAAATCGATTATCATTAATATACGGTAATCTATTTTTGCCTTTTATTCTAAGTTCCTCAAGAGAGTCCATTTTTGAGCCATTTTTTCATTAATAATTGCAATAAACATTTCCGTCAAAATTATGTTGATATATTTACGGTATATAAATATATATTATCATTTTTCTTACGATTTTTTCAATTTTTCCAAATTCCAAGAGTTCTAAAAATATATAGAAATCGTATGAATAAATAAGCAATGCAGGAATAATTGTATACAGGTGGAAAGATGTCACCATACATTTAAAAAACGCGGTATCCAAATAAAAATTAACAAGATAGAATGGGAACAGTGTTTGAATTATTTATTTGCCTAATTATTCAGATAAAAACTTCTGCGATTAATGGGATGAATACAGTCAACAAAAACTCTGACTCGGCTGAGCCAATGCCTGTTAGCTACCAAACTGTGTAGAAAGTTTCAAAACTATCAATACTGCTATGAAATAGCAGTGTTGATGATTTTGAAACTTTTATGTCACCCGAAGATAATGACATGAACATTTCAGACACATGTAGAAACACCAGATTCTGTCAGCTTGATGTATGGTTTTATGAATGTCGGGTTTGATCGACTTTGGCTGCAAGGCAGTCTGCTTTTTTAGAGTGGACTCGAGGCCGGATCGGAGTCCGGAAAATAGGTCGCTTTCGGCCAGAGCTCAGATACTCACCCATCCGTACCAGATACCACAATGTACCTTGATGCACTCTTGTATGTATGCTTCTATCCAGATATATTCATTCTTGTCCTTTAAGATCTCTCTGCTTCAGAATAATATCAAATTTATAAAAAACATAGCTTAAATGAATATAATCTGAAATAGAGAATCAGTGTTGTGAAAAAGTAAATCATCATAGATTATCTTTCAAAAATCAAGTTGCATATATTTTAAAAGTTGTCAATTGTAGCATTGAGTACCTGTCCGATTGGTCGACCAAATCGATTACCAAGAGGCTGTCCAAATATTCGATTCAATTCACGATTTCAACAGACTCATTTGATTCAATTATTGAAGCAATTCATAATCAAGAAGATCGAAAAGTAATATTTTTGAAAAATAAAATATTTACATAGAAAGTAATGTCGAAAAATTTTGATGCATTCAATAATATTTTGAACAATTTTCTGAATCAAATATTTGTGTTAAAAAAATCATTTTTATTCAATTCTGAATTCAAATAGCAGATTTTACTACCCCTGATAGCCATTTTTCTATATCTTTGGGGAGAGGAAAGTCGAGAATACAGTTTAATCATATGACGAACCACGACCTCTCGTGCAGACACCGGTTACGAATAGGGGTGAAGGTTTTTGGATTATCATTTTTCCTGTGCATGGACCTGGTTGGTGGAGGAAGCCGTAAGTATCACTTACATGAAGCAACGTGCACTGGCGAGGCCACTAGACCTGTTGAACATAATCATCATCCCTTACAGGATTCGAACCTGGCATCGCAATGCATGGTTTAAGAAACACAGTGGTAATTATAGCTAACAAAATTCATCAAAATATATAATGAAATGAAAACTATTAATTACACAATCCACAGTCAAACATATAATTTAATATTTTTTCTGACGAATTGGAGTGTGCATTGCATACAAAATAAATTTACAAATGCACAGTAAACTACAGACTAGATTCGTAAAAAGTTAAAAGACGGCTAGAATAGTGTGAATATACACCACCAATATTTATTCGTACTAAACATCACAAACAGATTTCTGTAGGATCTGAGAAGCGGCTACTTACATGGCGAATAGCTACATAATATGTAGTGCAAACAAATCAACTCTCAGCAGAAAACATTCCAAACAGGAATGAACCGCCATGATGATGTGCAGATAGCGGTATCTGCCCTGGTAATGGTAAAACTATTTAACTTCATACTTCAATTGCCTCAATATACGCTCGAGTTACTTCCGTGTATTTTATATTTGTATTATTACACATAGCAATGTAGTAGATTACGTAAAACAAAAGAATACAAAAACAGAAATGAAAAAACATGCAAATCTACACAAGCCTGTAATAAAGCCTTTAAGTTTTAAAGGTCTTTCACGCCGAGCATAATTTCAACATGGGGGCTTGACATATTACTAAGAACTTTACTACCAGTTACTGGATCAACATAGTCCTCGTATTTAAATGAATTTATAATTTTATAATCAAACTTTTTTATTATCCTTTGAGTGTAATAACTTGTTGCTACCACAGCTGTTTTCGTGCAACCATTCTCAGCAGCAATTATATGAGATCTTCTGTATAATTCGCTTGCAATTCCTCTCCCACAAAAATCACTTTTGGTGCAAATGATATAAAAATATACAAAATCTTTCGTGCCTAAGCACTCAGCTTTACTCCCTCCAAATAGCTTATTCACAATTGCTCCTATTTGAAGAAAAGGCAATGGCGCCTTGTCTTTATTTGTATCAGTTAACTCATCTTCATTTCGACCTAGAAAACTCAAACGAATTCCGACTAATTGTCCAGATTTTTCGTCAAACGCTCCAATGCTGATATTTTCTTTCAATAAAGATTTTAATTTTACTTCTGCTAGGAGAACAGCATGTTCTTCCATCAAATTTAGTTTCATACATAATGGCTCCCGTTTTATATGATCCGATATCACCAAGTCCAACACAGAGTCAAAATCATCAATTGTTAGTATTCTGTATTCAATAGCATTAATACTCATATTTCAAATCCAGGCTGAAATTATATAAAACTAAATACAAATTTGTGGTTATGGGTACGGGCAGATAATATCCATTGCACTTTACCATTGTGGTTCAGTTCTGTATGAGATGTTTTCCACTGAAAGTGGGGTTCCTGGGACTAAATCTTGTAGTAACTCATTGCCATTCGAGTGACCGTTAGTTGGGTCTTTTTAGACACTGCTTTCGCTTGCTTTGAGCGAACTTGAGGAAAATGAATATCCTTATTTCATTGCAAAATGTATCAATTTGAAAAATATTCAGAAGATGCAATTTATTTTAACTAGAATTCTAGAAAAACAGAGTTATTCCAATTTAAAATGTGTTTTCGTGAGTGTCTGATGGTAACCAAACTAAATAAAAAAATCTCATATTCATCGATCCTGCTATGAAATTGAAGCTTTTTCGTCTCTCTCTCTGTCTCTCCAAGAGATGGGACAAGAATTAGTCTTGAAAAGAGTCGAGCGTTTTTAGGATCCAGACTCAATTTAGAGCTTTTGACATTTTTGTAAATGCCATATTCTCATTTTTCCAAAAAATACTTGATTGGTCATTCATAAATCAATCAATTAAAGCAAAATTTAAAAATGATTTGAAGTTACAGATGTGATATCATAATAATACATTAAGCGGCAAAGACAAAAACTTCACAATAGAATTTTTACAATACAAGATTGAAAAAATAGATAATGATACTGCACGAATATTTGAAATACGGTAACTAGAACATGTCCCCAAGTCGGAAATTTTGTGATTCTCTATGTTTTACACCGCTTGAAGTGCTACGGTGTCACCGATAGGGCTGGACAATTTGATCCGTTGATTCGAAGCAAGATCTATTCGAATCAATCGTGAATGGTTCATAGGAACAAAAACTTGTTAAATGAACTACGATTTTCATTTTTAACGAAGAAATCGATATTTTTTCGTTAAAATATGAAAATTCTAGCTCTTAGTGCGAATTGAAAATACACTATACAGTATAAATCTCTTCAATTTCACAATGAGACAAGTTATGATAGTATAATAATAAAAATGGCATATTTGTCATTTACATTGAATTAGTGATTCAATTCGAACAAATTTTTCGAGCCAGATTCGAATTCCAAATGATTCGGTTTTGCCCAGCCCTAGTGTTACAGATATCTCCTCTGTTTGGTAGTGGAGTGGGAGGGGGGGGGGCTGAGGAGGATTTCACTGAACAGCAATCAGTCAATCACACCAGTTTCTGTTATTAGTATCTTGCGTTGTACTTTGGATAGAAGGAACACATCTGACACAAAACTTAACTGATTGATTTCGATGACATTTTAAATGATTTCCTGATTTATCATTTCCTAACCAAGTCAAATGAACCGGCCACACTAATTATGATTCATTAACCTGTTCACATCCTTCGTACATTATGAAAAGGCAGTTTGAAGAACCAAGTTAACAAAAAAAAACAATGCGGTAATTTGCTTGATCAGTTACGCAACAACATCAGTTGTTAATGAAAATCTAACCGTGTTCGTTTTTGAACAAGTGTTTGAGTAACTGAGTTTTTTCTGAGAGAACCATCATCATCATGATCAGTAACTCAAAAAGCAACAGTGAAAGATGCTGAAAGCTAAGCCGAAAAAATTTTGAAGCCAATTTCGGCACCAAATCTATCAATTAGTCAGTGGTGCTTTCGATGAAAAATTTGGCAAAATGATCGGAATGACTATGATGATTGCTAGTAAACACCAGTCTAAAGCACCAGATGATGACAAACTTACACCCCGTTTGCAGGGATACTCGAGAATGAAGAGAAAGCTCATTGGCGACTCGCTGGGGAAAAGATTAAGGCGGGCGACTTTGATTAGATACAAAATAAGTAATCAATAGTTAATCAAAATACACTATGTCTATGTCACTATTTTTGATATCATTTGTTGCAGGAAAAAAATTTAAAATTAATCAAAATAGGCTACGGTATACTTTCATATTTTTAGTTCCCTTCGAACATGAAATTTAATCCGAAAAACCATTACAAGGAAAATATGAAACAGGGGTCAAAGTGCATACAGCATATGGCTATGGAATCAGGGGGCGGAGAAGAGACATGGTACCCAAGGTTTTGGAAGGGAGACAGTTCTCTCAGAAAGTGTAGACTACCGTAATACAGAGTAGCTTAGCTCAATAGAATTTCAAGCTGGTACGATTTTTTTCCAAATAAAATCCAATGCCAATCCGGATTTTTGTTTCATGATTTTGATGATGCCAAATGTTTATGTCCAAATTCAGATTGATTAATCCAACCACAAGCCCAATAATAAACAGAATCAAATTTAAAAGCACAAAATTATTAAACACAAATTTATTACCATTATCGAATACGAACTGGTACGAAATTCGTCACCGTGGTGATTTACTATATACATGACGTCACATTAGGATACCGGTACGGTATACCGTAATGAGAAATTGATTTGGATACACACAACGAATATGGTTACGGTAAATCAGCAAAATGAAAATTATTTTTAGCCTGTATATGAGAATATTTCAAAATTATTTTGAGACATTTTAGAAAAAACAATGTTATCATCGGCATCCCATACAACAATAGATTCCCATCGAAACAAAGATATAACACAATAATAAAACACAATTTAATAAAATCGACAAACCCTGAACCTGCAACCGGAACAAATCAAGAATTTTTTGAATGAAGTGCAAAATAAACATTTGTCGTGCACGGAGTCGTATTTTATTTGTTGGAAGTTAATTCGGATACCTATACGTCGATTTGAGTTCTGATTCCTATGATTTAATAAGATTATGAAAGAAGTTCTGGACGAATATATCGTCTGTGTTTCAATTTGAAATGTATATTAAAAATATTTAGCAACATGCTCAGTTTTTTTTATTATTATGAATTTGAGCAATTTCTATTAGTAGGAGAGGAAATAATACTTACTATTAAAAATTGCCCAATTTTTTATTACATAAAATCAGAGTTGAATCGCAATATTTGAATTGAAATTTGATTCGGAAGTAAATATATCTGATTGCTGCAATTTATTTGCATGCATTTTTATTGGATAGACATATTTTGAATAAAATCAAAATGTAATAATGTGAATATATAATAAATTCAGGATGTGGAAATAATGAAGAGAATGTATTTTCCAGCAACTGTGATTCGAGATGACATGCCGGATTAAAGTGTGAGCGTTATGGACCTCACCGACCTTTAATCCCTATAATTTTTGGTCGATACCTTACATTGGGAAGAGCTTGACGGGATATTATGAGAATAGTTCTTCTGCGCAAGTCTAGACAAATCAGATTTTAAGCAAAAAATTGAACTGAAAAAACAACTAATCATCCCCCACAGTCTGTTGTTTACGATTTGCACTTAGTCTATTCTGGTAATTTCTGCTTCGATTCATTGATTTCACGGCAAAACCATAAAGCATCTAATGAGTAAATCCCTGTAAATCAACTTAATTTATGTACCTTTAAATGATTTACAAATAAAGACCCACAAAAATATATCAAAATAAAAATAGGCGATGTGTTCACAAATCGGCCGAAAATTCTGTCTGAGCTAGATTTTAAATTTGTATCGTCATCATAAACTATCCAATAATAGGCTTCCAGCCCGGAAGTAAACAGGAAAATCAACTCTCGGGGAAAGCTCCATTATGAAGTTACAGTGACTAAATTCCGTGTATTTTTCTTTGATCAGGATATGCATGACTGTAATAACAAAACGAGAACGACATCAAGTCAGTTAAGGTCACGAAAACGCAACATAACCGTTTCATTGTGTTAATAGCACATATTTTTGATATAAAGCGAACAAATCATAATTAAACCGTTGTATAAGTTGTAAAAAATAAAAACAAAATGATGTGCAATAACAGCATGACTCAGCGGAAGTGACGTCATAGTGCTTATGAGTTTATATATGCGTTTTTATTTTCTTCGAATAGCAATGTAACCATGAAAAACATGACCTTGCACAACACTAACAGTTTTATATGATTTTTAAAACGAGCGCTAGAATTTGTATATTGTATAACGATATTCTTTTTACTTCTGAAAACTGAAGATGTGTTATTTCAATCAGTAACGTGCGGAAAAATTGCTAGGCCTCTTTCAATCCAAGATATTCATAACCAGAATTTACATGAATGAACCTAAAACTTATTGAATCGGAAGTTTTTTGTTTCTGTCACGTCGATGCGACCGTCACATACACGTTCTTCACGAGTGGTTCGGACCCGGAAAGTCTGATATTCTGCATACCCCTAGATCAGGGTTTCCCAAAGTGGGGTCCGCGGACCCTGGGGGTCCGAATAGACTGCACAGGGGGTCCCTGACCATATGACAAAATGGAGAAAACATGCTTGACATTGTACGGTGCCGTACGTTCATTGTCGCAGATGAATACCGCTGTGATTCGTCACTAAACTATATTATTTAGGTCTTGTCAATATTAAATAATTGAAATGACTTAGCACGTCTTGGCCGTTGCTTTATCTTAAAAATTGTATTCGGCGTCTGTGACGCAACAATTAATCGTATACGGTGTATGTTTGTCAGGAATGTTTGCTGTATAGTTACAAGGCTAGACTGTTTACCGGTTGGCTACCTGTAAGTATATGTAGCCCGACCATTAAAATAGATAACCCAATAGGTGGTCAGGTTTTGAAGATCAGAAGTTTTAATTTTTGTACGAATTGGCCTTAGGACTAGCTTAATAAGCGGCTAAAGCGATAGCCTATCGCAAAAGGTTGTGCACAAATAAATTTGTCAAACGTGTTCCGGTAGTCAGCTGCAGTGTCACTTCTGCGTTTTTTCTAATATCCAGACTGACATGGATATTTTTTACAAATATGAAGACAAAATAACGGTCCAGACTTTTCATAGACTCTGAATTGCGAGTTTGCTTGTCCGCTCCTAGAATTGACAAGTTGTGCGGTAAAAAGCAACCTCATCCATCCCATTGATGTTGTCAATTCGATTAACTTTTTATTTACTTTATTTTTGTTTGTATTAACCTTTATCGCTGATTAGGCGGAAAATTAATGCGACATAAGATTGGGGTCCGCGAATCACTACATTGACATATAGAGGTCCATTGCACAAAAAGTTTGGGAAACCCTGCCCTAGATCACCAAACATTATAATGATATTGGCGCGAAAATTTATTGTGAAAAAAGAATAAATAATTTTACTATAAGCGCGAAATTTCACTAAATTAGACAATAGAAGGCTATTTTTGTGATTTTATGTAAAAAATCATTCAAAACTAGCGTTTTTCTTTGCTTTATTACGTTATTTATACACCAATGTTTCAGGATTCTTTGGGGGCGGCACGTGTCCCTGTAGCCCCTCCCCTGAATTGGCTAGTGACTGCAATACTGTTTCCTAATATTAGTTCCATTGCTCCCACACTTTATCTATTAATTGTAAAACGCCAATTCCATAATAAGGCCGTGATGAGTCGCTTCTTATGAAAAAGTCAGAATTTGGTAAATTAAATTGTTTCATGCCTCGTAGGTTTATGCCCTGACGCCCTCCTGGATTTGACCCATTACCATCAGGTAACCATCAAATTACATTCTAAAATTTTATTTTTCGTATGTATGCATTATTACAAATAGAAAACAAACAAATTGAAAATGGAAACCAATAAGTCTATATGGTCGTGTTACGTTTGAAATTTATTTTTCGATCGCAAGGGGGTTTGTTGGTCCAATATATGAAATTACATTCAGTATGATATAAACCACGGATTTGGATTTTTTTAACTTTCTTTAACTTAACTTTCTTCTATTTCTTTAATTTTAAAGGTTGATTTAACTTCGATTTTGGTGATTTTGGTGACGAGTACAAAGCTTAAACTGCTAGGTCAGGATCTTTAATCAAGCCGGTAAGGTATTGCCATTCCTTGATCTCGGCGCCGATTTCAAATGGTTGGAGATAGCTGTAACCATCAGTTACGTGAACCACCGTACACTGGCGGGCGAGTCCAGCAATCCTCTCGCATGTAATCATCCCGCTCGGCCATCAAAATAAAGAGCCAAATTTCATTTTTTCGGGCAAGAAACGATCGCAATAACTTAGATTATGCAGGAACATGAGACAAATTGTAAGTAGATAGGTATTTTATTTCGATTCCCAAAACACAAATTGAAAAAAACACACACAGGGAAATCTGGATAGTGGAAAAAAACGAATAATGACGCTTACTATAGGATAGGATATCATTTTTATCCTGCGGGAGAGGAAAGCCGAGAATACAGCTCAACCATATGGCGAACCACGACCTCTCGTGCAGATACCAGTCCCGAATCGGGGCGAAGGTTTTTCGATTATCGTAGTTCTCATTTTTCCTGTGCATGGACTTATTTAGTGGAGGAAGCCGTAAGCAGCGCTTTCGTGAACTACCTTACACCGGCGAGGCATCCAGCAGACCTCTCGCATACAATCAGCATCCCTCACGGGATTCGAACCTGCGTCATGACGATCAGAGGCGCGTAGCTCGAAGCGTATTCCCAACGCTTCGCCGATTGAGCTAACCGGGCAAGCATGCTTCTACTCACCTACACACAAAAACACTCACACAGTGGCAATCACACTCTAAAACAAATACACGAACCTTGGTATTCAGGCTTAACTTCAAAGGTATTAACATTTACGACAGAATAGCATAATCAAATTGCCACGCCGCTTATATTTTGGGCGAGATGGCCTAGTGGTCAAAAATGTTGGCATCACAAGTTGAAGATCTCGGGTTCGAGTCCCGACGACTTATCCATGCCCACCACTCAGCCCAGGGTGTAATAACTTGGATAATCTAAACCGAACAGGAAAAGATCATATCTTTCCAGCAATCGTGACTCTACCCGTCTCTAAGTGGCCGCTGTTACAAGGCCCTGGACAGGGTGATCTACTTAAAGAAGTGGTAATTATAATAAAAAAAAAATGGGTAAAAAGGATGATACATTGAGAGAAAGCAGACTTTCTGTGTTGGCTGGAATGTATGCGACAGCTGTCAAAAGTCGCCCGTTTCTATGGCGCACTTTAAACTAAACTACAAATATAACTAAAGATGACGGAATCTTGTTTTTCTTCGAATGTCCGAAATGTTTGTGTCATTTTATCAGATGGACAAACAAAACTTCAAAACAATCAACACTGCTATTTCACAGTTGATATTGATAGTTTTGAACCTTTTTCACAATTTGGTTGCTACCAAATAGTCAAAAAAAGATATTTTGATTTTCTAGCAAGAGTATATATATATCATGAAATACTGCATATTTGCTAATTCCTTTTCTGATGTAACCCAAATTCTTTGGTTTCTCGAGTAACAGACCTTTTGCCATTCTAGGGACAATCCCTACTTTAAGCCCTGTAGGCACGGGTTTTAAAATAGTCCTAAAATATTTTCTGCGTGTCATAACATGCGACTAAAAGAAAACATAGAAGTGGTAGGTGGTTAATCATCGCACGGGGCAGATACGATTGACTGCACTTGAACATGACCATGGCAGCCATTTATTGGTTTCTTTTAGGCTCTGCTTTCTGTCTGGCTAAGATCGAAATTCAATTCAAAAAGTGATTAACCGTTTGTGATTCCTGTATCTTGTTTTATTCCACTCCATTTTCCAAATCTTTTACTTCCAACGTATAATATTTGTGTGGTTCTGGCACTCCATTGAATACTTTTTCTCCAGTTGTTGGATCGACGTATTCATTATAAGTTATACTTTTTACAACAGTGTATCCCATTTTTTTCGCTATTTTCTGAGTAAAATAATTTGAAGCAACCACGCAGGCTTTGGTGTATCCTTCTTCTATCGCAACACGATGCATCCTTCTCCACAACTCAGTGCCTAATCCTTGTCTACTATCTTCACTTTTTATGCATATAATATACAAGTTAAGGTAGTTCTCCGTGCCGAATATGTCCGCTAAAGAGCTGCCAATAAGGATTTCTTCCATTCTTGCGTACTCGCGCAAGGATGTTGTAAGTTCTTCGTCGTCATATGATGTATCTGGGTATTTCCCGCTACTGATTAAAGCTATTCCTATTAACTGTCCGTTTTTGGTATCATAAGCCCCAAGAGACAGCTTCTGTGCTAAAATTGGCTTCAGAAAAATGTTGGTGTATATTTCGGCATCTTTTGGTGTGCAGCGAGGTGGTTTTGAGAAATAACAGTGTGCTCGCCAGCACAGTCCGATAGACTGCGCAACCTATAAAACGCTTTCAGAAGACTCCCGCGTGCTGCAAAAACCACACAATAAGGTTTGTCGAGGATGATGCAAATGTATTGAAACGGCAATAGATAAACATTAACACATTGACTGAAACTGACACCGGACGACCCTGTCACCGCCAAGGCGGGCGGGACGGAAAGAGAACGTCGCTTACCAGCAACGTGGTAATATATCAAGCAGTGACCTCTGAACCCTCAACCGCTATATGGCTCAATTCAATTAAGAATAATATAGAGAAGTGTCACTGTAACATTACCTCAAGACAGTAAGGAATATACCAAAAATCCAGTACCGTCACAGGTGTTCCTTTTTGAAAAACAGTGACTGGGTTGTTCGGGTAGAACTCTGTGACGATAATTTCTAAAACTTGATCGAAGTCATGCGGTGTTAGACTTCTATATATTACTGATTTTTCTCTACATGCCATCCTAGACTTATTTACTCGCCTTTGAAATGGTACTCGAAGCAAAGAGCTTGTGCTAATGTACTGAAAGTCTCAACGCCTCTTCAAAGATAATTGATCAGGATATAAATGAGATGGATGCGAGAGATATAATACCGGTATTCTGCTCACAATCAATATCGGAGTAAATTCACTTTAAATTGGCGAAATACGATGCAAATTTATGATATTCTAAATTATATTATATTGCCACGATTATAACGCGTGGCTAATTAAAAATAAATACGAGCCAAATCATTAAGTAGGCCTTCAGGGTGAGTTTCCGCTGTGGTGTATGCTGCTTTTATTCTCACACAAATAAACACATAGTATCCAATTCCAACACTACTTTAATAAGAAGAATCAGAGACACAAAAATAACGTCCGTAGCACGACAACAGCAATCCAGAAAGAGAGCACAACAGAGTGAAATTACCATACAATAACTTAATAAAGAGCGACCACTTTGATATTAAATATATAACATCCGCCACTTGAGAATATCCGTAAAACATGTTTCGTGAGGGAATAGGGATAGCGACACAGAGAGACACGGCCGAAACTTGCAGTACGGGTCAAATGCCCTTGGCCACCTGGCCAGGCAATTTTACTTTCAAAATGGGTTCAAATCGACCATAGTAATATCTCAATAAAGACGTTGAAAGACTTGAGTTATGGTTTTTCAATAAAATCAGGATGGGCAGGACAGTAAACAATAACAATATCAACGAATTAGCTCCTTCGAACCATACTCTGGTACACGAAAACTCTCTCCATCCTACTTTACAAGCCACTTCCTGGAGTTGATCACCCTGGCCAAGGTCCGCGGTCCGGGTGATCCACGGCCAAGACTGGTAGTACGGTCCGATGTTCGGTACGGTATGATTGAATTTTCCGGTACGAAGTTCAGTATTTATTTCGTACCGTGCCGTACTCTTTTTCGTACCTTCGCATTACACTTTATTCTTCTCAAATGAAAAAAAAATTCATTCAACATCTATGCCGTTTCCTAACGGGGCGCTGATAATATAAATTGTGTCTATCAAAGAATTTTTTAAACTAAAGGGCAATTTTAAAATGATTTTAAGCGGCGCAGGTATGGCGATAAAAATACAACTGATTCACTTGAGCTGATTAGATGAGCTATGTCGTATATCGGTTTTAACGCAATGAACGAAAAAAATAATATCGTACAGTACGGTACAAATCATTTTGCTGGTTCGAAGTACGATAAAAATTTCGTGCCGTGCCATACTGCCACCCTTGTCAACGGCCACTTATAGACAGAGTTATATTTGCTGGAAAGATATGATCTTTCCTATTCGGCTTAGCCTACCCAAGTTATTACACACTGTGTTGAGTGGTGGGCATGGATTAACGAACCGGACTCGAATTCGAGATATTCAGCCTGCAATGCCATAGGACGCGATGGGCAACGAGACGACTCAACGGAATTATATTGTACCGGTAGCTATTTTTTTCTTCTGCTGATTTATCTTACTATTGCCAGTGTTTTTTTTTTTATTGTAATTATTGTTTTATCCTGACGTAGTTGCAGACTCGATGACGTTTTTCGCCCTTCGTAACTTCCTCCATTATTTAATCAAATGTAACACGATCAATTTATTTTATTTACATTTGAATTGTAGGTTACAAATTATCATAGATACACAAAATATAATAATACTGCAAATGATTAACCAGGTAATTAAAGTTCAAATGTCAAAGGTCAAATAGAAAAGCTTGAATAACCAAAATAACGGTTAAAATCTGCTGAACAGAGAGAATCTATACCTATATTTATGGCTACGATTTACTAATAATATTAGCATAAACAGACGTGAAGATATCCACACTCCATATCTAAAATAAAAAAATTTTCATTCTTAACGACATAATACAATCGATTTTGGATGAAATTGATTTCATATTGTCATAAAAAATGAAAATTCCACTTCATTTAGCAAGCTTTCGTTCTTACGATAGATTCACGACTAATGCGAACAATTTTTACTTCGAATCTATACGAGTTACTGAATCGTACTGCCCAGCCCTTGTTAGAATGTACTAATAATACAAAAAACTCATTCAACACAAATATGAAACTATGTAGATATGGAAAGCAATCGGAAAATGTACAAGATCAGGTAAAAATAGGCTGTACCAATGTCGCCATGCTAGAATTGTATTGCTATTTCACACAAAAAATTACCACCAATAGCCTTAAAAAGGCTTGAATGTAGGAAAATAATCGTTTAAGATAGTCATCGGTTGTCAAAATGCAACGGTTATGGGTAGATGGACAAAAATTCTCTCAGTATAGAAATTTGGGTACCACAATCTGCCTCTGAAAAAATGAGCATATGCTAGGCATCGATTGTCAAAACGCAACGGTTATGGGTAGCCGGACAAAATGCCCTCATTATGGAAATTTGGGTACCACAACCTGCATCCACTAAAAAAAATGAGCCTATGCTAGGCATCGATTGTCAAAACGCAACGGTTATGGGTAGCCGGACAAAAATGCCCTCATTATGGAAATTTGGGT
This sequence comes from Styela plicata, assembly GCA_963675895.2. Taxonomy (NCBI): domain Eukaryota; kingdom Metazoa; phylum Chordata; class Ascidiacea; order Stolidobranchia; family Styelidae; genus Styela; species Styela plicata. The sequence continues at coordinate 25,125,759 of OZ023143.1, read as the reverse complement.
ACCACAATCTGCATCCACTAAAAAAATGAGCCTATGCTAGACATCGGTTGTCAAAATACATCGGTTGTCGAAATGCAACGATTATGAGTAGACGGTCAAAACTGCCCTCATTATGGAAATTCGGGTACTGCAAAATACCTCCCATTGAAAAATAATGAGTGTACTGGTCAATTTCGTGCGTGCTACTTTTTGGTCACCAATGCCGTTTTAGCATAGTCATATCGTTTTTATAAAAAGATAGGATCATCAAGATACTTGTATATACCAATTGTGAGCTCTTTTTAATATTTTATTTAGAAAAAACGGTCGCATAAGAACAGGAATATTAACAACATGGCTAAATAACAACAGCTAAAATTTTTCTTCCTCGATCATGGCCGCACTTGCGAACACACATTAAAAAACTTCACGAGAGAAGTCTTCCTTCTAGCATGAGCCATAGATAAATCGTACATATTGAGAGTGATCCATCAGTGGCCCACCATTGTTTGTTTGTAAATGAACATTCTTACAGGACTTACTTGAAAAGAGCCGGAATTCCTATATATTTACAAGAATAAATGAAATTACCCCCCAAAAAAAATAAAATAATTACTGAATCATGTATGAAAAGATTATAGAATATAAAATGGAATAATTCTTGCAATTGCTAGATAAATTTTGCAAAAAAGCTATGAAAGATGGTTAAACATGAAAAAAAAGCTAAAATTTCATTGACTAATTGCCTAGGAAACACATCCTGGGAGTTCAAAGTGAGAAATGTTTTCATTCAAATTTGCTTTTGTCAAGCATGGGCCACAGATAGACCGCGTCTCATCGGCGCGATCCATCAGTGACTCATACTTAACAATAGATGCTTTGATATAATTTTTCATAAGGGGGGGTGGGGATCCACCTTGCCGATTGGGCAACCCCCGTGCTAGTTTATGAGACCAGCTTGATTTTAATACTGGTGCATAAAGTTTGAATTAAATCATAATTAAACCGAAAACTGTAGTATTTTAAAACTTGGAATTCAAAAACTAAAAAAAAATTGGATAAGAACATCCCAGTAGTGGGAGTTATCCCGAAAATTCGTAATTTCTGAATTGTTTATGCCATGACCACCATGCTGAAATTCTTTGAAATATACGTATAATAAGGAAAATTGATGAAAATTAAAATATAACAAAATCTTACACTTGATAAGAAAATTTTGATAAAGTTCAACAAGATGAGAATATTTGATGAAATGCCTGGGGTTGCCATTCTCAGGGAAACTAATTTTGAACCAATTCCTTAATTTTTTTGAAAAATGGAAATGAAAGATCGTTCAAAATCCACTTTTTAACAATTTTACTCGATATTTGAGTTTTTAAAGTCTGTTAAATATCACGGAAATCCCATTTCCTACTAAAATCTGAACCTGAAACTAGAAAACATTCTGAAAGTAGGAACCTAAGAATCTCAAGTGCTATAATAGGATGCAGCTAGTTGGATCTGCCCTGGGTGGAGAGAAAGGTCTCTACCACTTGCAGAAAAAAATCATAATCGTAATAGATGCTATATACTTTAGAATAGCGAGAACTGTGATAAAACCGCTATAACCCCCAAGAATCATGAAATGGGTTTACTAAAAACTAGCAGATCAAAATCATGAAACAGAGAACGGCAAACCTAGAAATAAACATATGACATGGTATACAGAATAATACATTTGATATTTTTAATATTTCATAATAAAGTGAAAAAAGGTGAATCATGGAACATTTTTTGTCTTTTTTTTATTACGATTCTGAATAGAAAATACTGGCGGAATGCTCTAAAATAAAATATGATAATTTCATTGGCATTAATAGGTATACATTTTGAAAATAAAATAAGTTAGAAAAATTTCTGCCAACCCTACGCCTATCCATGTTCGACCTGGTGTGATGGAAGCTTGTTTTTCTTCGGGTGTCTGGAATATTCATGTCATTTTCTTCGATGGACAAAAAGGTTCAAAACCATCAACACTGCTATTTCATAGCAGTATTGATGGTGCCGAACCTTTTCTCAAAGTTTTGTTGCTACCACACACTCAAGAAGAAAGAGTTATATTCTGGAATAACGCACAAAACAATATTATAATTCACTGGTATTAATGCATTCTGAAAAAAGTCTAAAAAATTTTTTCGTAAACGTCGTGTGAGACTTTTTTTGATCAAATATCAAATCATATCTTTTTGAATACAGATCTATTTCCAAATTAATCAGGGTTGCAAATAACACGAAGAGAACGAGAGTAAGGCGTACTCCTGCAAAGACCTTTACGAGGATCTTCAAATACTCCCTCAAATAGCAATTTTTCATAAATGAGAATAACCGAATGTTCATAAACTCCTTTTACAGTTGTTTAAAACATTCTGGATGATTTCCAATGTACTCAACCTATTTTAAAGGTCTTCTATTGCAAGTGTAGTTGTGAAACAAAAGTTTTTAAAACAAAATTATCAGGATTCATTTCTGAAATAGTTGTGTGTTGAAAAACATGAGAGCATGGCTCACTCTCATAGAAAAATCCTTATTTGCTCACCCATGAACACAAAGATTTGATAAAGTTCTGTTCGGGAGAAAAAACCTTTCCAGATCGCAGAAATGAAGTGGTTCGAAAATTAAATCTGGAAGTCAACCCTACCAATGTTATAGCTTTCCACACATGCCCAAGTTCGTTTATAATTGGCATACATACAAAAGCATTAAACAAAATGGCTCGGAGAAAAATATTTTCTATTTAAAAATGTCTTGTAAAAATTTAGTAATACGAACTCCCCACTAGAGAGCAGCAGTCTGGTCTTCAGTATTCTCGTGATTTCGCGCCGCCGAGTGGTTGTTGGATGACGTTTTTACTCCGTTTGGAATTTGTTTTTTAGGTACGGTAACTACGAAAGATTTTTTGGCTTTTTTGACGACCGGACCCGTGACTTCTCCCGATGCATTTTCAACAAATTGAACACTCAGATCACCAGCTTTACTGGCAAGTTTAGAACTGGAAAAATATAGAAGAAAAAGTGAATAAAAAAATTCAATTCAAAACAAACAAAAACATTATTTTATCACCTCATCAATTTTGTATAAATTCACAAATATTTTTGAAAAAATCCAGAAATATCATTGTTTTATTTCAAATTGTTACAGAATCGGATAAAACATTTTGGACAGCCCTACAGGTAATCCATCTAAACTGAAAATAACCAGAACAGAATTGAACCGCTATAATAAAGTGTAGTGAATGGCTTCTGCCTTGGGCAAACTAAACCAATTATTAAAATTTAAAAAACAAAGAGAACATAGTGCTGGATCTAGGAATTGGGAGTTGAATTGAGGGTGGGATGGTTCATGTGGGATTGGAAATTTAAAGAGTATAATTTAAAATTGCACATGTACGAATTCTTAATCAATAAAATAACAAAACTCAGAATATTGGTGGAAAATTTGAACTCGTACTTTCTAAAGTGCAAATAATTAAAACAAAACTATTATTTTTTACCCAAGTTAAGGACCCCAAAGCACGGGTTGAAGCCAACACAGTGCGCAGTGTCGGGATTTATTTTCTACAGCCATCTGCCAACATTTTATCAGCACAATTTCAGTCACTTCTTTAGATTTAAGATAAAAATCATTCGGGCAATGTCTGATTCAAAAGATTCGAACACACATTTAAAAATTCAATGATCTAGCATGATTGGACAACAAAGGTTTCAAACGTTCGATTTCTCATATATTTTGAAGATTTTTTCATTATTCCATAACCAAATTAATTCGGAAAAAATGTGTTTCAATATTCGATTTAAATCTAAATGTAGATTGAGATTCATATTCAGTATTAACCAGATTTTTTAAATATAAAATATAAAAAATTTTCACTCACTTTTCAGAAATCTTAATTTCAATATTTTTTCCTGTGATTGATTTGATTGTTCGTAGTAATCTCGTCCCACATTCAATAGAATGAGCAACGTTTAATATTAAATCCCCTTTATAGGCTTTTGCTGCTGGACCGTTGGCCTGTGGAAATAGTAGATAAAATGTTTTTTTATTAAAATTTATTTTATTATAAAGTTTTTTTTATTAAAATTCACTTAGAACAAGGCCAAAAGTTGCAGTTAAAAAGAACGAACTAATGACGACTATATGACGAAGATGGAAATAAAATGTGGGGCTTGCGCCCTCAGTTAGATTCCAAACATAAGTTAACGTTTATACTAGAGTGCAATTAGTGGTATCTGCCATGGGAGACGGTGAAACCATCTACCACGTCTTTGCCTTCTGTTGGTGGAGTTTTACTTCACCAGCAAATATGTCAAAATAGTTCTGAAGTCCGTCTAAATTGATGTACCACTAATCATCATCCACATGGAGGGGGGGGGGGGCGGGTTTTAATCTTATTGGTAAAATCACAAGAAATAAAATTGATGAGCATCGTTCCAGTGTATTTTTTTTACAGAATCTCTGGTTATTGCTTCCTTTACCAACTAAATCCATTCATTGGAAATGAAATGTTCAGCATTCCTTTCCTACATGATAAAAATACTGTCCTAAATACCTCAAACAAATGAAAAAGAAAATATTTACCGGTGGGGTTATATGTAGTAACGTCATTCCGTCAGTATAAGGTGAATAAGACAAACCGTTAATATCGGATAACGGGAGTCGATATTTAACTTTAAAAGCTTCGGGTTGGAGCAGTAACAATGCTTTGTCTGACATCACAATGGTGCAACTGACAGCCTGAAAAAGAGGAGAATTTCTAATTGATGACAGTATCCGATATGATCAAATATCCCGAAGAGTGGAATCGATTCCAGAATTTGCATATAGGGTTAGGCAATTCGATTCTGTGACTCGAAGCACAATTTATTCGAATCAATCGTGAATCGTTCATAGGAACAAAAAAGTGCTTAATAAATAGGAATTTCCAATTTTAACAACAAAATATAATCGATTTTGGTCAAACTTGACCAAAATCGATTATATTCTGTTGTTAAAATAGGAAAATTGTTGCTCTTAGACATGGAGTGTGTATTGAAAATACACCATAAACTATAAATTTCCTGATTTCCACAATGGAGACAAGTTGCAATAGTAAAAATGGAATATTAAAACTCGGTGAATGATTTAAAAAATAATACTATATTTGATAAAGTTTCAACATAAAAAAATTATTCAATTCTGGCCTCTGTGAGTTTCGAGCTGGTTAATTCGGCAGCAAAATCATGATATGGGTAAAACCATTAGAAATAGGCATATCTGATCGTCATAAACGATGGTTGATCGTGTTCGAGGGGTTTGTTGGGCTCGTCAACATACAAATTTCATGTGACCTCTAGTTATGGCTTCTTCCGCCAACCATACCCACAAACAAATTCAATGAACGGTTAAGTAAATGCTTGTATCTGCATGAGGTCGCAGTACGCCAGGCAGTGTACGCCAAGCTGTATTTCCTGCAGGAAAATACCTTGGGAAACCGCAGGGAATTTTCCCTTACTTCCCGAAGAATGGAAAATGACATCATATCTCATTTCAAGCAAGATCATAAAATATGTTTATACAAATTGTTTACTTAGAAGAACAAAGAGGTTTTGAATTCAGCTTCTACAAGATTTTAACATCAATAAGTCTCCACATACTTTTCCATCTTTCCTGTTTATCTTAAATCCTTCATCAGCAAAAACAATATTTTTATCATCATTGATGACAGAAACTTTTTGCCATTTTTCTTGTCTTTTTATAGAAACATAATCTCCTTGGAATGGAGCCGGTAGAGAGATCCAGTACAGGCTCTTTTTGTCTGTAAAAACAATATAAAATATTACCCTAAGTGAAATTGAAAACACCTATGGAAGGGTCTAAGAATTACCCTATAGGTACGGGCTTCGGAGTAGTCCTAATCTAATTCCTGAATGTAAGATGTGCCTGAAAGGATGCAAAGAAATGGTAGATGGTTTAACCATAGCCCGGGGCTTGCACCACTCACTGCCCTTTACCATGGCGGTTCAGTTTTGTGTGAGATATTTTCTGTTTTGTTTAGAGTGTAGTTGCTGGTACGGCATCTCTAATACTTCTTTGCTATTCAGTGGCCGTTATTTGGTTCCTTTTAGGCATTGCTTTCGACCTTGCTCAGAGTGAATTTCGATAAAGAAAAAAGAGGAAACAGCAATAGATGGATACATCATCACCCAGTGTCACTCAATGCATATTAGTTTCTCTTTGAGATATTTTTCGTTTAATTTTGTCAAACATGAGCAACTGACGGGTGCGCAACTGCACAGGTGCATTAGTTTAGTGTGTACGACAAAAGATGTCTCTGTGAAGAATTACTGACCGATATTACTATTATTAGAGATATTGTTATCTGTGGGTTAGTGGCTAAACATGTCGACATCGCGGGCTGATGATCTCGGGTTCGAGTCCGGCTCGTTAATGCATGCCCACAAAACCAGGGTGTAATAACTTGGGTAGACTAAACCAAACAGGAATAGGCCATACCTCTCCAGCAATTCTAACCCTGTTTGTCTATAAGTGGCCACTGTTACAGGGCCGTGGGCAGGGCAATCTAATTTAAGAAGTGGCAATGGAAAAAGCTAGTGGTAAAAATTGACAGAAATGGAGGATTTACTCTGCAATCGGTGAGTGAGCTTTGACAGTTTGTAATTCGGCATATTTCCTCCTACATATCAGCAGATAGGAGCATACGCTAAAAAATCTTATACGCCTTGATGCCCTGGTCCATGTTCGCGATGATTTCGTATTTTTCATGTTTGTCAAGCAGAAAGTCGTTTTAAAAAACAATTTCTTACCTTTGAATAATTCTGATGCTTCTAATTTTTCTTTCAATTGAGCGTGTCGTTCTTTTGATAATGATTTGCGATAAACTTGACACTGTAGAAAGAGAATTTAAGAATAAGAAAACTTTCTTGTCCAATGGGGCTGGATTAGGGGTGCCACTTAGATATGGATTTAGAAATGGGAAAATTTTCATTACAACGGCAAAAGTATCCATAAAATCACAAAATACCTGACGAAAGCCTTGTAGATACGGGCTTCAGAATAATCCTGATTTATTTCCTGAGTGTCATGAGAGGCGACTAAGAGGAAACAAAGGAGTGATAGTTGGTTTTATCGTTGCCCAGAGCAGATACCACAATGAATCCCACTTCGAATTTTGAATCTAAACCTGGATTTTTCATATTACGTTTTTTTCATTGAAATTTACTCTGAGCTAAGCCGGAAGGAGTGACTAAACAGAACCAACGAACAGCCACACAATAGCAAAGAGCTACAAGAAGATGTAGAACCAGCAGCTGTAGTCCACGTGGAAAAATCCTATACAGAAATTAATCACCATGGTAGAGTGTAGTGGGTGGTATCTGCCCTGGGTGACGAAAAAACCATCTATCACTTCTTTGTTTCATTTTAGTTGCCTATTACGACACTCCAAAAATGTGTTAGGACTATTCTATTGAAGCCAGCAACCACATTATATGAACTTAAAAAGACTTGCGGGCAAATTTATAAACTCTGATCAAGGGTCATGTGTGCATAAATATACAGATTTTAACGATGAATGAATAATGAAATATTCAAAACACTAAAAATTGGGTTTCCCAACAAATTCAGAAAGAATATGCAAATCGTACGTGAGCTGAGCAAAATTAAACGATCAATTCTTCAACTCTTTGTCAATTCTTTCCACCAGCATTGCTTCTGCGCAAAGAAGGGCTAGAAACTATAAACCGTTTCATGATATTCAAATATCAATGTCTCACGAAATTTAAACTTTAACTAGATAATCCCTTTATCTCAATCTTACCCTCCATTTATGATGCATTTCCTTCAGCTCATTGTGTGCTTTCTTCAAACATTCATATTTACATGTCGGCCACTTTTTATCTATCGGTGATTTTGATGGCAGACCGTCACGAAGTTTTGTGTAAAAGAGATAAATCTGTGAAAAGAGGGGCATAAATAATATCAGTAAATTTCATATCTGGGGTTCGGGTCCTGGTGAGTCCAGCTCGTTAATCCATGCTCACCACTCAACACAGAGTGTAATAACTTGGGTAGGTTAAGCCGAACAGGAGATACCATATCTTTTTAGCAAATATAACTCTGTCTGTCTATAAATGGCTTTGGTCATGGAGACCCACTCCAAGAAATGGTTATAAATTAAAAATTCGATCATTGGCACAGACAGCACCAGGATTCTTGGTTTTTAGTAAGGAAAATAACCTATTTTGGAAGCAAAAACAATGAGGATTTTGAGAAAATAAGTAATCAAGATGAAGGTGCACAAGAATTTTGCCTTTTCAAATTTGTAGTGGAACACGTCCTTTCTGTATCGCTGTAAGAGTCTGGAGTTACTGGGACATTCAATCAGTGATCCGCATCACCAAATGCATATCAACAAAACCGTAACGATTAAACCTTTACAACAAAACCCTCACGAATACGATTTGATCTGTATTTAACTAATAACACACACAACACTCACCAAAAGTCGTTCCATGAATTTAGCGATAACGCCACCAGCATTTGCTCTGAAATATCTTCTGTATTTCTTCCTGTCGACCAATCCTCTCCAATATGCTGCAATAACCGTCACTGCAAATGTTCTACGCTTGTGTTCTTTGTGGGCTCGAAGCAAGGTGCGGGCCTGGAAAATAGGAAAGGATATCATTTTTATTCTGCGGGTGAAGAAAGCCAAGAATACAGCTTAACCATATGGCGAACTACGACCTCTCGTGCAGATACCAGTTCCAAATCGGAGTGAAAGATTTTGATTATTATATTTTTCATTTTTCCTGTGCCTGGACCTGGTTGGTGGAGGAAGCCGTGAGCGCCGCTTACGTGAACCACCGTGCACCGGAGAGGCGTCCAGCAGACCTCTCGGATAAGATAATCATCGCTCACAGGATTCAAACCTACGTCATGAGGATTAGAGATGTGTAGCTCGAAGCGAATTCCCAACGCTTTGGCGATTGAACGAACCGGGCACCCTGTTACAACATACTCAATCGTCTGATCACCATTGTGAACGTTCATTAATGCTTCATTAGTGAAAGAATGATGTCATTATTTATCCTTTTGTAATCACAGAAAGACAGCATTTTAATGGCAAAATCCATTCATACTTGTAAAAAAATTGTTTTTTTAATCGAGCATTAAATTAAGATTAGATACCTCAGTTCATTTTGTTGCCTAAATCCTTGAAATCCATACCTACATCCGATAAAAAAAGTGCTAAAAATCTCGATATATAAAATATAACTTAGAGCGAAACACCATACGCTCTTCCAGCTATTTTCTACTCCTCAAATATCAAGAAAACAATTCCACCAACCTTCCATCCTCTGATATAACACTGCATCACAACTGCTGCTGCACGTAGAGCCAAATAATGTTTTTCTTCCTGAAAAATCAAGAATGCGAATTAATAACATAAAAGATGAAGTGAGGAAAATTTACCAGGGATTGCATATGTATAGTAAGGATACAGTAATTTTCGTTGGTACTTTAAAATGAGTTATACTGGTGCACAAAATGGTTGATGTGGTTCAAGATGTGATTTATTGGTATTTGTCTCATGTTATGGTCTTTGGATACAGTAATTTTCGTTGATAATTAAAAATGAGTTATACTGGTGCACAAAATGGTTGATGTGGTTGAAGATGTGATTTGTTGGTATCTGTCTCATGTTATGGTCTTTGGACATGAAATGTCCTATATTGAATAGGTGTCGGGTTGGCTCAGTTCGCGTTAGAAATATGCTATGCATCTCTGATCGTCCTGAGTCCTGATTGGTTATGAGGGTTCATTTGGACTCTATCTAAAATAAATCTCACCAAATAAGCTTTGACATTTTTGCTGATCATGATCTGAGCTTGTCTCATTCTCTGATATCTTGTTCTCCATACATATCCTCTCCAAATCCTTTGAACTATGGTTGCCAGATCATTCAATGATTCTTGACGTTCGTCCTCAAGATCAAAGAGCTGTAAAGGGAGGATAATATGAAAAAAGTGGCAACTTGACTACTCTCATTAGCCAAAGAGTTCAATATTTAATAATTATTATTAAAAATTTAAATTTCTAAAAAGTATTGTTGTCAATTGACTGACTTTGCAGTGAAACCATGATAGAGGGCTTATGCACGTGATGTCAAAACTCGTAATGCCTTATTTTTCGAAAATCTGGAAGGCAAAATGACTGCACCGAAAAACTGCAGATTCAACGGCTTCATGTACCCATTAGCAATGTTTGTTTGCGGTGTAAGTTGGTACATAGATTTGATAATGCCATTATTCTTATATTTATTCTTTTATCATATCCTTTTGTTTTTATCTCTGTTTCAATCTTCTCTTACAGAAAGACCATTGCTTCAAGCAGGTCAAAAACAAACGCCTAAAATGACAAAGAGCTACTACAATATAAAGTTCCAGCATCTGCACTCTTAAGCGGCAAACATCCCATACAGATCTAAACCACCATGGTGAAGTACACTTAGTGGTATCTGCCTTGGAATATCTGAGACTTCCTTACGCGACAGGTCATGGTTGAGCCGTATTATGAAAGAAACCTTAGTGTTTATCAGAACTTTTTTATGTTGAATTCTCTTCAGATAGGACCTGATTTGTTCGGAGTTGTGAACTAGATAATATTCTGCCTTTCTGACTCACAGTTTTCGGATTAATGATGAAAATCTTTGTTCTTCCAAAAGTATACTCCTTGTCTGGAATCTCGATATGCTGCAGGATCTCTTTGACTCCCTCTTGCGGATTGCCTCGCCAGTTTGGCCAAGTACGAGGACAAAGCATCTTGTACCTGAACAGTAAAGAGGTCAAGGGTCAAGCTTTTCAGATTGCTAAAATATTATAACAAGTGGGTAAGAATGATGTTATAACAGATGGAATAGTGTTCACTACAAATTTTCTCTCCATAGCACAATAAACCTGATATTTATTGCCGTTGGAAGGAATCCTGGGTCAGTTAATAAGCAGCCTTGCCATTTGAAACAAAGCATACCATATGATCTAATTTCCTACATATTCTCAAATACGGGTAAAAAAACTTATGGGCAACCATGAATAAACAGTGGAATAATCTCTCCAGACAATCTCTGTATTACTGTCTGAATGCATATCCAGCTCTTCGGAGAACATTTTCCATCAACCCAAGATATTGTACTAGGTGACTAGATCTTGGATAAAAATGTGTTAAAAATAAAAAGATGTAAATATTTCATAGCAGTATTGATGATTCAGAACCTTTTTTCTAAAGTTTGTTTGCTATCACACACTTTTCATTTGCTAAATTCACTTCTGATGAAATCTTTGATTTACTTTGGGGGTCTGAGTACCGACTTTCTACCAGTCTATATCTCATCACCAATAAAATACCCACCTTTCAAGACAATCTTCGTATTTCTGTCTGAATGCATAACCAGCCCTTCTGACTCTAACATTTTCCATCAATCCGAGATATCGTACTTGATGTTTCACTAGATCTTGAGTGATGATGCCGCTACGTTTCACAGCGTTTGGTTTGATGCATCTGAAATGTAATAACATAATGTCAGTGAAAAGAAATAGCAAGAGGAACCTAACATCACTGAATTTCATGTTCGATATGATCACCAATTTTATTTTAGTTTTGACCCATTGATTGGTGTAAAGTCACACTCTGTGAGATGGTTACTAGTGAGAGGTTCGCTTTCATACGCGGATTCACAGATTCACACAAATTGTTTCAATTTTCAAAAGTTATGCTGTAACCGATGTCCCATATTCTTATTTTTTTTTTTTAAATGTACTTGTATTTTATATCAAGGAATTACATTCTATAACCCACCCACTGCACTTTCTGTTATAACATCTTGTAGTAGCTCTTTGCTATAAAGTGGCCGTCAGTTGGTTCCTTCTAGGCTCTGCTTCTGGCCTTGCTCAGAGTGAATTTCAATAGAAAAAAAAACCCTTCATTTCTACAAAAAAAAAACGTGAATAATGAATAGGTGGTTCACTGCAATATTACCAACATTTCTCTCAGCAATATGGCAGCAGCCAAACTTTCCTGCAAATATTCACCTGATGTAGTTGGGATTCTTAGAATGCAAGTTCTTCATCAACTGAGCTATGGATGCTTTGAATTGAGTTGCAGTTGTCGCAGGGCGCTTCATGTTATCAGATCCTATAGATTTTAAGAATAATTAATTATTACCCCTGGTCAACGTTTTGTCCATGAGTTAAATATAGCAATGGGATGTATCTTTCAATTTGGACTTTGAGCGCACAAAGCTAACCCTCTGGCATTTCTCTTGGGAGCGCTTGAGATGGTCTATTCGGCGTTTATGCAAAATTGAGTAATTTTTATAACAACTTCCATAACTACACAATTTTTTTATTCGAATGAAGTGTGTCAAGATAGGCGTCATTCGGGAGGTGCGGATTTTAATTAAGTTTCACTTTGAGCAAGGGAGCCGAATGCCAGCTACTCTGCCACCCAGACACCTGAAGCACATGGGTTCCTATCAGAGAAGAATTTAGCAAATGGGCAATATTTCATTATATATCTGTGGCTAGAAGATTTAAATTTCTTTTTTTTTGAGGGTACGGTATTAAAAAAAGGTTCAAAATCATCAATACTGCTATGAAATAGCAGTGTTGAGGGTTTTGAAGCTTTTTGACCATCGGAAGAAAATGACTTTAACTCCAAAAAACCAACCAACATTTTGCTAGCTTGGAAAAATGCACCTTGAAATGATGAATTGCAACCACTGATATGTAAAGATTTGCTCATAAATGGAAAACAAATGACTGTACTCAGCAGGAAACTGCTATAGCTGAGTGCAGTTGGTATCTGCCTTGCAATGACAAGTCTTGAAATGGTGAAACACAAACATTGTTCAAATCAGAACAAGACCTTACAAGGATTTAATCCACTTTCTGGAAGTTGTATTGCATTTATGAGATTTTGATTGAAATCAGTGGACGATTTATTTTAAAATTGATTGTCGATCACTGGTTCAAAGTATCCATAGTCATAATTTTATACGGTATTCAGAAGACGGAAAAATATCAACAAAAAGCAGAATTAGTAAACAAAAAAAACGAAACCAGGCTGAAAATAAGAGTTGAAAAAAAATCAAGCAAAACTTATCAAAATAAACGAATGGGTAAAATTATTGAAATGACAATGAAAATTAACTTAAAAATTAGTTAGGAAAAACAAATAGAAAAGAGAACATAATTAAATATAAACAGAGAATCAGGGAAAACCTGATCTTAAAAGACAAATTGCAAGTAATCAGATATGAATCAAATATTTATTTTCTGCTAAATATTTTCAATGTCTGAAAAACCATAAAAAATGCATTTTGCTTTGCATCTTGAATCATGGAATTACTTTTTGTGAGCACAAGACAAGAAGTATACTTTCGGGAGAACAAAGACTTTCATAATTATTATTATACATTCTCAAGTAACCTAGAAACATGGCTAGGTTTCTTTTATTGCGCATTTTTATAATCATATTTGTGAAACTCTTTTATTGATATTGAGAACAAAACAACTTTGATTAAGATTGCAGGAATTGATATCATTGCAACTTCAATTTAATTATATAATCGTTGAATAAATTCCAAACAATAACAATCTTATTCTATTGCCAGCTTTGCAACAAAAAACTAAAAAATAACTAACAGCAGAAAGTCAACATTGCAGCATAGTTTTAATTAGATTAGATTCACTCTTATTCATTAAGGATGTTTCGTCATATTAGCGAACTTTAATTTCGGTCACAGTTCTGTAATATTAAACTTTCGTCAAGTTTATTATTAAATCGTTTTTGTGTGAATCTGTGCTTGTCAATTGTAACTTTAGGGTATTCAAATGGGAATAAATATTAATAGAAGCAGGTCAAATATAACCAGAACGTAGATGGTTCTACTATTGTCCAGATCAGATTCCACTCACTTCACTTTACCATGGCGGTTCAGTTCTGCTTGGGATGTTTTCTGCTTAGAGTGCCGTTGCTGGTACTACATCTTTTAGTAGTTCTTTGTTATTAAGTGGCCATTAGTGGGTTTTTTATAGACGCTGCTTCTGGCCTCGCTCAGAGTGAATTTCAATAAAAAAAAAGAGTTGCGACTAGCCTCTTGAACAATCCAACCCCGCTTCATTTTTATGCGACATTTTACAACTACACGCATGAATTATCGCAATTGTATAAATTGATAGGCTCAATTGTCCTGATTGGGTGATTGTCGCCCAATGCCGTACGTCAAATTGCCAAATAGATAACTTGATCGATATTAAGTATTTATGTTTGCGATGAAGACAAGAAAAAATTACTCTAACAGCAACATAATTGCATGTTATCATTGCAGCTTAGTCCCAGTTAGATTTAACGCACCTGATCAGAATTTTATTTTTTCAAGAATGCGACACAGATGGACCACGCCTCCTCGGCGCGGTCTGTCAGTGGCTCAAGCTTAACAAAAAATTTTTACGCCAGAAGAAAACATTTCTGACTGGGTAAGTTATCGTATTATTGGTATTTCATAGCACTTAAATTTTACTCTCAAGTTTGCGGCCATATAAATAAAATTTAATCGGTGGCTCAGTCGGTTAGGCACAATCGCATTGTTCGGAAGCCGATGCTTGACCGTTTCACCACCGAGCGTGCCCTTCAGCAAGGCACTTTGTGGGTAGCTGTAACATAGAACAAATACACAGTCACTACAAAGGTTCGTGCCTAACGGTAGTTAGGTATAAGCCCTCCGGTAGGTTCACAGACAGGCCATAGCGAACGATAAAAATCTAAAAAACTTGAAAACTAGACTTGTTTTCATAAATCATAAATAAGCATAAGACACTGATAAGAGAGAAATCTGATAAGAAAAATTCATTTTGTTGATTGCTCCCATTAGCTTGGATCAAGTATGTCGAATCTTCGAATGGTTTTTATAATATTCATAAGAGTATTGCTAGTTTCGCTAACTTTGCTTGGAAAAAATAAAAACAATCGCTACGACAATTGCATGGAAATAGAACTTCACAATTGCAGCTGATTTTAAATTTGCAAAAGAAATAAATAAGTAAAATGAAGATTAAAATTAAAGCAACAAAACGGGACAGAAAACTTGCAAATTGAGAGAATTGAAAAGCAAGAAATGCAATGAAAACATTGACCAATTTACCTTCGACGATTTCTGTATGACGATATAAATTTATAAAAAATAGTTAGTATATTGGAAACAAATTTGGAATCTGAAGATTTTACGTGCAATACCATTAATTGAGACTGTATCGTCTCTAAAATGTAGGGTTTTGTGGAATTCCGATTAAAATTATATTTGTTCCTAAAGCAGCTTCCTGCATTTATTCCTGTATGGTGATATAAATCAACATGAAATTAGTTAGTACTTTGGGGAGAAATCAGGAGTCTTTGAAATCTGGGTTTTTGGTCTATTTATTGGATAATATTAATAATGCATAACCCTAATCAAAAAAGTTGGATATTTTAGAATTTTTGATTAAAAGACCATAAAATATAACAAATTTTATGCTGTAAAATTTGGCATAAATTCTGGTATTGGTCTGAAGAACGTGGACTAACTACCGCACTTATCCTCCCTCTGTGGCTTTGTGTTTGCAGATTCATATGAAGTAAATGCAAGGATAAAATAGCAAGAGTAACTAGGACTAAATAGAGAAGTTCGAAGTCTTGATTAACACAGCGTGAAAGTGTGAAGCAAGACTTCAAACCTCTCTAATTCTGGTAAAATTCTGAGTAAAACGTGATCAAACAGTGGCAAATTGGCTATAAGAACACAATTCCACAAATAAAATGTGTCAAATTTTTCTAACTTCACTACCAGAGTCTTTGTATAGGAATTCACAATATTGGATCTTGGGTGTTGTTCAATTCAAATGCTTATTTTTTTGATAAATTATCTGAGAAGAACTACTACTTTGCAGGAAGGTCACAAACAGACAGAGAAATAAAAATTGACTTCTAAAGATCACTGCACCAAAAACGCATTTTCCAACAAATTTAACAACCTTCAAAACATTTACGTTACTCATGATTGAATACGATAGAAATCAAAATATATACAACATGGATGGACACTGATATTGAACAGGTCAATTGACATGCCATACCTGGTTCTCCTTCTGGAAACAATCCTCCTTCCCCTCCAATAAGTGGATGAGTTGCAGAGTACATTGCCATCGATAGATTGCGGTACAATGAATCATTATTCTTGTCCAAGAATCCTTCAACACAGTACATCACCTAGTGGGAATAAATGATAATAAAAGGAATTGCGGTCGGGATTTTGTCGAGGATTAACTATGTATTAAATTATAACGTATCCAATAAAAAGTTTACTCAGCTTAGTCAGACATGTTCTATGTGCAAATGTTTTTGTGGAGTCAAAATTTCAGATTTGCTGCTACTAAAACGTGCTTTGAAAGTGTTATGTTGATGACAAAGTTGATATATCAAAAGAGATAAAAATATATTTACATAAAGTAAAGTTGAATATCGATTTAAATTGCTGTTTTTTGTAGTGCAAAGATAACCTAGCAAATATTCTTTTCTATTGAAATCTAAGCAGGTCTGGAAGCAGAAACTGAAAGTTGTAGTACAAGCAACTGTACTATTAGGCGAAAAACATCCCAAATGGAATTGAACCACCATGGTAAAGTGCAGTGGATGATATCTGCCCTGGGCATGACAAAAAATCTACTATTTCTTTATTTCCTTTTAGTTACCTCCTACAACACACTGGAAATATGTTAGGACTATTCTGAAGCCTGAACTTACAGAGCTATATTCACTATACAGACACTATATTTAAACACTTGTGTGTGTGTGTGCTGAACCTGGGAATCTATATTGCCTGGTTGTATTAGACAGTCGTACCTTTCCAGCGTAATGCAGAATTCTGAATGAATCGTGCGGCAAAGATTTGTCCGATAAAAACTCCTGGTTATGCCTGCTCTCAAAATGAGTGTGAGATCCACAATTATCATGAAGTTTCTTCAGAAAAGTCGTATCTGTGGCATCTCCTGGTCGTAGACATTCTTCATCAAGCATAGATAAGATGCCAGTGTGTGGCTGAAATAAAGATTAAAGGACGAAGTAAGTCTTGATATAATTTCTTATTTCAAAGTATGCAATTGAAAATATTAGCACTTTTATCTGGATATTAGATTCATCCTGCGTCTTGCCATTCCATCCGGTGTGGATCTAACGAGGAACCTTCAAGATTATCGCCGCACATCGTCAGCGCATGATAGTTCACTTCATGTAACTGCTAGTTACAGTTTCCTTCGCAGTGTCCAGTGGTGTCCATGCACAGGAAAAATTGAAAATTCAGGAAAAGATTCGGCAGAAACCTACACCACGGCTCAGGTACGCCACTCTTTTAAATTACGGTATATCAAAGATTGACATTTCATTAAACCAAGCCGAACAGGAAAAGATCATATCTTTCCAGCAATTGTAACCCTGTCCTTCTATAAGTGACCCCTCATACAGGGCTTTGGTCAGGGTGATCCCCTCTAAAAAGTAGCAATAAAAAAAAAACTTTTATTTCAAAATATGATCCAACATTCAAAAGACACTAATACAGCATCTAGCGAGCTGGTGTTGTTATCCAGTAGCAACTAATCACGAAAGTGATCTTACATGACATATACTGTGTGAAAAAGTTGGGAAAGATCTGAACAGTTCGCTCACCTGCTCTATCAGTTTACAAATAATCTCGTTATCAAAATAATCAATGTGAATCCACTCGATTCCTTCCTGGATGTATTCCTCTTGCTCTTCGCGTAGAGTTAGTTCAATAAAAATTTGCTGCAGTTTTTCATTGCAATAGTTGATGATAAACTGCTCGAAAGTGTTGTTCTGCCGGGAAATAGAGGGATTTGGTTATTTTGGCCAACAATAAAAGCGGGCTATAGATCGATTATTCTAAATCTACTTGAATTTGCAATTGACTCAAGGTAAAATTTAACAGTTCACAGAAATTACCAGGGCAGCTTCGTATCGAGAATAAAAATGTTCAAAATTTCAATTCATAGAAGCTTAGAGAACTATAAAACAAAACTGTGAAGTGCAAATGTAACAAAATGGGCAATCCTGCGCATATACCTAACAAAAAAAAGTTCCAATAAAATTTACATTTTTGACTTTTTACACATTTACAGTCAAATTCCCTGCTTTCTTGAAAATATAACCGAAATGCCTCAAGAGCTCAACTCGAAAGTGTTTCAACAATACAACCCACATAAAAGTCCAAAACTTTGGATGTTGTTAGCGGTCACTCCTCAGTTCCTTCCAGAGAGTAAGTTTAAACTCATAATTAATCACATTTCATTGAAATTCACTCTGAGCAAGGCCAGAAGCAGTGCAGTGCCCGAAAGGAACCAACTAATGGCCACTTGATAGCAAAACACTACAGTACTCATAGATGTACTACTAGCAACTGCACTTTAAACGAAAAACATCCCAAATGGAACTGAACCGCCATGGTAAAGTGCAGTGAGTGGTATCAACCCTGGGCTATGGTAAAACCATCTACTACAACTATAATACTCATAACTCATAATTATTTTTTTACTCACATCAAAAACCTCAAATCCATAGATGTCCAGCACTCCCATAACTTTACGTCTTGTTTTAACAGTTGATTGGATACTGGTGTTGATCCTCTGGACAAGCCATGAGAACAAACGACTATAGATTGCCTTGCAGAGTGCATCTCGAGCATACGCAGCCTGTTAAATAAAAAAACATTTCAAAATTGACCAGATTTATATTTGTTTACAAATATGTTTATTAAATTCGATAAATTTCCAAAAAATATATTGAAATTTTGATACGTTTTATAATTTTTTGAAAAGATTTCTTTGTCGCTTTATTAAAAAACTTTGATTAAAATATTTGAATTTTATTTGCTAAATTATTTAACGAAATTAATTAGATTTTTTTGAAGAAAAACAAAACTCTGCCTTTCTCGTCATCATCACTAACAGCACCAGATTCTTAACTCTGATTTCAGATAGACATTGGATAATGACGAGGAAATACACATATGTGAGCCGAGTAAGAGTCACACATGAACTGCGTGAAGGTAACGAGACCCATGGCGCAAACCAAGAAAAAAGGGGGAAGTCTTCCAATTTCAATAATTCTAATTTTGGTCTAAAATAGACAGAACTAAGTCATGACATTGGTTTCCTAACAATAAATGTGAAACTTGTGGTCAGGTTTATCCCTCATTACAAGTAACAAAAGACATTAATGGTGACAAAAGAATCCCTTGTTTAAAATTCAATGAATTCAAAGAAATGCTTTTTTGTTCAAATTCAAGCCAAACAGAATGGCAAGAATATACAATATGTTCAAGAGATTTTATATTTTGTTATTTGAACGAATATTTCTCTCTGTGATTAAATTTTAGATTAGTGCCATTTCGGGGAGGCTAGTGAAGTTTTGAAGTTTTTTTTTTTTTGATTATTCTTAAATTGATTTTACACTGAAAAATTTGGCACAAATCAGAACTTTGATGCAAAAATAGCAAAATAATTCGCATTTTCACCAAATGATGGAATTTTAATTTTCTTAAAAGTAAAAATATTGATCTATTTAAATATTAAATTTGGAATGCTGTTTAAAATAATCTATAACGTGAACCCTATCTAATTCCTAAAATGTTGGAACATCGTTCAATTTATACAGTGAAACTTTTAAACTATGTTATAAGTACAATCCTGCTGACAATTTGAGGTAAGCGAACGTGCGTTACTTTCTTCTAATGTTTCCTAGAAACTTATTTTATGTTTTTAAACTTTCTTTTAGGTTTTGTTTGCTTTCCTGATAACTCTGTAATGTTATATCCTTATTTGTATCACCTTTTGTGTCAAAATACATTATGTCTATACGGTATGTCCTATTTCTATGCCATTCTAAGCATTTAGGTGAACGGGTGGGCTGGTGTTGCAACTTGTTTAGAGGTTACCCATTTAGAAACTCCAATTTATTTATTTTTTTTTTATTTGCTTTTGTTTTTTTATATTAACCACCAGGCAGACTGGTCAGAATGCCAGCTACTCGGACACCAGAAGAAAATGGATTAGATCAGAAGAAAATTTAGCGAATGGGCAATGAATATTCCATAATATATTTGTGACTAAAAGATTCAAATGCCTCTTCTTGAGTAAGGTAGCGACCAAACTGAAGAAAAAGATTCAAACCATCAGTACTGCTATGAAATAGCAGTATTGTTTGTGAAATATGTTTTTAAAACTTTTTTGTCCATCCGAAGAAAATGACATGAAAACCAGGATTCTGGCAACAAAATATTTTATGGTACAAACTATCACTATTTCGAAGTAACAATTTCCACGATATTTTTCATTCTTCACGAAGACAACTTGTTTTGAACGATTTCTTTGCTCAAGCCAAAGTAAACAACACCCGAACCCGAGCGGCAAACTCTTATAGTAAAAGAATAACGGTGCTATCAAGTCTCGCAAACTAAACAGTCAGTAAATCAAACATTGTCAATGATTTATCCCTTCTGAGTATATTTACTAAGAACTTGGAAGAATGTGATTATAGAAAACAAAAATGGAAGGATTCCACACAAACGGCGGCAACTGGTTGCAAAAAATGCCGGGTACGCCCATATTGTCACCCCTAGGGTGACACAATATTGTTTTTTTTCCTTCATGATCTGAAATGGCCATGCCATTTTCTTTGAATGAACGGTGCGCAGTGATGTACGTTAATTTATGATGAACAATATTATCAGTCGATTCACTAATCTTTGATACCAGGGATAAAAATATGTCTGTTATATATGTTGAACAACACATCAATCTTGATATATAGAACACAGATCTCCATAACAATTGCGTCTTTTTAAATACATTCATACATTGGTTCAAATTCAAGCCAAATAAAATTAAGTAGCTAAGATCAATTTTTTTATGTCAAGATCAAAATTTTTTCTTTCATAAATTTAGTATTATGCCTGGAAAACTCGCAAATTACATCAAATTTTACACTCGATTTAGAAAAAAAATAATATTAATCACATTTTGTGGAATTTTATTTACATGAAATGAAACCATGGCAACTTAAAAACATGACATATTAACAATATTGTTAATGGTTATTTGCCCTCAAGTCAATATAATGAAGTTTTTAATGAACTGGATTCCATTGAAATATTTCCAATTTAATAAAAAATTGTTTACGAGATTAATGGTTGATCAATAAAATCATTTTTTGTCTAAATGAAACTAATCCAAATTAGGTTGTATATGTGCGTGTATTTTACTTACGATAATAAAAAAGTTATAACGCGTTTTTTTCCCTAACAACGTGAATATATAAAATTTCTTCAAAATAGCAAAATATTTGGGCTTTGCCATCCAATTTGCCAAATCTTAAAAATGTTAGCTTCAACCACAGAAAATATATCGGAAAAAAATAATAATTCATTAAATTTCCATCTCATTAATAAGTGTGCCGATTTAAAAAACTATTAAAATTGTTTTCGAAAACATGGCGTCTTTTTACCACCTTTCGATTTGAGATAACGTTAAATGTTAATAAACTAGTATTACAGACCAACATGATGAATAGAGTATCAGGTTACCGGTAATTGGAAGTCTCGCCTCTCGATTTCGGTTTTAGATATAAAATTTGCCAAACATGAGCCACAGATGAACCACGCCAAATAGGCGTGGTTCATCAGTGGATCATGCTTGGCAAAACGAGATCTCCGATTGCGTCAAAGCACACATTGGAGACTGATAAATTGATTTTAAACGAATGAAATATCACGCTTGGTAGGAAACGTCTAGTTTTAAATGACAAGAAAGTTTTAATTTCGTATTCTTTCTCGAAATTTTATTTTTTCACTAAGAGGATTCATCGAGCAAGAAGCATCATGGGTTGGTTATTGGCATAAGAAATACTATGCTATATAGAAATATATAGGATTGAAGATGTAATTTTAAAAAAAATTTTTTGAAATATATTGATTTTACATAAGTACAAAAAGACAATTTCTTTTAGTCATTTTGTTGAGAAAATTTACCGTTTATGGAGCGAAACGAAATCTAATATGACTATATATCAATAATGTTATTTCGATAATAAAATTCAAAAATTTTGACGGGGTTGGGACGAATGTATCCCTCATCCTTTTCCAAAGTTTAGAGGGAGAGCATGTAGCACCGTTTTTTTTTTATATAGCCACTTCTTGGAGTAGATCACACTGCCCAAAGCCCTCTACCAGAGGCCACTTATAGACTAACAGGGTTAGAATTGATGGAAATTGCTGCTCAGCTCAGCCTACTCAAGTTATTACACCCTGGGTTGAGCGGTGGGCATGAATTAATGTGCTAGACTCGCAGGGACTCGAACCAGAGATCTTTAACCTGCGATGCCGACATGTTTAACCACTAGGCCATTGTGCCCACTCTTACCATGGAATCACAGCACCAGTTGTACCATGAGCGCTTACAACTAAAACCAGTAAAATAAGACCAAAAACTGATGAGAGACGGTAAAGGGTTAAGCAACACAAAACAGCCACAAAGATTTGTCAATGTCAACAAACATGTGTTTGAAACGGAACCCAGCTGAAATGACGTCAAATTTGATCCTGTTTCAGGTCAAAACAAAAGAAAGTAGTTTCTACTTTAAAGCGGGATATGAACTTGCCAGAATATAGAAGAAAGTATAGTTACTATGGTAATTTAACTAAAATTTCAAAACAATTCAAATTATTGTTATACCTGTTGATATACTATGTTTTTTAAATAAATCCTGTTTGCATTAAAATCAGGATTAGGGCTGGGCAGTTTTTTTTTTCAATGATCCGAAGCCCAAATAGCTCGAATCAATCGGGAATCGTTCATAGGAAAAAAACTTGGTAAATGAAATAGAATTTTCCATTTTTATTTAACGATAAAATGCAATCAGTTTCGGTCAAATTTGGCCAAAATCGATTGTATTTGGTTGGAAAAATAATGAACATTTCGCTTCCGGATATGGAGTATGATTTGACAATACATTGCCTTCAGGTCTGTTTACGCTTTCATTTAGAAATTCATAACTATAATTTTAATTATGATACGTGACAACTTTTCGTTGTAAAACAATTAAAAAATTTTTATAAAACAGTGTTCTGTAAACGAATAGAACTTTGATTTCTGTTTAATAACTTATTAACCCAAATCAGCGCAACGTCTCTATTATGGTTTTTCGTGCCACGATTGAAATGGAGATTTTGAGAACCTAAATATGTTGATGCATTAAGCTTTTTCAACATGATTTGAAAATTAAGAAACAGATTTATTACATAACACAAACTTAGGGCTGGCCAATTCAAATTTATTTTGGTTTCAGAATCGAATAATCGAGTGTTCGAATCTGAAGTCGTATAATAAACAGACAAAGACATTTTTTATCAGCTTATAATTTACGAGAAAATTCATATTTATTTATGAAAAAAAAAATTTGAATTATCATTTTGTTGATTTCGAATCGTTGCAGAAATTGAATTGAATAGTTTATGATTCGAATATTCGAATTCAAAATCGAATATTTTGAACAACCATAAATGCCATGAATAAATTTTCAAACATAGGCACTGGACGAACAATGTAAAAAAACATAATGGTAATATATTGAACAAATTGAATAGAAAAAAATTGAATCGAATATTTTGGAAAACCCTAAATGCAATAAATAAATTTCTGAACGTAGACACTGGAAATACCATGTAAAAAAATGGTAAATTTCTATTGAAATGAAGGATGATAATGATTCAGTTTGTAGAAATCATATTTCTAACTTCATCAACGTTCAAATCCATCACCACCTTTTTATTAGGGACAAATAAACTACATTCCTAACTTTATAAACTTTTGATTCACACCACAATTTTTACTTCAAAAATGACAGAAATTAACATATAATCGTGTACATTTATAGCCAGACAGAAAGAAATGTATAACTCACTCTGTGGCGTTTTCATAACAAGCTTAATAGCATAATAAGAAAATTTGTAGTTTTCAAACTTCTGTGTCAAAATTTATTTGACAAAAATGAGAGAATTGAAATTAAAATTTGAGAGAATTTAAATGCCTGATTTTCCATATAAGGAGTTGTAAATTTTGATGTAATTGTGATCTCATAGTAAGAGAAACTGGCATGTGAAAAATGTTAACCTGTTGGTAACTTGAGAATGTTCGAAGTTTTTAAGTTTGAGATCGGACTTTGAGCAGAATATATCCAAGTCAGTAATGTATTTTGTCAAGTATGTGCCACAGATGGACCATGCCTTGACGGCATGATCCATCAGTGGCGCATTTACTGACAGAAAATAATATTTTTGCAAACATTTTCTGACTGGGAAGATGTAGTTTCGTTTATTCTCTTTTTTTTGCCAAATTTAAATCCAATGCAATTTTGATTCATTAATTTTCAAAGTTATTAAATTAAATTTTGTGCCAATTTATTATTTTGTGTTTTTGCAAAAAGGTTAATTTTGTTGTTTTCCGAAGTTAACATTATACATTTTTTTAGTTAAGGGTCATTTAAGCAAAATTTATTGTTTTTTCTCAATGAACCGGCACTAGTATAAACAACTTTTACTGAGTCGTTTTGCTAAGTATGTGGCACTGATGGATCGTGGCACTGATGGATCGTGGCACTGAGACACAGTTCATTTGTGGCTCATGTTTGGCAAAATACCTGAAAATTGTAATAGGTAAACCACAGAACAAATGTACCGGCGCACAAGCATCACGAGTAATTTAATTTCACTAGGTAAACAGAAAGTACCCAAGTCAAGCAAAGTAAAATTCGAAAGTTTAGTGGAAAATGGATGTAATCGCAAAATAGAACATGGAAATATATTAAAACTTTCACAATGTGCACAAGGTTCAGTTTTTTATTTCATGCATCTCTATTTGTAATTTATATCGAACTTCAAATGGAAACGTATCATGATTTACATAGCGAAGACACTTCTAATTAAATATTTTTTAATTTTTTATAGATGATGGATGATTTAATATCAAATCAAGTTCTGGGTCAAGTTTCTGACCGTTAAAAACGTGCAAGGAAGAGAACTAATTACTGGCAACCAGTTCTCTCATCTAGGGCAGCATTGTAATTTATATTCATTAGATAATTCAATGATATCATACCGAATCCGCTCAATAATTGAAATTGTAAATATTTTGTTTTCAGATCAACATTTTTCGAAGTAATTTTTTTCTGTTTGTTAAAAAGTTTTATATGAATGTGTGCAGTTGTTTAGTGTTTTTTTTATGTATGATTTATTCCATTTATTGAATTACAAAAACTAGTGTTGTGAGAATAGAAAGTGAATCTGAATTGATTCGAATCTTGAAGTTACGAGTGGCATTCTTATCTAGTCTTGTCAGAAATATATCGACTCGACTTATTTTGTTAAGTATGAACCACTGATGGAACGTGCCATATAGGCACGGTCCATCTGTGGCTCATGCTTGACAAATAAAATTCGTGATTAGAAAACACTAAAATTAAATAAATTTTAAATGAGAAATATGAACGAATTGGACGCATACATTTTCATTTTGATGTAAGTAACAATTCGAATAATATATAAACCACACCCAAATCAATACACAGTCAATTTCTCAGGTCGTCGTGGTTCACAGTACGCAAAATACCATATTTTCATAGAAATTTATGACGTCATGTCGGTAAAAATGCCGGTTACAAACGTAATCATGAAAGTATTGATTAGGAGACATGACCAGGAAATATTGAAAATATCTACGCTCACATTTGATGCATTTTCAATCAATTTTAAAATAAGTTTAAACTGAGAGCGTTGTAAAAATATCCACGAAGCTATATATTTGAGTGGATCACCCTGGGCAAGTCCCTATAGTCACCAATAGACGAATTGGGTTAGGGCTGTTGAAAGGTCATTATACTTCCCAATCTGGTCCAGCCAAACAGAGTTTTTTTTAAATTGTAAAACCGATGCCCAAGTTCCAGAACCAGACTTAGCAGGACGGACTCAAAACCCAATCTTTAACATGCAGTGCTCAATCAATTTGTTTTATTGTCACTGATTTGAGTGGATCACACTCAGCGGCCCTGTAAGACTGACAACTGCGTAGCGAATACGGTTCGTTTTGTTGGGAATATGTTATCTTTCTGGTTTGGCCAAACCTGCCCAAGTCGCGGCTTAGACCAGAGATCAAAAACAGCTTGGCGATAACAGCTTGATAACCACTAGACTATCATGATCACAAAATAGGGATAGTAATGTTGAAAATACTTATCATTCTGTTCGAGCCGACCTAAGTTCCTTTTTTATTCTAGAATCAATAAAAGCAAAAAGAGAAGTGGACCCAATTAGGAACACAGAAGTTTTAGAACCAGTCCCTGCACTGAAGCTTATAAAACTGAACCGCTATAGCACAGTGCTATCTTCTCTGGGTGACAAAAAAAATCATCTTACCCCACTAGCACTTAGTGTGCAGGTAACTTTATCTTCTCTTGCTTTCATAGTTCTCTGAGTTAACGTTGTCGCAAATTTATCAGCCTTCACTCCAAGGATTTCACTCAATTCTTCGATTTCTATGAAAAACAAACAGAATTGATGTCTAGGGACGTCTATATTCAAATGAACCAGAATCTTGGTTGAAGTGGCGTCCCTAACCAACATCCTCACCAAGACGCCACTGAGAAAAAAAACTTTCCAACCTACTATATCTGTTATTATGGATGCCAAAGTTGAATATCTTTTAATTTTCGAGTCGACCCCTATATTTTACGAATCAAATATTTTAATCGGAAGTCACATATAGAGCTGGGCAAAACCGAATCATACGGAATTTATTTTTTTTCAATCGGATTGAATCACTAATTTAATGTATGTAATAGATATCACATTTTTAATATTACAACTTGTCCCCATCGTGAAAATGAAAAAATTCATAGTTTATAGTGTATTTTCAGTTCACACTTAGATCAAGGATTTTCATATTTTAACGATGAAATACAATCGATTTGGTCGAATTCGACCAAAATCGATTGCATTTCATCGTTAAAAATGAAAATACTTGCTTATTTAACAAATTTTTGTTCCTGTGAACGACTCGCGATAAATCCCGCTTCGGATCAATTTGATTCACCAAATCGAATTGCCCAGCCCTAGTCACATAGTATACAAACAAAGACATCTTATAACTTACATAAAAATATACATTTATTTTGAAAAAAACTCAAAATTATTATTTTGTTTATTTTAAATTGTTGCAGAAATCGAATCCAATGATTAATTATTTTAATATCGTGAACCAAACCAAATACTTTGGACAGCCCTACCTGTCATATCTTCAACAGAACATCCTTCCATTCCGTTCTTAGCCGATCTTGATTTGAAAGTGACATTTCCGAGTTTCAGAA
Organism: Styela plicata; assembly: GCA_963675895.2. Taxonomy (NCBI): domain Eukaryota; kingdom Metazoa; phylum Chordata; class Ascidiacea; order Stolidobranchia; family Styelidae; genus Styela; species Styela plicata. Next base: position 25,098,231 of record OZ023143.1, on the reverse strand, counting down.
CTGTTGCTACAGCCTGGAGTACTTGATCAACTTCTTCATGGCTGAATCCAATCACGCTGAAGGCAGTCTGTGTTGAGAAATGTTGATTTTATCGCTATGTTGGGTTGGGATAGATCATGTCATATTTAACTGGGAAATCCATAATCGCAAGTCTGACGATTGCAAGTCGAGTCTGAGTCTGACAAATTAATTGATGGGGTGCAATAACTTGGATAGCTTTGGCCAAAAAGTAAAAGCTTTAAGCTGTCGAAAGCATTTGACTCAATTCATGACTGCGTAACTTATGATTCATTACTATCAGTGTTCCCTGTTTGCCAAAATAAAATTTCAAACTGAGACACTGGAATATGATAAACATTCATCAATTATATAATTTAGAAATTCACTCGAAACGAGGTCGGAAGCAGTGCCTAAAAGGAAACAAGTAGCGGCAACTTAATAATAGGAGAGAGCTACTAAAAGATGTAGTATCAGAAACTGCACTCTAAACGAAAAACATTCCAAACGGAACTCGACCCATGGTAAAATGTAGTGAGGAATATCTGCCCTGGGCGATGGTAACCTTTTACCCTTTTTGCTTCTCCTCAGTCGCCTCTTACGACACGCAGGAAATATGTTAGAACTATTCTAGAGCCCGTACCTACAGGGATAAATGCAAAGACTTGAAATTTAAAAAAAAATTTTTGCTGTACAACTCACCAAGACGTCTTTAAAGTTTCCAGCGTCATCAATCCCGTTAGTTCCCTCTCCATCAGTCAAGAAATTATACTTGGTGCCTTTAGATAACTTGAGCTTGTCTATAAAAGATTAATATTAGGATGAATTAGTTTGGTAAATAATAAGGAGTACATAGTTCATTCAACGTGGATGGATAGTTAAATAAATACAGACAACAAAAATATTTCTAGTGGGGAGGGGGGAGAACGACTTTGAAACATATCAACGAAGCATGTGTATAAATAATATCGAGAAATTTATTACATTAAACAGCAGCCATATGAACAAAACGCTTCAAAAATAACAACATTTCAAAGAGTCCCGTAGGTGAGGGCTTTAGAATAGTCCTAGCAGATTCGCTGCTTGTTGCTGACTAAAAGGATACAAAGAAGTGGCAGATGGTTTTACCACAACCCAGGGCAGATACCACTCATTGCACTTTACCAAGACAGATCAGTTCTCTTTGGAATGTTTTCCGTTTAGAGTGCAGTTGCTGGTACTATATCTTGTAGTAGCTTTTTGCTATATGGTGACCGTTAGTCGGCTACTTTTAGGCGTCGTGTATGACCTTGCTAAGTAAAGTTTTTACACAAAGTGAAATGGAGGTTTGAATTACCCGAATTTGGATAATTTTTTTAAATTTTCATAATGCAATATATTATAATGTAACCCTTGTGGTAGATACTATAAACATTCCCAATGATCTGGATACCCTAAATGTCCCAAATCTGTCAAACACAAGTCACAGATTGACCACGCCTTGGCGGCGTGATCCATCAGTGACTCATGCTTGACAAAACCTTACCCGGCAAAAACAGTGTAATGTTTGCATGGAGTTACCAAATATGCATTGTCATTGTTTGAATTGCATATCTGAAGTAGTCTCGTTTTTGTTATCCAATAAGCATGGTAAATATGATATCAAATATTGTATCATAATTAAGAAAACTACATTTTAATCAAGATTTAATTTGATTATCGTCAATTTAAAATGATTTGAACGATTGAACACTCATTTCCTGTGGCCACTAGTGTATTTGGGGGGGGGGCATAGTGCCATGCTTGGCTAGGAATTTAGTTTTGGAATTTCAAACCGTTTCAAATCAATGTTAATTTGAAACGATTCTAGTCATTTTGAGAAAATTTGTTGCGATTTTAAGAGGTGGTAGAGAATTTTACTATCACCCAGTGCAGATACCGTTCAATGTACTTTACTATGACGGTTTAGTTCCATTTGGGATGTTTTCTGTTTAGAGTGCAGTTGGTGGTGCCACATCTTTTAGTAGCTCTTTGCTATTGAGTAGCAGTTGGTTGGTTTCCTTTGGGAGCTGCTTCCGGCCTTGCTTAGAGTGAATTTCAATAAAAAGAATAAAAAATAGATTTTCATTGTGTTGTGCATGTAAATTTCTGCCGCTTTCCGATCTTGAAAGGAAATTTAAAATTGTTTGGCTATTTAGTGATTCTTAAGAAAACTTTTTGCCAATTTTGCTGTGTCCAGTTATAAAATCATTACACAACTATTCTTATTCAGCGTTGCTCAAACTTGAACAAATGTGTTTTTTGATTTTGTAACACTGACTATTAATATATAATAATTAAACCAGTTGTTAATGATTTTTTTTTTAAGTAAAAACGTATTTGAAAAGATTCGATTCTAAATTATTATACTTGAGATTCGATTGAAAAAAAGTAATCACCCTTTGAACTTCTTTAAAATGTAGGAAATTGCGATTATTTTCCACGCAAATACACTCAGTAAATAATAATAAATAAATACACTTAATACAAAATTACACTCAATCAGTCAGTTTTAAGCACTGAAATAGCCTTTTTTAAAAGATTTTTTGTTTTGATGTGGCACGCAAAACCATATTTTATAAATATTGTGGCCTACTGGATGCATTTTGTTGTAATTTGACCGCAAAAATGTAAAAAAGATATTCGATCCTTGCCATCTATAATCGACAGTGAAACCGGCTTATTTATCACTCAAACAATTTAATATTTCTCGACAAACCAGGCATTGATAAGAAATTCCCTTAGTTAATAATTAAAAGTACTCATGATTTATAGCGAGACTATGGTATATAAAGGATTGTGCTATTTCAATACAATTACAAATATGGATCGGTGGAACTGTTGAAACTATCCTTTCCCTCTCAGATCTTTGCTACCGAAGCACGGCCAATCTGTGGATCAAGCTTGATAAAAATTTCTACATTGGAGATCTTCGGACAGAATAGGATAAATTCAATAGATTAATATCGCTACTTAGCATTCATTTATTGTTTATTTTTCTATCACCTACTTAGACCCCAGGAGTTATTATACCAATTATTAGACCAACTTTTTATGATTGGTCAACAGACTTAGATTCTTGTTTAATTACTCATTTAGGAAGTCTTATCAAATAGGTATCACTAATACCCCATCCCACTGAGGTGCAGTCCATTTGGGCACACGTTTGTTTGAAAAAAAATAAAAATCACAGATAAGACCCAGGCTCCTTGTGACCAAACCATTGGTCGACCAACATTTTTAATAATTGATAAACAAAATTCAAAACATCATTAGAGCAAGCCAAGAGACAAAAACGTCTTTGCAAGTGGGGTACAGGTGCTGCAAATCTTTGATCGGTGACTCGAAAAAGAAAGTCTTGTTGGGATCAGACTCGGGTGGCCAAAATCAAATATCTGACTATTCACATACAGAATCATGTCGAATAATTTTTACGAAACGATTCAAATATTCGAAACAAAAGTATTATAATAAACAAGAACGCTTCTCAAAAAACTGTCAAAGATGGTAAATTAACAAATATCTTCTAGAAATTTATACTTTTTTGAATCTATGGATTTGGAATCAGTGAAAAAATCGAATTGAATAGTTTATAATTCACAAATCATATATTTCGGACAGCCGTTGATCAGATCTATCACAATCATTTTGGTATTAGCAAATACGCTATCCACAATTGACCAATGGACGCAATAAATTGGACACCAGGGACGGTCAAAAGTCAACATTCTTAATAAATATCACAAAGCTTTCAAGTGGGATTTCAAATGTACTTGAAAGTTGTTTAGACAGTTTTAAGTGCTTAAACTGGACACTACACTACTGGTGTCTTCCACTTTCTACTTTGAGAGAAAAATTCCATAAATTACATGTAATAACCACTTGAATAGCCACAGAACGAAACAAATCAGGTGACGAACAAATTCATTTTTTCCTATACCTCCTCAACAATGACATTTGATATTTTGTCTAAGATTACAGAAAGGTGGACCATGTTTCTTTGATACAATTTAACATCGACAAAATCCATGTAAATTTTCATGTTCATAACAAAACTGGATTCAATTTTTTTCAAAATCCAAAGATATTCAATATGAACTTCCTTGATAGAAATAATCCCAGCAAAAATCCATTGGGAAATAATTCCTACATAAATTAGAAGAGTAAACATTACACAGTTTTGTTCTAGGAAGTGCATTTCCTCAATCAAAGAGTATTATATTATAAAAGATATACAAGTACCGATAAGTGAACTTTTGATCAATTTTTTGAAATACATCTTCGCTAGTCAATTAAAAAACTGCGGTCCAAATATGACAACCACAAAAATTATTTGATTCGGTTTCGATATTGAACGATATTCGAATTTAGCCCCTGGCAAAAAGCCATTAGAACATAATGTCTACATAAATTAGAAGAGTAAACAACACAAAAGGTTGTTCTGGTAAGTCTATTTCCTCAATAAACAACCAATTGAGCTTGTTTGATGAGCAAATATTTCCTTCCTGCTAATAAATAATTAATTAGAGGATATTGGTACTTGGAATACAACAGTGTATTAGCGTATGTTTTCGCCCTGTTTATTCAAACTTTTCGTAAGATTTTTAGTTGTAGCGAATTGGGTTGTTCATATACATAAGTTTATCAAATGGTGTTTTTAAATTTACTGCATAAATAAAATATTACCTCATTAACATTTCAGTATATTATTCTATTTCGCATTTCATTTTTATCCTGCGGGAGGTGAGAGACATAATAATAAAGAATACAGCTTAATCATAATAGCGAACTACAGCCCTCTCATGCAAATACGAGTCCCAGAAAAAGGCCCGACTGAACCGATATATCGGCAGACCACAAAAGTGGCCAATATTATCAGTACACAATACACATAAGGGCACACACAATTCTTTCAAAAGACGCTATTTTTTTATTAAAACGGCAAAAATTGAACAATACTTTTCGCTTCCATCTAGGGAAATCCCTAGCAGATGTCATTCGTGTGAGATAAAATTTAATTACATCCTCCCTCCACATGGAAAGCTATAAAAACAATACAGGAAAATCTGAAGCACATTTGAGTAAGTTACAGGGCCTTGGACAGGGTGGTCCACTCTAAGAAGTGGCTATAAAAAACAAGAGTTGCCGAGTCCGTATTATTAACTGGTCAAACAAAATTTACTAAAATAGTAAATAAGTAACCAAATTACCAACTAAGCGAACAAACCAATAAATCCAAGTCATAAACAACACTATATCTCGCCACTAAGTTTTATTGCTTTGTAGATAAAAGTGACCTGATTTATGAACAGGTTACACAAGTTGTCTGCAGTTTTATGACCTAATTATAGCCTTTGTCCATTTTATATAAGTGCTTGGTTAGTGGAAAAACAACTTCTTGCAGAAGCAAAAGTTTTCAGTCCAGTTTTGAAGGGAATGAAACTAAGGTTGTTTCAATATTTTAGTTTAATTAAAAGGTATTCGAAATTCCCTTATGTAAATAGAATAATGTTTCAACATTTTGGATAATAGAAATTTGACATTTGACCTTATTTTGAACATTTTTTGCGAAGTCATGACATAGTAGTTTTAAATGTTACATATACCAAAGTTTCATTAATGAATGAATCAATTATTTTATAGAAGTACACGCCTAAAATGAATCAACCAGCAGCCATTCAAAGGACAAAGAGTTACTATAAGATGAAATGCCAGAAACTGCGCTTTGAACAAAAACATCGAATCCAGATCCAAACTATCATGGTAAAGTTTAGTGAGTGGTATCTGTCCTGGGCAATGATAAAACCATCTATCATTTCTTTAATTTAAGAATAATTGGAAAATGAAATCACTCTTGATTAGAATTCTGAATTACCTGACTATTAGATTAAAAATATCCCCAGTTGAAGTGTACAAAATTGATTATTTTTCGTGAAGTACGTAACAAACATTTTATAATTTACAATTGCTCAATGATAAATTGTTTCAACTTTCTGAACAATGTATTTCAAAATCAAGAACAAAAAGAGACTTACGAAGCATGGTTTCAGGTCCGTTCAGAAGTTGGTAAAAAATGTGAAAGTTTCTTTCTCCTGTTGATTGCTGAACCACTCTTGACTTCTCAAGCAAATCTGAAACGATTGAATATTTTATTTTGATAAATATCCTCAATCAAAAAATTATAACCCAAAAATGTTTTTTTTTGCCATACATCTGCGCAAACTGGCAGATGGTCAGTTATTTTGCCACATAGACACCCAAAGAAAAAGGGTTCTAGTAGAAAAAAATATGGAAAATTGACAATATGCGGATATATATATATTTTGCTAGAAGATAAAAATTTTTATCCTTGTATGTTCGGCTGTAATCATACTGCCGAAAAGAAGTTCAAAATCATCAATACTGCTATGAAATAGCAGTGTTGATGATTTTGAAACCATTTCAGCCATCTGAAGGAAATTCTAAAAATGCTTTAAACGACCGAAGAAGAACAATAATCTGTCATCCAGCCCCAAATATGTTTTGTTTGAAATACAAGCCATTATGTGGCTCATTAATGATAAAACATAATTAGGCTATGGTAATCAATGCCCACCATTAAACCCTTGGTATGATAATTTCATAACTTCCCAATAAAATCCAACCAATTATCCAACTAACTTGGAACTAACTTCCAGTGGCTGCTAGAAAAGGGTCTTGAACAGGATGATTTACTCAGATGAGCGACTAAAAATACAAAGTTAACTGGCAACCACTGATATGCATAGAGCTAGCTACCGGTAAATAAAAAATTGATGCTCCCAGCCACCCCATTCAAATGAAACAAAAAATATTTAGCCAATTCTGAAGTCTGGATATAATTTCAGTCCAAATAAAGCCAATAATTCTGAAAAAAATGCTCGAATATTTAAAATCATGATATCTCTTATTTATTGAATTTCTCTCCAGAAGCCCAGACTTTAAGGTACAGACTTATAAACACATGAATACCAGCAAATCAGTAATACAAAATGTATAATACCAGAAATCACACTCTAAAAAAAGGATATCCAAACAGAACTGAACTACTATATTTTTTTTTCATAACCACTTCTTAGAGTGGATCCCCCTGTCCCAGGCCTTGTAAAAGTAGCCCCTTATAGACAGACAGGGTTACAATTGCTGGAAAGATATGATCTTTTGCTGTTTGGCTTAGCCTACCCAAGTTATTACACTCTGAGTGGTGGGCATGGATAAGTGAGCCGGACTCGCCGGGTCTCGATCCCGAGATCTTCAACCTGAGATGACAACATGTTTAACCGATAGGCCATCGCACACACACACCCACTATTCCACTAAAAGTACAATTAGATAAAATCTTAAGATGATACTCACAATTAGTGATAATTCCTCCTATTGGATCACCTTTGAAATCAAATTCAATATCCATGTATTTGCCCTGAAAAAATAGTTTATTTAATCAATAACTATATTTCCCATAAACATGTCAAAAATCCAGAGAGCTTACGTGCATCTCTTGATCGTGAGTTGTCCCTAGTCATAGACAAACAGCGTTGATGCTATTAGAAAGATATTTTGCTTTTTCTAGAAGTGTTAAGTGGTCAGGATACCTTATTTGGAGCGACATTTGGTAGTATAAAGTCATTATTCCTCATTTTTATTTATCCCCTAATAAATAAATTATAGACAATGTTCTTCCTAGAATAGAGCTGGGCAGCATATCGGTAGGACGGTAAATATCGCCATTGGGTTTTCCAAAACACTGTATCGCGTTAATCTTCGCAATGTCGTTTTGCTGTGATATCGATATTTTGTGGCATACCACCTAAAATAGTAACAAGTTGATGCATTATCGCGACAAAAAATGGGTCTTTAGCCCACTCACACCTGCTGATATGCCTCACTTCAACTTTTGCAATGTCAAGAAAAACAAACCGCCCATATTCAGAGATATGCATTTGATTTTTTCAGTTAGGTCGCGTTCACTTGGCTCTTTAAAACGACATAATAGGATGGTTTTTGATGGGTAAAAATGGCCTGGCATGCTGGCGGTATGCCGAAATAAAATCAACCTAATGCCACCCAGCTCTATCCTGGAACCCATCTGAAAACGAAGATTGCACTTACAAATCTTGAGGAGTTGTCATTCCTGACGGTCTTTGCATTCCCAAAAGCTGAAAATTAAAAACAATGAATAAACTAACCATTAAATTTTAGTTGGAATACTTGAAAATGTACATAATTATAGATTTTCTGGAGAAATTATATATTTTTGATGCCGTTAATTTTGAAAAACTAGAAAAATCAAATAATTTATGATTTCTTGAATCACTAAGCAAACATTCTGGGCATTCATAACATGATCTAAAAATAAGCTGGGGGAGGCAAGAATCGAACATTTTTTGGTTTCAGAATCGAACATTCTGGATAGCCTTATTAGAGTGAAGCACGATATTATCAAAATATCAGACACTCAGAATTATTAACAACTTCTTATTTTCAATTTTACATGAACCAACCTTCCAATACAGGATTAGATTGCAGGAGTTGTTGTTTAATTTTGACAACTTCTTTTGACTTGCTGCTCATTGCTGCAACGTACTGCATAATAATCTTGCTTGCCTCTGTCTTTCCAGCTCCAGATTCTCCTGTTAATATAATAAATAATTCATAATGTTGATGATAAATATGTTAATTAGGTTATATTTATTATATTAGTCAAGAACAGAAATAAAATAACTCTTTCCACAAAATTACAAGCATATTTGTAAGCTTTCAATAAGTCATAGCCTAACTTCTCCAGAAAAACAAGATATGACTTATACGCGTTATAAGCCATATCTTGTTCTTTCTAACATATGTACGGAACTAAGCTATAATTTTACTATTCTGTAATAAATTTCCTACCTGTAATGAGAACACATTGATCCTTGTTGTGATTCTTCATTGATCTGTAAGCAAGATCTGCAACTGCATATCTGAAAAAGAAAAGAATATATTATTTTTTTATTTGTTCAATACAATGGAAGAATACATAATACATCATTTTTTTATAAAATCAAAAAGACAATGCATAAAATGTCGAGAGTTGCGCTGGGTGTCGTCCAACAAATTGTCTACCCTATGCTTCACTTCTCCTGTGAACATGGATCTGTGTGCAATTGAGGCCATACCTTGCATGAGAAGATGAGGCCCAGAGTTGAACAACAAAAGATCAGTGGGTGCGATGGCCTAGTGGTTAAACATGTTGACATTGCAGGTTGAAGATCTCGGGTTCGAGCCCCGACGAGTCCGGCTCGCTTATCCATGCCCACCACCACCACTTATCCATGCCCATCCACCACCACTTAATCCAGGGTGTAATAACTCGGGTAGGCTAAGACGAACAGGAAAATATCATATCTTTCCAGTAATTGTAACCCTGTCCATCTATAAGTGGCCGCTGTTACAGGGCCCTGGACAGGGTGATCCACTCTAAGGAGTGACTATAAATGAAAAAAATTTTCATTCAACATATTACCAGATTTATTTACCAAGGTAAATAAATCTTGTAATATGTTGAATAAGATCCTGACCTTTTGTTACCAAAGATCAAACATAGTATATTATAGAGCTATTTTAGCACTATGATGTCAGGTACTTTACATTCAAACATTCAATTTCTTAATCGAATATCAAATCAATCATTTTGCATCTTATCTTTTCGAAACTATTGCGAAGCTTGTTGGATAATTTTTCATTATGAAATGCACAATGTTCAAATTCAAAAGTACCGATCAAAATTGGATTACCACATAAAAAAAAAGAATATTTTAAATTTTTGTTTGTAGCACAAAAAATAACAAACATTTAAATTGTCTCAAAAAATTTACACATATTTGGGCGACCTTGACCGGCTTACAAGATTCAAATATTTCAAAGATCAAATAAAGTAAATACCACCATATATGGCGACAAACTGGTATAAACACTAACGCCGGCCCATATCGTATTTTTGATTATCTTTTTCTGATCTTGTTTGACATGTACATTTTTTTGTGCCATGTAAGATCAATTATTACTTAAAACAGGATGCTTCGCTCGATATACAGACAGATTACTGTTAATATTGTCAAAGTTTTCGAGATAACATCTAACATACTAAACCTGGATAAATATTATGGTCTTTTATCTTATTTTGCAAAACTTTTGTGATTTTTATGCAAGGAAGGTCAAAAAAAAAGCTCGATCAGTTTCATTTCATGTGTGCTTCATTTTTTCTAATAGTTCATCTGCAGAATGTTATGATTTTTGAAGATGGGGATGTATAGCCAGAATGCAAAATGTTTTGCTAATAAGGTGATGGTATTTGTCTGTTTCCTTTTTACTTTTTTATTTATAAAATAATGAAAATAGAAAACTTGCATAACAACAAATATATGAAACTATGAATTTTAAAATTCGGTCCAAGGACACAACACCCTACAGTATTTGCAAAAAAGCTTTCCCTGCAATTTATTTCTAAAAATAGGCTGGAAAAGGTGGTTATTTAGTTGGAATTGTGGGTCAAAGATCTTGATTTTGAGTCCCAGTGAGTCGGCTTGTTAATCCCTGCCCACCACTCAACCATGGGTGTAATAACTCGGGTAGGCCAAACTGCAAAGTTAATATCTTTTACAACAACTCTAATCCTGATAGTCTCCACTGGCCGCTGGTGCAGGGCCTTGGTCAGGGTGATCCACTCTAAGGAGTGGCTACCAGCAGTAAAAGGTGCCGTTGCTACAGTGAACACTGAGCAAGGACATAGGGACAATAGTCAGTTGCCATCGACAGTAAATAGAACTGGGAACTAACACACAATGTTTAAACTTGATACTAACTTGATCATAAGGCCGAAAAATAAAGCTTCCTAACTAGGAGTGTTCGTCTTAGTTAATATCAACAATAGTTATCATAATGATAACATAATAAGCCTCTAACTATATCTTTCACTATATAACTAATAATAAAGCGTCAAACTGCACCTTTGTTTAGAACACCCTTACTCACTATGAGTGTTCTAAACATAGATACAGTACTCATAAATTGCTACGATTGAATACACATAGCTCACATAAAAAATATAACTCACATGTGAGGTGGAAGTTCATACATATTTCTTCCTCTGTATTCTTCGATCTTTTCACTTCCATATATACTCAGATGTTTGTAAGGGTTGACAGACACAACCACAGACCCAATGTAAGTCTAGGAGAGGAATAATAAGGATGTTTAAACGGTAGTTTCAAAACTGGCGATAATTAATTAATTCAAAATTAGAGTAATTCATATCGTATCATATAAAAATTAGATCTGGAGACACACACTTGTTGAGTCAAGATACAAATTAATCAAATTCATGTAAGTATCGAATATTCATTTCCGTGATGAGACATTTGGAGTTAGTAATTACTAATTAGTAAAGTTGGCAAAACAATAAAAGTGTGAAAGTAAGTATGTAGGAGAGAAATTTATTTCATTCAGAGCATTGAAAATGGGATAGATTCATGCCCAAAACAGGATCAATATCGTATTTTAGATAAACAGACAAAAAAAATTTCCCAAAAAATATTGATGAGTTTTTTTTTTCGAGAATTGGGGAATACTTTTCAATGAAGCCATTTTCAATTCAATATTTGAACAGTTCTGAATAATTTGAATACTCAATTCTGTGAGTATTTTGTTACATACTTAACAGATGTTTTCGCCAAAAAATTGATCAATTATTGTGACCGTGCTCATTCTATTTTGAAATAGAATCAGATTTGGATGAATCGCATATTTTTAATAAAAAATATATCTTTACTTACATAAATCTGATCGGCGTTGAATCTCTTTTGCAAATTTTCTAGAAAGTTTTCCTCCGTAAGTGGATCCAATAAAACCATATCACCAACCCCGACCATTCTGGATAAAATACCATGCTGTTCCACATGTTGATGTTGATGCTGGTACGACATAACTGGTCGTCGTTAGAACAAATTAAATTAAAAAAAACTAAAGATACTGCCGCATATGGCAGAAAAACTGTAAATTTATAAAAAAAAGTTGCATTTAATTATTATAATTGGAGGTTTCAGAATCGAATTGGATCCTTGGATTGCTGATAAGGTTTCAAGCAATTTTTTCAAGTTTTGTATTAAAATGATGATAATAAATGATTCACAAAAATTAATAAATATACGACAAAACTTCTCAAAAAAACTTCATAACTTGCTCTAAACCCCATATAGTGGACGGTATAACTATCTATGCAAACCATCCACCAGTACTTAACTGCACATAGAAGTCTAAAAAAAATCTCTTTTTTTAAGGGCCCAAAGCAGTAAACAACAGGCTAAAGAAACCTATCAATTCCATTAAAAGACTTTTAAGCTTCTTCAATATATATTCTATAGAAGAAAGAAACTGAGGAATCCCCCCATCTCTGAAATAAGTCGTTTATTTACTTTTTAATCAATTTTATGATAGAATCAAGACCAGAAAAGAATTAATCAAAAAGTAACAAATTGATATCCAACTGAAAACTTAATGCGTCGTCTGAAAGCAAAGCTTTCACTGACAAAACAATCGATACATCAGATTCGGTCATTTGGTAAAAACCAAACATGCCACAAGTTTGCACGTTTTCCAGAAAAACAAATTAGAGAATGTCTGGAAATTCGCCAAACTCGAAACTTTGCCATCAAACCAGACAAATAGCGCGAATAACTAGTGTCAAGCTTGAACCATTGATGGATCGTGCCCCAAAAGCATGATCCATCAATGGGCCATGCTTGATCAATACCTAAATTTTCTAACCACACAATAACAGTTCATGATATAATTTAATAATGACTCTCCAATCAATACTACAAAATCATGAGCTGAAATCACGAACTCGATTGGGGACGCCACTTTTAAATTTGAGATTTGAATCGACGCAAAAGGCATTTCTGATTTTGATGGATATTCATTTCTGTGATTCGGTATGATTCAACCACGCGATGGCTTAGTGGTTAAACATTTTGGTATTCACAGGTTGACGATCCTAGCGAGCCTGGCTCGATATTCCATGCCCACCACCCAACCCGGGTTGTAATAGGTTGGGTATGCTAAGCCGAACAGGAAAATATCATATCTTTCCATCAATTCTAACCCTGCCTGTCTATAAGTGGTCCCTAGTACAGGGCCTTGCTCAGGGTTATCCACTCCAGGAAGTGGTTGTAAAAAAAGAAAGAAAAAAATTAGCAAAAATTTCAACACTACTTCAATAAACTATACCCAGAATCACTTCAGCTCATTGAATTATGTTTTAAAACTCCAAATAATTCGAATCACTGATTTTGAATAAATTTTGCTACGATGCACAAATTCTTCTTTCACTTCAAATATTTCACAACACAAACTCAACATTGACATAATTTGCAAAGAAAATCTGTCCACATTCTTCTATGAGCAATTTGTTTACAAGTAAAAAAAGAAACTGCTTCCTGCCACAAAAATGCCACGAACAACGTAACAATTCACGAAGACTTCCTGCTAAACAAGGTCAAATATTGTTCTTGGCAATCCAGCAGACAGGCCATGGTCTTGACCGGACTGGTAAGAAGTTGATTTTTTTATTTAAAAAGCTCAAACAGGGTAAAATAATTTCCTTTTTCTTTGAGTGTCCGCGAAATTTGTCATTTTCTTTGTATGCACAAAAAAGCTTCAAAATCATCAACACTGCTATTTCATAGCAGTATTGAAGATTTTGAATTATAGAGTTTGAATGCTATCAGACACTCAAAGAGATACATTTAAATTTTCTAGCTACAGGTATATAATGAACTATTATATTAACTAACTACTGACACAAAATTTTATTTCGATGGCACCATTTTATTCGGGTGTCTGAGTAGCAGAGTAGCTGTCATACTGCAGGTCTGGCATTCTTCTTTTTTTTCATCAAAATTCGCTCTGACCAAGGTTGCATAAGAAAGATCATACATTTGAGTCTTCGGAAACCACTAGTGTGCAGAGAGATACATAAATACAGGAATGAAAAAAGATTATTGAAGGATTTTCATTCCGAAAAGATATTTATTGAAGAGGGTTTTGGACCCATTTAGGTCAATACAATCAGAAAGGCAATATAAAGGCAATGAATTCCAAAGTTTAAAAGTTCGAGAAAAAAGCTTCTGGAGTAAAACTGTTTCAACTAGGCCTACCTGAACTCACTTGACACAGCATATAATACCTGCCAGTTATCTCAACCTGCAATTAGTTTATGACCACAGCATCCGAGAAAAACAGTCAAGTGTGAATATTCTGTTGTAATAATAGACTTCACAACGATTGATTGTGACAGAACAATGCAATTAAATACCAAACATCCTATTCCTTATTCAAACAAAACCACCAAGGTGTTGAAAGCTTCAGCCATAGTTACAATTCACAATAAAGAGGGAAAATCAGAAATAATCACAAATATTAGTCAGTAGAAATTTTAAAAATTGATTCATGATCAAACGAATCAATTTTTATGAAAGAAATTGAATATTCGCATCAAAAGTTTTATAATAAATAAATACTGGCAATTCCATCGCAATCTGCAAGTTAACAGTAGCATTTCATCATTTCATAAGGAGAGTCTTACCAAGGACGCCATATATACCCGATAATATTTACTTTAATTTTGGAAAAATATTCAGATCTATCATTTTGTCGAATTCAAATTGTTGCAGAGATCGAATCGAATAATTTATGATTCTGATATCCCGAATCAAATCAAATATTTTGGACAGCCCTGGTCACTCAGTCATACACTAAATCAAATCCTTTACAGACAAAGTGGGACCTCATCAGTGGGGTCTTGAGAATAATAACGAACAATAAAAAGAGAAAGTACCGGAGAATCAATTCTTATTACCGGCACTAGACACAAAAGGCTAAGTAGAACAAAACCAAACAACCTTGTTATTGATGATATGGTACACAAAGGCATAGGTATTATATTCCTATTATGTCATTATTTTGGCTTCTAGTGTTCCCAGATACGCGTTGAAGGGTGGATTAAAAAGATAAAGAAACATGTTTTCGTTATTTACATCGGGTTGAATTTTATTAAAACTGACTCCAATAAATCTACAAGTGAAGATATTTAACCTATGGTTGGTCTTATAGTTCAGTTTAATAAAAGAAATGGGTTTTCAATATTTCAGATGAACAAAATTGCTGATATCTAACCATTTTTCGCAGCAAAGCCATGATTTATGTCAAATTTGACGTTGTAAAATTTGGCATATATCATGATTTCACTGCAAAATCAATCGATCTAGGAATAGGCCAAAAAATTAATTACGGTCCAACTTCCGATAAGGACATGCTCTATCTGCAACACCGATTTAAATACTTTAAACAAACCCTAGCGAATCACATTCAAGGACAGGAACAACTCAAACATCACAAAAAAAACTAACACCATAAAATATTCCCAAACGGCGTGCTCGTAAATGTGCATAACATACCAATACCGGCAAATGCGATCAAACTTCAAACATCTCAATAAAAACGGGCCCTTGGGCATTTAACAAATGTTGACAACAAAATAATAACAGGTGAGAAGGAAATTCTCAATAACGAGTCCAGACAGATAGATTCTAGACTTTTTTGCTAAACTAGTGAAATGCCATTTTTCCAAGATATTCGAAACATTGGCAAAACATTGTTACCGGTTGAGCAAAACAGTCAGAAATTACAAATGAGGAAATATCCAAACAATTTTTGTTAGTATATATTGCAATTGCATCCCAAAACCGGGCAAATTTTGCTGTTTACCTGTATATCGGCCGATCACAAAAGAAGCCGATAATATCGATCAACCGAAATATACTTATGGACATGCACAATTCTTCTAAAATTATGCGTTATTTGTTCAAATAGAAAAATTGTGCAATATTTTTTGCTTTCCTTGGGGCGAAATCCCCAGCTGTTATTTGCATAAGATGAAATTTCAATCCCTCCACAAAAAAAGGTCTAGTAACGCATCAAAATGTTAGAATTATGGGACATTTTTCGCTGAGTTTCACGTAAGATAAAATATCGGTCATCAGTGATCAAAAATGTCAAAATATCGGTAACGGTTGCAAAAAAAACTACATCGGTCGTGCTTTAATGACAATAAATTGCAAACATATAGAGTGCAGTGAAATTTATATGAGAACGAAGCTATTAAAGTTCTGCTATTCTGGGTGGCTATAATCTTGAGGGTTTGTTTACCTTTGATTGTCTAAAACACACTTGATATGATATCGTTCTTGAGCATCAAATTTTTACACGAGTGAGGAGTGTGAGGTCATTTCAGTTGGTACTGATATCCCTACTCGCATTGGTATTGACAAAAAACTTGTTCCTTATGGTCATGTATATCACTGTTGGGGAGACTCGAATCTCCTTGACTCAGGACTCAGAACAAAATTTGAATTCACGTTGTCAGACTCATGTGGGACTCATCAAAAAAAGCCCACCTCCCAGAAATATAATAAACATGCAATATGTGAAATCCATGACAGTCTAACCAATAATGAAAAAATGGTGACTCGACTTGCGACTCGAAAATGTATGACTCAACTTGACTTGTGACTTGAAAGTACAATGACTTAAGACTCTAAATTTAAATTTTGGTTAAGACTCTTGAATCAATCAACTCGCGTTCTTGTACTCAATATGACCTGGGACTCGAAGGGAAGTGACTTGTTCCCAGTACTAGAATTGTTTCCTGATAAAAAATAATTTTCAGTTTCAATCAATTCTAAATCGATACATTTTTCAGTGAAATCATTAAATATTAGCATTATGCCAACTTTTATGTTGCACAATTTGACATAAATCATAGACAACTATGTCATGCCGATCCTTACTTTACATATTAATTGTCCAATCTAAATTCATAAGCTTTTATGAATGCAGACAAGAGAACAAATACCACACTAATGCACTGTCTAGTCTGCTGGCTGTTACCAAAACACAAATCTGTCATTGAAATATATTTGGAGTGTTTCATATAAAAACAACACAAGTGCGTTGTGGTCATATTGCAAGTATTAATGTGTATTGGTTACAGAATATCGTATTAAGGCTGTAGAAATGAAAAATGCTACGGGGTAGAGTTCCTTCTTTATCTCTAAAATTTGAAAAAACAGTTCTCAATTACGGCACACCAAAAGCAGGAAATAAAAAAAATTATAATATATCGTCGGCTTATGGTTTACCGTCACCCAAGCCATATATACTTTATTAAAATGGTACAGTTGTGTTTTTAATGCATACCGCTTCACATACAATGTCTGATACTGAATTAAATTTTATAGTATTTATTTAAGTTAATGAAAAAAGTTACAGCACTGCTAACAGATCTGTTAAACATTTTTGAGGTCATAATTACACAATATTCCTGAGCGCAATAACTAAACTGACGAGTTCACAACTTTATAACAAACACTAATACTGCATGCACTTCAGCAAGGCACATTTTGGGCAGAGTCGCATAGAACAGATACATAATCACTGCAAAGGTCCGTGCCTAATAGCCACAATACACGTAAAGTTGTCTTACCGCTGCGTTGCGTTACGTTTCGGATAACAAAATAAAAACGGCGATACACGCCTGAATTGCTTTGCGTTAATCGTGTTCACAAGCCTACAAAGCACAAACCCACGCAAGCAAACGAGCACTCTTCGTTAGCTTTCATAGCAAATCGTTTTGTTTCATAGAAAAACGTAAGGAAATGCATGCAGAGCATTGCGCTTGCGTAAAACGCAATGGCAAAATAAAACAAACCAAGAAAAAACGCAACCTACGCAAACGTGTAGTGCAGCCTTAATGGTTGTTGGGTATAAACTCCCCAGTAGATTCACGTAAGGTCATAGCAAATAATTGATAACCCGAAAAAAAAAGAGTCTAGCGTGATCTGAGCAATACATTAAAAATGTAAAATCATTGAAATAACAGTTTTCGATGGTTTAGTTATCTGATTCCTGGTAATAAGCTATTCTGAAAAACCAATTCCTAACTATTTCAACACAGTTAGTATTGAAACTCTAATCACAATGCTGAGCTTCAAGCCTTTCGCAAACAATAAAGTCAATTACATCATAATAAAAACTTTTAGCTGAACATTAACTAGAATAAATAAGGGGAACTGGAAATAGGCGAAGTGATGCGTAAGCAAACAATCTCAAGAGCATTAAAATGTGCTAATGCAACACTTACAACCGCTTAGTTTCTTATTCTCTCCCCTCACTGCTCAACGCAGGGTGTAATAACTTAGGAACACTCGGCCGAAGCAGAAAGATCAAATCTTTCCAGTGACACTAACTATGTTCGTCTATAAGTGACCGATGGTACAAAGCCTAGTTCAGCACGGAGATCTACTCAAATAAATGTCTCAAATCAATTTTCGAGTTTACAAGGTGTATCTTTTGCAGCCTTGTTCTGTGCGAGTTTTGAATAATAAAAAAAAAACATACATCTGTAAACATTTTCTATGGAATATGGTAAAATAAACCTGACTTGCCCTGCTCCTAAGCTAGCTTAGGATTAATTTGAATTAAATAAAAAATATATTGAAAACTGGCAACTACGCTCTGAATATAAAATACCACATTGTATACCTGAACCACTTCAAATAGGTAAAAAATTTTCAGTGTTAAGCACGAGTCACAGATGGAGCGCGTCGATGAGACACGGTCCATCTGTGGCACATGCTTGGCAAAATGAAATTTCTGATTGGATATGAAATTTGCTGCCTGAAATAAATGTCATCCATATTAAACTACGCAACTGAGCTACTATATTAGAGCGAAAGAGCGGGGATCAAATTTTAAGAGCTGAAGAATTTAAATTCAACTTCAACATCAAAAATCGAAATTTTTACCTGCCATACTTTTATATCACTGGCATACTACTGACCCTAATGTAAACGACATTTCAAAATATAGTGCAAAATCTTAACCAAGGTTTTGATAATTTTATAATGTGAACCCCATTAGAGCTATAAATGACATAAATCTGGTCTGTTTCGATTGCACTAAAATCATTCGTTTTGGTACAGACTGTCTGGAATGTGACTATAATTGATCAGATATTCTAGCAACGAATGTCGATCACGACTAGGCGTGTTTCGTGTAAAGATTAAGAGTGATTGATTTTGTTGCGACTTCCTTTAATACGAACCTACAATATACAGTGGTATGTGATGCTTCGTGTGGAAACGAAGTTTCTACGAACTTTTAAAAGTCGAAATGTGTTGTACAGACTTTACAGAAAGAATACCAGTCATTCTGCTACTCAGACACACTCAGAAAATCGGTTCTATTAGAAAAAAATTCAGGATACTGTCAATATTTCACGATATATTTTATTTGCTAGAAGACTTAAATTTTTTCATTGAATGGTTTGTAGCAACCAAAGTTATAGAAAAAAGTCATAATACTCCATCAGTTTAAAAGGGTTTCGAAATTCACTGCATAAATAAAATAGTATTACGAACATCTAATGGATATTTCCACTGGATACAGAGAATACAGGTTTCTAATAGCACGACCCTCTGCAGTAATTAATCAATGAAATAGTTCTTCCTAAACATGCGTGAACAATACCCTCGCATGATCATCCCCATCATTCGCACGTCTTGTACAGAGAACGTAGCTCAACATCTTTAACGATTGAGGTAACCAGCACCCTACACAATGCACATCCCAGATGAAATGCCAGACTATTTGGACAAGAACATCCCAAGCACCTCCTTTAAAAAAATGTTGTTATTATGTCTTTCAGCAACTGCGTACAAGAACTATCAACAGAATCGAAAAAAATCTAATATTATTTGTCTGTGAACCCGAAATTTTGTGATATTATCGAATATTAAATTCAAAAGTAAGATATCTAAACATAAAATTATTAAATACAATAAAAATTAAAATTTTATTCCAGAAATTTTGATTAAAATTTAAATTTATCGAAATGAAAAGATGTTAAAAATTTACTCCTTTTTCTCTAACGAAAAAAATACAATAAAAATTGAAATTTTTTTCCAGAAATTTTGATTAAAATTTAATTTTATCGAAATCGAGTCACAGGTGCATAGATGTTAAACATTTACTCCTGCTTAACAAAGTTCTCTAACGAAAAAAGCGATCCACTCGGATAAGTGCCCGTGAATAAACAAATCGATTTATTTGCAAGTTTTAAATGAATAAATAGAGAGGCACAGACGAAGGATAAGTAGTTAGTCCACGTCCCCCAGACTAATAGTATATTTCAAATGCATGGACCATAAACTTGTGGTTTTATCTTTGGGAGGGGAATATTTCCATTACTAAGTACTGTTCCAATATTTATGATCAGAGGTGATAAACACAACTAATTTCCTGAACAGGAGATTACATGATAATCAGAGAGCGAAAAATGTTCACAAATTACTGCAATGTGAAGCACAAAACCTGGCTAAAATGAGCAGATAAGTAGGGTCCATCTAGGGCTTATGCTTATCAGAAACATAAATATTTTAACTGAACCAGTGTCTGAATATTTACACATTTAGCTCCATTTTGAGCAAAATCACAGCAGAAATGAATGCTTAAGTATGACCCATCTCGGGCTTATGCTTTCAGAAACATAAATATTTTAACTGAGGAAGTGACATTGTCTGAATAAACAATGTAAAACCATCAAATATGCATTAGCAAGGGGTGGATAAAATGTTGTAATCTGGTAATGGGGAGAAATATTTGACACTTAACTGAAAGACATTTTAAAAATTAAATAAATTTAATATTACCAATCATTTGTAGTGCTAATATGAGAGCGTCCATGTGCCGCTCTCAATTAGAGGGAACAAATATTCATGTTTATGCTGCTTTTTAACACGATATTATCAGTTTGTCAGAAGTGTTAAAATATTGGTAATAACATCAGTTGAAAAAAACAGAAGCCCTAACAAGGACAAGTACACGAGGACAGAAGCTCTCGGGTTCACGTCCCGGCGAGACTCACTTATCCATGCCCACCACTCAACCCAGGGTGTAATAACTTGAGTAGGCTAAGCTCATATCTTTCCAGCAATTGTAACCCTGTCCATCTATAAGTGGCCGCTGTTACGGGGCCTTGGACAGGGTGATCCACTCTAAGAAGTGGCTATAAAAAGCTTCAAATTAACCAGCTAGCAGTAAACAAAGTGCTACAAAATGTAGTACCAGCAACTGTACACCAAACAGAACAGACTATGGTAAGATGCAGTTGATGGCATCTGCCCAGGGGGATGATAAAACCATCTACCACTTCTTACATCAAATATACATTTAATAACTAGTTCAAGAACATTTTTGGTGGCATCTGCTCAGGGCGATGATAAAACCACCTACCACTTCTTACAACAAATATACATTCAATAACCATTTCAAGAACAGTTATCCAATTCACAGTATATCAAATATATTCTAATTTCATTTGTGATTTTGAGTGAAACAGTTATCCAACTTATCTAATCTAGAGAAATATTATCAACAGCAAAATCTAGAATCTATGAATAATTTATCACATCTTATAGTTTTTATGAAAACCTTGACAATCTAAGACTTTCTCGTATAGTTTGCAAGAAATTGCGAGAAAAAATTGCACATGGTTGAAATTTCATACAAGTTCGCTCCAGCCCAATCCTTTGCAATGTTTATTTTAAAGTCAAAAATATGAAATGAGGTCGAATTCAAAGTTTGGGCTCATGGGGAATCATTTTTAAGCATGTCAACACTTCCCATGTTTGTTTTAGGTACTTTTTATAGTCTTTTTAGCGTTTATCAGGACCCCCCCTTTAACATACACAGCAGTTATCATTTGGATTGAATGAAAAATCCACCAGAGTGAGAGAATCTAGTTTTTCTGCGGTTGTCAAAATTGTTCATCCCATTTCATTGGATGAACAAAAAGCTTCAAAACCACCAACACTGTTATTTCATAGCAGTATTGATGATTTTGAATATTTTTCTACAGTTTGTTGCTACAAATATTGTTCATTCTCTGAATTTTCTTCTGATGTAAAACCAGTTGTTTTCATCTTCAGATATCAGAGAAGCAGACATTCTGCAATTCTGCTATCCACATAATATGGGCATTCATTAATTTTAAACCCAAGAATTGTAAATTCCCCATAGAATGACATAATACAGATCCATAGGGGATTTCCAACAAAATGAGGTCTATGAGTCAACCCTCATTAATTATGCAAGGATATTAGTCTACACAGATGCTGTGGTGCGATGTTTTTTCACAGTTTTTAGAGGATATCAATTATACAGGATAATTTGAGAAGTAATCCATTCAAATTAAATAAACTTGACAAACAATAATTTCATTAAAAAATTATATAATTTCTCCTTTCAATTAGAATTCTTTTTATTAAGAAAGGCTAGAATCAACACCTAACTGAAACCAACCAACGACCATTTACATGGTAAAGAGTAACAGTAACCTGGTAACTGCACTCGGAGCGGAACCTTTTAAACACAATTGAACCTCCATAGTAAAGTACAGTGAGTGGTATCAGCCCTGGACCATGGAGGAGCTTGATAGCCAGTCATAATCCTTCTTTACGGTGACTAGAAAGGCCGGGGAAAAAGAAGTTATTTCAATTCAAATCTTGGAAATATAATAGCACTCACAATATCAAATAATCCATTCCTTCTATGGGTTTCTGAAATGTTTGTATCGTTTTAGTTGAATAAATAAAAAGATTCAAAACCATCAACACTGCTATTTCATAGCAGTATTGATGATTTTGAATCTTTTTCTAGTTTTGTTGCTACCAGACTCTGGAATCTCAGAAAAATCATTTTTACTTTTTAGAAAGAGATATATCATGAAATATTGCCCATTTGCCAAATTTTCTTCTGATATCAGTTACTTTCGGGTTTCATGAAGTTTAGTACCATATATCTGATTATCATAAAAATTTTCCATGTTGCAAGCGACTCATCCTAACCCGGGAGACAATGCCAGATACTTGCAGCATTGGCGCCCCTAAGTTAGGATGAGAATATTCTGCCAGTTTTTATTTTGATGACATTCGGGAATATGGTACTAAACTTCACTAGACCCTTTCTTCAGGCAGCTGAGTAGAAGAGCAGTTAACGTTCTATCCAGTCTACTTTATCCTTTATAAAATTTAAAGACTTCAGAAAACTCATTCAGACCCACACTCTACACTAAACTGTTAAAGCCTCGGAAAATTTGATCAATATTAAAAACGTTTAACAAAACAGAAAATGAAACAAACCAGAGATCATTCAAACATAACAGTCAAAATTTTTGTCAAAACATGTTTTACCGAGTATGGTGAGTACACTTAGCACAAACAAGGTCGGTATATGTGTGGGACATGCTTGACAAAGTCAGATCTTTGATTTGTGTTGTGATAAGTTATCAATAAACTGATAAATGACCCCAACTGTCCAATACTGAATAAGCTATGATTCATGATATCAAAACATGACTTTTTTTAATAGCCGAATTGAAACCACAATCTGAAGTTTCACATCAATATTTTGTGATATTTAATAATTCGATTTTTAAAAAAAAACGAATCATTTAAAATCAGCCAAATAAAAACTGTAATAAATACATTTTCAGCCTGAATTTTCAAAAATATTTTGAGACATTAACTTAATTGATTTCCAAATCAAGATGGATTTCCCCACACTAATAAAGATACTAAAATAATACATACATACATTATAATAGTGGTATAGAAGTTGCAATGCATGACATATCAAAACATCACCAAGTTACTTGAAAATATCTCTGAGAAACGAAAATCGTGACAAATCTCACCATCTAACCAACCTGACAACGCATTTAAAGTTTAACCTGCATCATCGAATCATGCTCAAACCATATGCTAGGCTAGCTAGGTCTTCACATGATAGATCTTCGGCTTGCTTTGATATTCTTATGGCGCCAACAATCACGCTCAATACTGCTTTGCCTGCTAAGGACCACCCTATTCTGCTCCCATTCCATCGTACTGGGCCTGCAACCATGCTGTCATTGGGACACAAGTATTACAAACTGCACAACACACCGGCCGACCGGCGAGAACGGCAGGTGCGAGCCCCGGAACCGAAGGAGAATTTCTCCCTTTTAAGACTTCAGTAATTAGTACTATGCTTCCATCTAACGATAACACTATAGAAACTGCAGAATGATCGAATTAAGTTGCATTGTTTCTCTTTATTCAGATGCCGCTTCTGAGTTTCTTCGGAGTTACTTCTTCAAAGATATTAATATATATATAGGCTTATTTTGGAAAGTATCGCGCAATGACCAATGAAATACATATCAGAAAGAAATACCGGTACATAGTTTTACCGTCAACCAGCGCAGATTATCATCACTGCACTTTACTATGGCGGTTCAGTTCTGTTTGATTCATTTTCTTCAATAAATGAATCTTATTTCATTCAGTAAATAATTTGTCATTTTATTCAATAAATCGATTTGTGGAAGAATGTTTGTATTTTTCTATACTTTTGTTGTTTGGGGGAGGCTTGGGGCTTATTGATGTTACTCGATCAGAATTTATTTTATTATTAATATTTTATTCGAACATGAAACACAGATTAACCGCGTTTAAGCGGCGTGATCCAACGGTGGTCAGAGCTTCTCGAAAAGGCTCGGTCAATGTTTTTCTGACTAGATTAGTTTGATAGAATTTTATCGAGAATCTTATCGAACCCATGAATTTGTTGAGAAACTAATCGAAAAAATTGAAATTTGAATCGCTAGAAAATCGATGGCAAATTTGCTCTTTATATAGGAATAGCAATCAGATTTGAAAAAAATCATCCGAATCCGATTCAAATTCTAAATCATTCGGATTTGCCCAGCCCCTAGAGCCTATTATCCTTTAAAAAAAGATAACATTTAATGTTTGTAAGCTACCTGTGAAAATCCCAAGAACACCAGACGAATAGGTGGCTCAGTGGATGTCTTGAGTTCGAAACTCGTAGCCGTCGAGTTTTTTTATTCGATTTTTACTCAACATTTATGTTTGTAAGCTAGCTAGCTTCCTGTGTAAATCCAAAAATCACCAAGGGAATAGGTGGCTCAGTGGACAAATTCATCGCTGGAATACAAGATGTCTCAAGTGCGAAACTCCTAGCCGTCGAGTATTATTTATTCAAAGTTTGCTCACAATTAAAGTCTGTAAGGTAGAAAATCCAAGAAATCCCTGACGAATAAATGGCTCAGTGGGTAAAGTCATCGGTTCAATTGGAGATGTCCCGAGTTCGAAGCTCAGTCGGCAGTCGAGTATTCGAATATTCGGTATTCGGAGGTGTTAGGTCAGTTATAGGGCGGTGAATTTTGACAGTGGAGGTATAGGTAAGATAGATCGGTTGGGTCAGGTATAGGGAGCTAGGTTGAGTAGGACAGGTCAGGCCAGGGGGTAAAATGCGTGGGAGGTGGATGGCATGTATTATTAGGTATTTTCTTATATATATATATACTCTCATATAAATTTATGATTTTAATGATTTTATATTATATGGATCCCCTCCAAAGCCCTATAGCGGTGTTCACTTATATGTGAACAGTGCTAGCGTTGAGCAGAACGATATGATGTTTTCAAAGATATGATTGTTCCAGTTTGGTTTAGATCTAGTTATTAGACCAAGTTATTGCACCCTGGGTTGAGTGGTTAGCATGGATTAACGAGCTGCACTCACCGATACTCGAGCCCGGAATCGTCAACCTGTGATGTCAGCATGATGACCACTGCGCTATCGTGTCCACAAATTAGGCCACATACGCCAATATGGAAGAGAAAGGATTTATACATCAGAATTAAGCAGTTGTAAATATATTAAAATTAGGCAAAAAATCTGAGTGAAATTTCTATAAAATGTTATTCATCTAACTTGACCTTGTTGGTTTTACATTTTGCCGTGGCTCTTTGTCATGTAAGTTGATGTTAGTGGGATCATTATAATTCTTGTTTGCGGTTTGCTTATAGTAAATTTCAAAGAAAAAATATTCTTCCCTCCAATTAGGGCTGGGCAATTCGATTCGGAGATTCGAATCGAATCGGAGCACAATTTATTCGAATCAATAGTAATTCGTTCGTAGAAACAAATACTTGCTAAATGAACTAGAATTTGCAAATTTGGCTAAAATCGATTGCATTTTCTCGTCAAAATATGAAATTTGTTGCTCACAGACCTTGAATGCAAATGAAAATACATATTAAACTCCCTATTTATTGATTTTATATTGAAGAAAATTTGTAATAACAGAAATGGGAAATTGTTATTTACATGGAATTAGTGATTCCATCCGATTCGAAAAAAATATTCGAATAAGATTCGAAGTCTCAATGATTCGGTTTTGCCCAGCCTTACCTCAAATATATTTCCCAGAAACATTGAAACAATGAACATTAAAATCATTTTATAAGAAGCGAAGTGTATGAAGGCGAACTGGTTTTTGCCAAATACGCCAATATTAAAGAGAATATTTATATTAGTATTTAGCATACGTAAATAAATTATAATAAGGCCTTTTGGGATCTATAAATAAAACATTCTGCGTCAAATTCTTGGGAAATCTTTTTATATGAACTTGAGCTTTTTATTTAAATACTAAGATGGTATTAACATACATTTTTGCGTACACAGCAAATTCAATAAGACGAACGAAGAAGGTTATCTACTTTAAACTATCCTGGAAACAAAAAGGATTTCCTGGCAGAAGAAATTAAACTACTTACTTTTTTAAATTGGTAGTGCAACCCCTTTTAATATTAATGAAAATAGCTGCTGAAAGAGCGCAAGAACTTATTTGTTCATTTTGCAAATACAACAAGTTTGGCCTAAAAACATTTTCTAATGAATATTTAGTCTCAAAACCAATTGTACGACAAAGTAGAACGTTACACAGAAATTTACAGGATATTGTGATGGATTCGCGTCTTGTTTTGAACTTAAATGTTTATAAATTTATAAGATATCAGCGCAATATTTCTGTAGAATATTTCTAAATTATCTCAGCTAAATCGAATAAATAAGTTCGAACTTATCATTTCTAGATAAAGTTTTTCAAATAGAATCTCGAACCATATCGTTTCGAATCGAATCTTTCCGAATTTGATTCTATGGAAAAATTTGTGTAAATATGTCAACCAATTGCATATTCTCCCGAAATCACAAATTATCAATCAATCATATTAGTCTGACTTTTAATATGAAGCCCACAAAAAACATAAAAGCAAGACAAAAAATATTTCAAAATTTCTGATGCCTTCTTCGCTAAAAACTTTCGTCAATCGAATCACAGAGGATTTGAGTCGATCCGAAATCAATCAAATCTCAATTCAATAACTGGCTTTTCGAGTCTTCCATTAAGAACCGAAATTATACAGGGACTACTAGTATTGATGTACTGTTGTGGGTTTACCCAAGCTTGTCCCGACGATGAATGAATCTTCCTTATTGCAGGAACATACATTTGAAACATATTCATGTTCAAACTACAAACGCCTTTTAAATACATTTTAGTTTGTAGTTCTCGGTAAGAGCTCGATGCAACGTCTACATTATTACTTAAGTTTGGTGTTCTATATTATAAAATATACAATTCTGGCTTTAATGGGGTCAAAGGCGTAAAAGAACATCTCAATATACAGTGACAAATGAAGATATGGTGACGTTCGGAAGTTAAATGGCGAGATTGGCAATACACCATTTGCAGCAAATATAGACCTTCGTCAATCTATGAATAATAAAATCTGCGTCAAATTTTTAAAAATATTTTTGAATCAACTTGACCTTTTCAAGTAAATATTAATCCTGTACTAACGTACGGCCGACTATTTTCGTCTTTAAGTGATTTGCGCTGTAAATTTTTATTTGTTCAAATCCTCTCCAAGCAAAGCCAAATCAGTGCATAAAAGAAACAAACAAGCGACCAACATTACAAAATGTAGTACCAGCAACTACAGTCTAAACGAAAACCACAAAAAAGGACTGAACGTAAGATTGCTGATATATTTTGCTCCCGGGATAAAATACCACCATATTCTCCAACTTTAACCAGGATTGACCACGATCATGTGCGTCAGTCGTGCACCGGGTTGGCCGAGTGGTTAAGGCGTTGGACTTAAGTTCCAATGGGCGTATGTCCGCGTGGGTTCGAACCCCACACCCGGTAGGCTCTCGTATTTTTTATTTTGAAAAAATGACTCATTTTTTTCGAAGTTTCTAATTGTGATGAATATTTGAAAGCGGATGTTCAACTTCATCGGATCGGACGGGTGATTAAGGCGTTGGACTTAAGTTTCAATGGGCTTATGAGCGGGTGGATTCGAAACTCACACCATATACACGGTATTTCTTAAATAAACTTAATTTTTCTGGTCGAAGATTTTAAACCTAATAAGATTAATAAAGAAACTACACCTACTCACTCAATTGGCCCAGTGGTTGAGGCGTTGGACTTAAGTTCCAATGAACTGATGTCCGCGTGGGTTCGAGCCCCACAACCGGTAACCTCTTTAAAACTATTGAACAAACAAATCGATATAAACCAAATAATACTCGCGTTGTCTTTGTTACAAATGTTTATCAATTTATAAATGTATAATCTGCGTCAAGTTTGCTTGACAGTTTTTTTTAAATAAAATTTATATTTTCAAATAAATGTTAATATTAAACAAATATATCATTATGGAACTAGTGCCATATTTGGTCCTGTGTAGACGTCCTATAACAACAATTACAAATAGTTTATAAATATATATTTACTAATTGTTAAACAATAATATCCGCGAGAAAGTTCAGTGTGTTGAAACAAATTAAAAATAAATTAATTGATTGATATCGCTTATTTATTAACGAAATTCCCCAAGTCAAATGGGAAGTTTCCCAGTTGGATATTTATAACTTTGATTTTTATTGAATATATTATAGTTTTTGTATTAAAATTTGCCTCACTAAGACCGGAAGCAGCGTCAACAAAATGTCACTTTAATGAGAGAGGGTTTTTTAGGTGTGTTTGCTTTTCTTGATAACTCTGTAATGTGTTATATTCATTTGTATTGCGCTTTGGGTCGACAGAGGTGTCGCGATATCCCAGTTAACATCTATCCAAAACCTGTTTTGTTAAGTATGAGTCACTGATGAATCGCGCCGTCGAGGCGCCGTCTATCGCGGTCTATCAATAAATTACTCTAAATATTATGAACGTACACGATAGTAGATAACTCAGGAGTTTCAACGCCGGGTTGTCAGAGTGATGATGACGTTAGCCTTTGTTCAAACGAACGATTGTTCGCGTGGTTTTGAACCCCATGCCCAGTTAAATTAAATCTAGCAATGATGCAATGAAGCATATATAATTAAATCACGTTTTTGGTTGTCAATGCTTGCTGAAATAAAACCTTGTCCCAACGATATATGAATATTCCTAATTGCACGAACTTACATAAATTTGAAACATATTCATGTTCAAACTGCAAACACCTTTTAAATACATTTTAGTTTGTAGTTCTCGATAAGAGCTCGATGCAACGTCTACATTATTACTTAAGTTTGGTGTTCTATATTATAAAATATACATTTCTGGCTTTTATAGGGTCAAAGGCGTAAAAGAACATCTGAATATACAGAGACTAATGAAGATATGGTGACGTTTGAAAGTTAAATGATGAGATTGGCAATACACCATTTGCAGCAAATATAGACCTTCATCAATCTATAAATAATGAAGTCTGCGTCAAATTTTTAACGAATATTTTTGAATCAACTTGACCTTTTCAAGTAAATATTAATCCTGTACTAAGGTGCGCAGGACTATTCTCGCCTTTAAGTGATTTGCGCTGTAAATTTTTATTTGTACAAATTCTCTCCAAGCAAAGCCAGAACCAGAGTCTAAAAGAAACTAACAAGCGACGAGCATTACAAAATGTAGTACCAGCAACTACAGTCTAAACGAAAAACACTAAAAGAAAGGCCTGAACGTAAGATTGCTGATATATTTTGCTTCCGAGATAAAATACTACCATATTCTCCAACTTTAACAGCATTGACCACGATCAGATGTGTCCGTCGTGCACCGGGTTGGCCGAGTGGTTAAGGTGTTCGACTTAAGTTCCAATGGGCAGATGTCCGCGTGGGTTCGAATCCCACACCCGGTAGGCTCTTGTTGTTTCAATTTGACAAACAACTCGTTATTTAGATCGAAGTTTTCAATTGTGATAAATATTTGAAAGCAGATGATCAACGTCATCGGATCGGACGGGTGATTAAGGCGTTGAACTTAAGTTTCAATGGGCTTATGAGCGAGTGGATTCGAACCTCACACCATGTACACAGTATTTCTTAAATAAATCAATTTTATCTGGTCAAAGATTTTAAACCTAATAAGTTTTATAAAGGAATTACCGCTCCTCACCGGGTTGGCCGAGTGGTTAAGGCGTTGGACTTAAG
Organism: Styela plicata; assembly: GCA_963675895.2. Classification (NCBI taxonomy): domain Eukaryota; kingdom Metazoa; phylum Chordata; class Ascidiacea; order Stolidobranchia; family Styelidae; genus Styela; species Styela plicata. The sequence continues at coordinate 25,067,700 of OZ023143.1, read as the reverse complement.
TTCCAATGGACGGTTGTCCGCGTGGGTTCGAACCCCACACCCGGTAATTCTTCAGAAATATTGAACGAATAGATCGATAGAAATCAAATAATACTCCCATTACCTTTGCTTTATATGTTTATCAATTTGAAAATGTATAATCCGCCTCAAGTTTGTTTGACAGTTTTTTAAATAAACTTTATATTTTCAAATAAATGTTAATATTAAACAAATATATCAGTATGGAAACAGTGCCATATTTGATCCTGTGTAGACGTCCTATAACAACAATTATAAATAGTTTATAAATATATATTTACTAATTTATAAACAAAATTATCCGCGAGAAAGTTCAGCGTGTTGGGACAAATTAAAAATAAATTAATTGTTCGATATCGCTTATTTATTAACGAAATTCCCCAAGTCTGATGGGAAGTTTCCCAGTCGGATATTTATAGCTATACATTTTCAATGTTATGCGATATTATGTTATATTTCACGCCACATAATACTGAATATAGTAATCGCTTTTAATATTAAACTCCAAGCTGGAAGCGTATATCATCAAACATGTGCCGAAGATGGACCTCAACTAGCATAAGTAAATTGCACAGCCGTGACACGAAGAGACTCTGCGATTTTAATATTTCTCATTTTATTAAATAGCGACATTTATGATATTATTTTTCCATTTTAGTCAAACTCTGGACAAATGAAACTTAGTTCTAAATATATCATTTATCGCCTCTTAAATATAAATATATAATTGGTGAGGGAATTGTCCTTATTCGACATGGGAAATTTTCATATTATAATTAAACTGATTAAAAGTCAATATTACTAACTAACTAGTTTATCTTTTAATTTTCTTTTATTTATTTTTTTCCATTTAAATTGACTCTGAGCAAGGTCGGAAGCAGTGCCTAAAACTGCATAAGCCACTGATATGAGGATGCGGTTCTTAAGTAGAGCTGGACAAAACCGAATCATTTAGAATTCGAATCTGTTTCGAATATTTTTTTCGAATTGGATTGAATTACTAATTCCATGCAAATAACAAATATCCCATTACTACTATTACAACTTGTTTCCATTATAAAAAAAATTAGGGATTCATAGTGTATTTTCAATTCACACTCCATGTTTAGTGCAAAAATTTTCATATTTGAACGACAAAATATAATCGATTTTGGTGAAATTTGACCAAAATCGATTGTATTTTGTTGTCAAAAACGAAAATTCGAGTTCTTCTAGCAAGATTTTTTTTCCTATGAACGATTCACGATTGATTCGAATAAATTGTGCTTCGAATCGATTCAAATTGCCCAGCCTTACTCTTATGTACTTGCTTGATAAAGTAACACTCAGGTTATGAATTTAATATAAATTACGTTGATATTATTAAACGTAGTAAAACGATTCATTTCGTTCCAGAAATAATTCCTTTATTGATAACATGAACTTTAATAACTATCTTTCGATATATTAGCAAAAAATCCCCAATTAAAATCGGGAAAATTCCCTGATCAATATATATATACATATATTTGAAGATTGATAATATCTATTACTATAATTAGAACAAAGTTTAATTTGTCCGGACTATTTGTTTAAAATCGATCAAAGATCGATCAATAATAAAAGGCGGTATTGAGATATTGGACATAACAATTTTTTTCGGGTGGTCGATTTTACAGTAAAACTAAAAGTCGGAAGAACTAGCAACTAAATTCAAAACAGAAAATATTCCAAATGGAACTAAAACGCCGTGGTAAAGTGCCGTGAGTGGTATCTGTCCTGGACGTTGGTCTTTGCCTGCCTCAAACCTTTTACAACACGCAGGAAATACGTTAGGACTATTCTAAAGCCTGTATGCGAGACTTTGGTGGATCGCTCCACATGAACGCGGTACAACCATGATTCAAGATTGATCAATACACACATAAGTAACGGCATCAAATATTAAACTAAGTTCATGCTAATTAGAGCAGTAAACCAATTTAAGGCGGAAAGTTTATTTATAACATTGACTTTAATAACTTTCGATATATTAGCAAAATTTCCCAAGTCTAATCGGGAAAATTCTTGATCAATAATTATAGTTGCGATTGAATATGAACAATATAAGTGGGCGAGATGGCCTAGCGGATATTGTGATGGCTTCGCAGGTTGGGCTGGGAAAAACTGAATCATTTGAAATTCGCATCACATTCGGATAATTTTTTCGAATCGGATCGAATCACTATACTTCTATATAAGTAACAAATAACCCATTTTTACTATTACAACTTGTCTTCATCATGAAATCAAGAAATTTATAGTTACGGAATACCAATATCAGCATAAACAACTCCCTCAGCGTCTAAGAGCAGAAATGGTAATATTTTAACGACAAAATACATTCGATTTTGGCCAAATTCAACCAAAATCGATTGCATTAATTTCGTCGTTAAAAATGCAACTTTTTGAAGATTTTTGTTCCTATGAACGATTCAAGGGTGATTCGAATAATTTGTGCTTCGGATCGATTAGAATCACCGAATCAAATTTCCCAGCCATAAACACGGGTTAAACATCTCGGGTTGGAGTCCGGGTCGTTGTTCCATGCCCACCGCTCAACCCAGGATGTATTAACCTGGGTAGACTAAGTCGAACTAGAAAGATGCCGAATTTCGTTTCGATAGTCCAGATTTCGATTAACGCTAAGTATAAACAAAAAAAAGAATTTACTGATAAAAAATCGTTATTAAATTTGGCATTGTCATTCGATTAACACTGCAATTTTTTGATCGACTAAATTTAGATAAAGGAATAATTTTACTTACTCGATTCAAAAATTTCATCCTCATTTTGGTCAAATTTCGTTAAAAAAGAATTATTTTGAAATATATTCTGTCAAGAATATAGATAAATTGAAGATCCCGGGTTCGAGCCCCGGCGAGTCCGGCTCGCTTATCCATGCCCACCACTCAACCCAGGGTGTAATAACAGGGTGATCCACTCTAAGAAGTGGCTATAAAAAAAAAAAAATACGTTCTTTAGTTATTAGTTATAGATTTCGAATCAAATTTGATTATACTATTGGTTTGATTCCACTATTATACTATTCTGTAATGTGATGCATTTATTTGTATCGCCTTTTTCGTCGACAGAGGAGTCGAAACGAACTATGTCAAAGTCTATTGAGAGAAATAAAAGTCATAAAGATAAATCGTTTTATATCGCATCCAAGCAGTTTTCGAAATCCCAGTTTGAAAACATTTGTACAAGCATACTTTGTCAAGTATGGAGTCACTGATGGATCGCGCCGCTGAGGCGCGGCCCATCGGTGTCTTATACTTAACAAAATGATATTTCAGATTATAATTAGCCAAATTCCCCGATTTAAATTTGAAAATTTTCCTTATATACATATATATATAAATATTTAAATAGGCAATGAATTATGTTAATTAAGGATTGAGTTTCGTTTGTCTAGAACATGGACTTTTGTCCAGAACAGATTAAAGGTGTAAAGATCAGTAACCAATATTGAAAACTTTGAGGTTGTAGCCCAGGGCAGATACCATCCATGGTACTCAACTTGCATGTTCTACGATCTTTGCACCCTGGTTGCAGGATTTAAAATTGTTCTGGCATATTTCCTGTGCGACGTAAGAGGAGACTAAAATGAAAGAAAGAAGTGTTAGATTGTCAAGGGCAGATACATCTCACTGCACTTTATTATAGTGCATATATTGAATGTTTTCCATTGGAAGTGCAGTTGTCGGTAGTACATTTTGTAGTCGTTCCTTGCCACTTAAGTTGCCGTTAGTTGGTTCCTAATATGGACGCCGCTTCCGGCCTTGCCTAGAGTAAATTTTAATGAAAATATTTTTAAGCGTTTCGAGAAAATTAATTTATTGATATTGACTATAAATAGCTCTCGATATATATTAGCCGGATTCCCCGAGTCAAATAGGAAAATTCCCTTTTAAAAAACTATGAAATGCATTTAATTAAAAATTAAGTTTCGTTTAACCAGACCATTTGTCTGGAATAGAATAATAACAGCAACTACTGATACCAACGATATAGTTGCATAGTTGCTGGCTCGGTAGTTATTTTAGTTCAAATTTTTTTTATGCGAGGAAGAATGCAGGGCTAGGGGTAGGATAGGTTTTTACTATTGTCTAGGGCAGATACCACTCAGTGCACTCTAATACAGTGTTTCGGTTTGGGTGCTTTTGAATAACTCTATTTGAACTCTTTCGAGGTGGGGTGTAGGGGAAAAATATCCGCAAAATGTTTAGGACATAGGTTGATTTTTATTGAGTAAATTGTATGTATAATGGCGACGAATGTAATGCCAAATACTATTTTTACAAAAAGCTTAGCACTCGCGAGTTCTATGTTTCAAGATTCAATGAATGGGCACCCAAAAGAATTTTCGTTCAAGCTTTCGAAAAAGGAACTAAGAATGAAAAGAGAACAGGTCAAGGAGAGCACATTGTACAATCACTCAGTAGATGGCTGGTTTAGAAATGGGATCAAATGTTTCCACCTCATATGCCGCCAAGGCGCGTGCGTGGAAGATACCTATACATTACATCGATTGGAGTAAACTTATTACTAACAAAATTCGTTCTAAGCGACGACGGAAGCAAAATAGATCAGACTACCAGTCACTTATTGACAGAGAGTTACTGCAAAATGTACTACACTGTAACAAAAGTACAGCAAATTTACTGGTCATTTTCAGTAATTGCACATTTTTCAAAGTTAAAAAAACGCCATGTTGATGAAATTTATGCTACATAGTTATACCCAAAATTTGGCCTAAAAAGTCAACTTTGAATTTTTTTCAATGCCGCCAAGTAAAAGTTTCTGTCAAAGACCAGTGATTCGCTGCATTTTTGTTACAGTGTAGCAACAACTGCATTCTTAGTGCAAAACATTTCAAGGAAGACTGAATTGCGCTAAAATAAAGTGCAGTGAGTGGTATCTGCCCTGAGGGAAAAAATGTTTCTATATTTTACGGAACAAATTTAATTTTTAGGTCAATATAAATCTGGAAAATTACGTCAGCTATATTTTTTGTCAAAAATGGCGAAATTTCTTGTAAATTTTCGGGAAGTTTTTTTTAAAATAAGGAGGAAGAACAGGTCACTGAGTCACATAAATGTCAGGTTTCACTTCCTTCTATGGAATTCGGATTTTCCAAAACTTGTTTCAAACAAATTCCCGGCGAACATTAATATTGCATTGTAATTCACATTGTATTTCGTTGTATAGTTAGATTAAGGAACATACTTATATGCCTTGTATAGGTAGGGCTGAGCAATTCGAATCGATTCGAAGCAAAATTTATTCGAATCGATCGTGGTCTGTTCATAGGAACAAAAACTTGCTAAATGAACTGGAATTTTCATTTTAACGACGAAATACAATCGATTTTGGTCAAATTTGACCAAAATTGATTGTATTTCGTCGCTAAAATACCAAAATTGTTGCTCTCAGTGTGAATTGAAAATACACTGCAAACTGTAAATTTCTTCATTTTTACAATGGAGACAAGTTATAATAGTAAAAGTCGAATACGTCTTAATTACATAGAATTTGTGACTCGATCCGATTCGAAAAAATATTCGGTTTTCTCAGCCCTACCTGTAGGTGCGGGCTTCAGAATCCTAACGTATTTTCTATGTTTTTCAATAAAAAATTCACTGTTCTGAAGCATGCATAGATTAAAGCACACAGTTATACCAGAAATCATAAAAACGAGGCGAGGACGATGGGTTACGCGAGTCTTTTGTATTAAAAGTTTTATGTAACAGGTGCTGCATTATTACAGCCACTCCTTCATTGTGATAAAAAAATGCAACAAAATCACCGATCTTTGACGGTAATTTTACTTGGTGGTATTGAACAAAATTCAAAATTGACTTTTTTGGCCAAATATGGGGTGCTGATGCAACGCACCGCGAAGGTGTGGTCCATCAAAAGCCCATAATTGGAATAAATATCATCCACATGGCGTTTTTCAACTTTGGAAATATCCAATTACTGCAAATGGCAAGTAAATTCACTGTATTTTTGTTACAGTTTTGAGGTGGATGGCTCACATCTGTCACAGACATGTACCTATTCAGTGTTACATTTACCCGCGAAGTGCCTTACTGAAGGCTCGGTGGTGAAACGGTCAAGCATCGAACCATCGGCCATTCGAACAATACGATCACGCCTAACCTACTGAGTCACCGATTTATTTCGGTAGCTCGGTTAATAAAGAGTTAGCTTAGATGGGCGCTTCTACTGGTAATCATGTTGACATCGGCAGGTTGAATATCCCGGCGAGACCGTCTCCTTAATCGATGCCCTCCACTCAATCCATAGTGTATTACTTACACAGGTTCAACCGAACCGGAATGACTAACCATTTTCTATATATGTTGCCGCTAGTGCAGGGCCTTGGTGGGAGTGACACGCTTCAAAGAAATGGCTATAAAAATAGATCTTTCATTAAGATACTGAATAGAAAACTAGATTACTCGTAGGACGGTGAAGGGGCGTGACCCGATTTGTCCAGAACTTTACGTTGGTAAGGCGTTACGGCAGCACTTGGATCTTTCATCTTCATCTAGATATTTCAGTATAGTTTCATCATCATTGCAGAATTGAAACAAAAGAGTCAAATCAAGGTAAGTGACACAACAGACTAAGAAGCGGTTGTATCATTGTCCAGGGTTGAGACCTCCCACTGCACTTTACCATGGCTGTTTAGACTTGTAGGTTCAATCAACAATAAACTAGTTAGTAGGTGTGGTGATTGTATTTCACATTTTATTTCCGATTACCGAGACTTAATTACTACCAAAGAGCGATGATTTTTACCGAATTTTTTTAACAGCGTCTGGCCAACAAATTATATTTTTTATCCCAGAAAAACGCAAAATCGTCAAAACAGCAGACAACAATACCGACATGTAATAAATAAAACCACTAATTTGAAACGTTCATAACGATATCTAGACTGCAACAAAAATACAGTGAAATTACTGATTTTGGGTAGTCATTTTAATTGCTCCTATTGAAATAACACTCTCGGCACGTTTCATCTACAGATCAGACTTAGAATGAATCTAATGAACATGACAAATTCAAATTTTGAAAATATACAATTACTACGTATGAACAGTAAACCTGTGCATTTCACAATGTGCGCACATAAGAATGAAAAGCATTCTTCACCTGTGATTGCTGTTTTCTTGTTTTTAAAATTTACTGAAGGACATGAGAATCATTGGAAAAGCAACTTTCTCTTAAAATGAAGCGAAAAAGTGTTGATAGGGTTTAACTTCCACCCAGGACAGACACTACATTAACTGAACCCTATATACAAGAAGACAGGCACTAAATGTGCACTCATGGCTTTGTGCAATAACTGCAAATGACCAGTAAATTTATTGTATTTTTGTTACAGTGTAGATGTTAGTTTCCTTTAACCAACCTACAATTTTTTTCTGTTTAAGGGCAGATACTAGTCACTGCACTTTACCACACCAATTAGGTTCTTTAAAGGAGGTTGCAGTTGCTAGTGTGAAATTATATGTTGCTATCTGCCCCATGGTGGTCGTTTTTCGCACCCTTTTACTGCTTGATTCCGACCCAGCTTAGAACCAACGTCCAAAAAAGTAAATAAATAGTACTATGAGCAAAACTAGTAAAGTTATGGGACGAGAAAAAGGTGAAATAGTACCTATCTTCCTATATGAAGAGGTGTAGTGATCGGTATCTGCCCTGGGCGAATACAAAACGTCAAACAACATTTCTAAACTTCCAATTACGGAAGGCTTTTGTTTTCAATGATTTCCATGTCCTGTAATGAACTTTGCGAAACAAGAAAACACCAAAAACCTCAGAATAATCATTTTCAATCTGGTGTGCGTTCACTGTGACAAAGTACAGTAAATTTAACATTTTTTTCTGTAAGTGTAAGTTTTCAAAATTTGAAACCTCCTTGTTGATAAAATAAATGCCAAGTATGACCTGCTGATGGACCGCGCCAAAAATGGCGCGTTCCATCAACAGCTCATAATTGGCCGATTAAATTTAATATGTAGTTCTTTTTAAGATACGACCAATTAAAATAACTGTCAAAACCATGTGATTTTACCGTACGTTTTTACAGTCTAGGTTTCATTATATGCACGTTTATAATTTTGGTTTTATTTATTACATGTCGGTATTGTTGTCTGTTGTGTTGACGATTTCGCTTTTGTTCTGGGGCGAGGAAAAAATCGCAGAAAATTAATGATTTTTGACAGTAATTTAATCTGATGATCCTCTAATAAAACTAAAATATCGGCTTTTCTGATCAATTATTGACTGTTGATAGAACACACCGCCAAGGTGCGGTCCATCAACAGCCTATAATTTGCTTAAATTTCATCAAAAACGGATTTTAAATATTTGAAATATACGATTACTGCAAATATCAGTGTATTTACTGCGATTTTTTCACAGTTTGGATGAATATTCGACAACATTCTTGGTTGAACCACAACATCACGTCAACTGATTTAGTCATGAAGTGGTAGATTGCCCAGGGCAGATACTATTTATTGAGCTTTATGACAAAGAGTTGAAGAAGTGGTAGAAGGTTTTATCAATTCCTGGGATGAACTTTACCATGTTGGTTCAGTTCTGTATGGGATGTTTTCGGCTTTGATTGCAGTTACTGGCATTTTATTTAAATGGTAGTTAGTTAGATCTTTTTTACAGCCGCTTCTTAGAGTGGATCACCTTGTCCAAAGGCCTTTTAACAGCGGTCACTTATAGACGGACAGGGTTACAATTGCTGGAGAGATATGCTCTTTTCCTGTTCGACTCAGCCTACCCGAGTTATAACACCCTGGGTTGAGTGGTGGGCATGGATAAGCGAGCCGGACTCGCCAGGACTTGAACCCGAGATCTGCTCGGCTCGGCTCAGCCTTGCTTGGAGTAAACTTATATGAAACAAAAAATCCTCTTTGAGAGGTTTATATACTTGAGTGGAACTACTGCCTTTTCTAGTAAGTATTTGCTGTTGTAATGGGAGTCTCTTTTGCCTTGGGGTTTGACACTGGAATATGATCGATTCTCGAGGAATTCGAATAATTTGTGCTTCGAATCGATTCAAATAGCCGGATTGAATTGCCCAGTCCTACCTGTACTTGTTATTTCTTTCGGCCCAAAGCCTAATTTCAGTAAAAAATGTTCGGAAAGTCTACAAAACTGAAATGACCGCAAACTCATTTTGAACAGTAAAAAAAGTTTTTCTTACCAGGTCGAATGTGGATGGAGTTTCAACTCGAACCCGAGTTCTTCAATGTCAAGGCTATAACCTCGACGAAATTGTAATATTTATTTCAGTTCACGAGGTGCATTAAGGTTCAATCAAAAATGTTATTAAATATTTTCAACGTTGATAAAAACACAAAATTGACAGAACTTCAGATAACATGACCTGAACGTAATAAACAAAACCACAGATTATAAACTTTCAATATAAAACCAAACGTTGATATGTGTGTTGTTGTACACACTGTAACAAAAACACAGTGAAATCGCTACTCTTTGGCAGTAATTTTACTTTTTACTTGACGGTATTGATAGAACGCACCGCGGAGGTGCGGTCCATCAACAGTCCATAATTGGCATAAATCCCAGCAACAAGGCGTTTTCCTAACTTTGGAAATATGCAATTACTGCAAATGATCAGTAAATTTACTGTACTTTTGTTACAGTACATTTGGAGCACAGTGAAAGTTCCTCTAATCAAATCAAATCGGCAGTTCCAGACAAATAACTCATTTTGAAAAAGTAAAAAAAATATGTCTCATCAGGTCGAACGTAGATTCATTTTAATATATGCAAGAGTTCCACTGAAATTAGATATCCTCTATCCGTAAAAAGCCGTATTTTCGCAATTTACCCACAATGACAAAATTTCAGTGAAATTGGTGTTATATTGCAGTATTTCAAAGTTTCAAAACCTCATCGACTGATTTATATACACTGATTTATGCCAAATATGTTCATAGAACTTTCCTCGGCGGTGCGTTCCATCTACAGCCCATAATTAGTCAAAAAAGGTTGGATTTTTAGTTGGATTTCAACATCGAAAAGTAAAATTACTGCCAAAGAGTAGTGATTTTACTGCGTTTTTGTTACAGTTTGTACAACAACACACATGACAGCGTTTGGTTTTATGATGAAAGTTTATAATCTGTGGTGTTGTTTATTACGTTTGGGTCATATTATCTGAAGTTTTGTCAATCTTGCGTTTATATCAACGTTGAAAATATTTAATAACATTCTTGATTGAACCTTCACGCACCGCATAAACTGATTTAATATTACAATTTCCTCGGGGTACTAGTGGTTAGCATGTTAGCCTTGAAGAACTCGGGTTCGAGTCCCGCGAGTTCGGCTCGTTAATCCATGCTCATTACTCAACCCAGGGTGTAATAACTTGGGTAGACTAAGCCGAACCAGAAATATCATATCTTTCCAATAACTCTAATCCTGTCTATAAGAGGTCTCTAGTACAAGGCCTTGGTCAGGACGATCCACTCAACTGAGTGGACATAAAAATACGCCACAGCAAGATCGCACCGCCGTGCTGGGGGTGTTACTGGGGCTGGGCAATTCAAATCGATTCGAAGCACAATTTATTCGAATCAATCGTGAATCGTCCATACGAACAACAACTCGCTAAACGAACTAGAATTTTTATTTTTGAAGAAAAAATACATTCGATTTTGGTCAAGTTTGACCAAAAACGATTATATTTTGTCGTTAAAATATCAAAATTGTTGCTCTCAGACGTGAAGTTTGAATTGAAAATACACTGTGGCATAATTGTTATTTACATGGAATTTATGATTCGATCCGATTCAAAAAAATTATTCGAATCAGATGCGAATTCTAAATGATTCGGTTTTGCCCAGCCCTAGCTGTTACTTTGTGAACGTGTTCGTTCTCGAAATCACTAAAGGAAAATAGTTCAATCGGACACGAGATTGTTATTGCTGAGATTTTATATTTTCACCACGTTAAATATCGCCGTTATTAAATTTCGTGCTTTTGGTCGCGTCTTATTAAACATATGGGCTTTTTAAATAAACATTTATAGTTTTAGGTTGAGAGGTTTTACACGTATAATGTTGTCTTTGGTTGATTTTACCTCAACAACCAACGTTTTATCGTGATTGGGTTTCTGGAATTCACAATCGACCGATTTTGACAAGCGATACCAAAACTTGCAATTTTCGTTGAATACCTGATAAGAAATTAGATTTTGACAAGCAAGAGCCACAGATGAACCGGGTCTAATTATCGCGATCCATCAGTGACTCATATTTAACAAATTATGTTCTGAGAAAATTTGATTTGAGTCGTCGGCATAGCAATGTATGTTTAAAAATGCTGACGCGAGATTGGTTCAAGTGAGATTTTGTGTCTATCGTGTTCAGTTCTTGTGGCCACATCTTACTAAACATATGAGCTTTTCTAATAAACAGTCGAGCGGTTTTAAATACGTGTGTGCTATGGTATGCTATGATGATCGCCTTTTTCCCGCTATACACACTGTAACAAAAATGCAACAAAATCACTGGTCTTTGAGAGTAATTTTACTTGGCGGTATCAAAAAAAGATTCGAAATTGATTTTTTTTTGCCAAATATTGGTGTTGATGGAACGCAACGCGAAGGTGCGTATCATCAACATGTCGTTTTTTTAACTTCGGAAATATGCAATTATTGAATGATCAGTAAATTTACTGTAATTTTGTTACAGAACACTTCAAGCATAGTGAAAGTTTTTCTAATCAGATCAAATCGGCAGTTCCAGAAAAATAACTCATTTTAAAAACCCCACAAAAAAATTGTCTCATCAGGTCGAACGTAGATTCATTTTAATAAATACAAAGGTTTCACTGAAATTAGAGATGCTTTATCCGTAAAAAGCCTTGTTCTTTGCAATCTGCCCACTATGACAAAATTCCAGTGAAGTTGGTGTTTCATTGCAGTAATTGCATATTTCAAATGTTCCAAATCTCCTCGTTGACAAGATTTACGCCAAATATGGACTGTTGATGGAACATACCTCGTCGGTGCTTTCCATCTACAGCTCATAATTGTCCAAAAAAGGTCAGATTTTTAATTTTATTTCAGCATCGACCAGTAAAATTACTTTCAAAGAGTAGCGATTTGCTGCCTTTTTGTTACACTGTGTACAACAACACACATAACATCGTTTGGTTTTATATTGAAAGTTTATAATCTGTGGTTTTGTTTATTACGTTTGGGTCTGTTATCTGAAGTTCTGTCAATTTTGCGTTTATATCAACGTTGAAAATATTTAATAACATTCTTGATTGAACCTTCACGCCCCTCGTAAACTGAAATAAATATTACAATTTCGTCGGAATTATAGCCTAGTAGTTAGCATGTTAGCATCGATTGTTTAAGGTGACGGGTTCGAGTCTCCTTAATCAATGCCCAGCAATAACTAGAGTAATCAGAGCCGAACCAGAACGATCTTTACAATAACCCTAAAAACAAAAATACGCCAAAGCAAGATCGCACCGCCGTGCTGGGGGTGTTACTAGGGCTGGGCTAGAGCTGTTCTAGTAAACAGTCGAGCGGTTTTTAATACGTGTGTGCTATGTTATCTGATCGCTTTTTTCTCTATATACACACTGTAACAAAAATGCAACAAAATTACTGGTCATTGACAGTAATTTTACTTGGCGGTTTTTAAAAAAAAAATTCAAAATTTTTGGGCAAAATTTTGGGTGTTGATGGAACGCACCGCAAAGGTTTGGGCACCGCAAAGGGAAATTTAGAAATATGCAATTAATGCAAATGACCAGTAAATTTACTGTACTTTTGTTACAATACCTTTCAAGTCCAGGGTTTCCCTAAAATTAGAGATAGATCTCTCCGTAAAAAGCCTTGTTTTTGTAATCTGCCCACTGTGACAAAATTCCAGTAAATTTGGTGTTTTATTGCAGTAATTGCATATTTCAAATGTTTAAAATCTCCTCTTTGTTGACAGGATTTATGCCAAATATGGACTGATGATGGAACGCACCTTGACCCATACTTACCTGCTATTGTCTTTGGTTGGTTTTATACTTGCTATATATCTTAAACCCATTTAACGTTACAACAGGCTGACCAATCTGAAATATCGGAATGTTAGCTCCGTTTTTGTGGGAAAGCACCTCGGAAGTGCGCTCCATGTGCAGCCCATATTGGATCAAAAGAGGTCGGCTTTTTTAGTTTTTATTTCAGCACCGACGAGTAAATTTACTGTCAAAGAGCAGCGATTTTTCTGCGTTTGTCTTATCCGGTCGAATATAGATGCAGTTTTAACTCGAACCCGAGTTCTTCGACGATAACATGCTGCACTGGGCTATCGCACCGTCGAAATTGTAATATTAATTTCAATCTACGGGATGCTTGAAGGTTCAATCAAGGATGTTATTTAATATTATCAACGTTGGTTTGAACGCAAAATTGAAAAATCTTCAGATAACAAGACTTAAACGTGATAAACAACACCACAGAATATAAACGTTCAATATAAAACCAAACGCTGCTATGTGTGTTGCTGTACACACTGTAGCGGTTTTTCTTTATTACGTTTAGGCCATGTTATCTGAAGTTTTGTCAATTTTGCGTTTATACCAACTTGGATAATATGAAATAACATTCTTAATTTAATCTCCACTTACCACGTAAACTGAAATAAATATTACAATTTCGTCGGTGCGATATCCTAGTGGTTAGCATTGAAGAACTCGAGTTCGAGTCCCTCGAATTCAGCTCGCTAATCCATGCTCATCCCTCAACCCAGTAGTGTAATTACTAGTGCAGGCTGATTCGAACCAGACAGATCATATCTTTCCAACAACACCAACCCCGTTTGACTATAGGTGGGCTATAGTCCAAGACCTTAAGTCAGGATTCTCCACAAATAAGAGGCCATGAAAAATACACAGAAAGATCGCACCGCCGTGCTGGGGCTGTTACTTTGTGTTTGTTCTCGAAATCACTATAAGGAAAGATTTAATCGGACACGAGATTGACAGTGATGAGATTTTGTATTTTTCACCAATGCTGAATCTCCACGTTATCGTGCTTGTGGCCGCGTCTTATTAAACATATAAGCTTTTTAAATAAACATTTTCTAAGGTTTCTTGAGGCCCAACGGTTTTGAACACGTTTGTGCTTTTAAATGGTTTTTGCTCATTTCGAATCAAATTTGAATATAATTTTTTTTTTTGATTAGATAAAATGACAATTTTAAATGAAAATCCCATTCTATGGGAAGGGGAGCATGCCCTCCTGCTCAGATTTTAGGTAATTTTCTAACATTTCACCATTGTAGACAAGAATTGCAATTGCGATTTGCAACCGTTTTTAGTTCTTGTTTTGACACAAAATGACGACTTTTCGCGACAAAAAAAAAATTTTTTTGCGCTTTTTCGGTGCGCAATTATTTTGCGCAGGAAAGGGCAAATTTAGATCTCGATTTTATTGATGTCCTGTCCCAAAATTTGATACTGTCCACCACCACTGCTTGCGGCCACCATGTGTTAAACATATGAACTTTTTGAATGATATGAATGCATTTGACTGAGCATTTATAGATTTAGTTTGGGTGGTTTTACACGTATAGCATTGTCTTTGGTTGATTTTATCTCAACATTCAGCGTTTTATCGTGGTTGGGTTTCTGGAATTTACATTCGCCCGACCAATGGTGTGTCGAACATGAACGCCCACGTCAGTAACATAAACAAACGGAAAAGGTTAGTGTACTTTCCATTCGCATCTCATCTCCGGGAGAAATAACTTTTTTGGTTTATTACAAAAAAGCTAAGTCTTTTTGTTTTAAAAGTTGTGCTGCAAAAGTGCTAAAAAATTTTGCCTATTTAGATAACATTTTTGAGCTTCCCCCTTAAAATCATATTTGGGAAGAGGGGCATGTGGGCAAGAATTCCCATGTTAATGATATAAAGAAATTGAAAATGGTAGTGTGGTTTAAATTTACATTTTATCTACGAACAGAAATAAATTTGACAAAAATCGAGAATATTTTTGTTGAAATATAAAAGTTCGATTTTAATTAATTTAAGTTTTTATTTCTGTGACCTCTGCAATTTGCGAACTAAACCACCGAATCGAATTGCCGTGACTATGTTCTACTATGTTTAAACTGTATTCTCGTATTTCTAAATTGGAGGATATAGATAAAGTCCTTTAAAGTATCTTTACTGAGCTAAGATATTTGAAAATGAACGAAATTTGTGCTCTGGAGAGTTTCCTGTTTGGCACTGCTTTCCGCCTTGCTCAAGGATGAATTTCAATAAAAAAACATGTTTGAAAATAAACCCAAATTTGTACTAATAAAACCTCTGTTTGGTACTAAATGCACACTGTAAAAAAAATGCAGTAAAATAACTGTTTTGAGAGTAAATTTATTCTGTGATATCGAAATTCCACCCAACTATGGGTTGAGCATCAACCGCTCATGTTTGGTATAAAAAATATCAACAAGACGGTTTTAATGAATATTGAATTTACTACTTTTTGGAATTTTAACAAAAATATTGGAAAATAACTCAATTTTTGCGTCCTTCAGCAAGCAATATTATGAAAGGCTTTACATTTGCCCTCCGAAAATGATGTTTTTTTTTGCAGAAAAAGGACAAATTTTTCGCGCGCCATCGGGGCACAAATATTGCAACGAATTTGAATTTTTTTTTATCCCCTCTCTAGAGATTTTACACCTCCTGCCCCTACCGTATCACAGTCACATTGTTCTAATCTTGTGGCGACGTTATTAATTAAACATATGAGCTGTTCATGTAAATATTTATATTTTGAGGCTTTGTGATTTTTTAAAACAAGTTTACATTTTTCGCGGTTTTTAGTTTTTTTTTTTAAATTGCCTTCAACGTTCAAAAACTGTACTTTATAAAAAAATAAGCAAGCAGTGATAAAATGCTGTACACTGCAACAAAAATTGCGACAACATCACTGGTCTTTGACAGTAATTTTCCTTAGCGGTATTGAAAACTTAGACACAGCGTACACTGTAACAAAATACCAGTAAATTTACTGGTAATTTGTAGTAATCGCATATTCCTAAAGCATATTACCTAGTTCACCAGCCTTTTAATCTCGGCACTGCGTAGCTTTGAAAGTAAAACTAGGTTACCTACTTTTTTTTTTTTTTGGGGGGGGGGGGAGAGGGTGAATTCGCTTTACTTTACGTAGTTTAAGAAATAACTAAGTTGCCATACCTAGTATGTAGTTACTTCCGTTCAGGCACTACTTCCGGCCCTTGCGTCAATGAAATAAATACGGCTTTGAGCAGTGCTGACAATTTTAGCAAAGAATACCTGGAGAGCATTGTGGAGTATAGTTTCACTTCTCCTTCTAGTGGGGATTTTATTGAACACATGAGCTGTTCATACAAACATTAATATTTTTGAAGTTGTGTTGTTGTTTACAAGTTTACTATTGTGCGATTTTCAGTTTTTTTCACTGCAGTCAACGTTTAAAAACTGATCTTTATAAGAAGAATATTAGTCTGGCTTGATAGCCCAGTCGGTTCAGCATGGTCGAATTGTTCGAAAGGCCGATAGTTCGATGCGTGACCTTATCACTATTGATCGTGCCTTTCAGCAAGGCACTTCTAGGGTGGTCAGGGTTGGCATTTTTTATTTAAAAGTACCGAGCACTAGTATACCAAGTTCACAATGTTTATTTTTGAACTACTTTTCCCTAGTTCCACTGATATCTGATTTATATATTTGAAGTTTTACTCAGTAAAGTTACGAGGCAAAATAAGTAAATTTGCCTCTTTTCAACTAGTTATCTGGAACAAAAAACTTGGTAAATCATATTTGATTTTAGAAAAGGATTTAAAATAGACCATTCGAATATCTTGATATTTTAACTTTTAAATCTATTAAAATTACCCTAAATGCATAATGGTAGGCATCCCGTTATACGTTTTATCGCCCTCATATTTCGCATAATATGGACCTCCTATCGATTGCGCCTTTGCGCGTGTAGATGTGTTTGCGTCTAACTAAACCCTATTTTGTACAATGATCGATTCAAATATTTGCATTTAAAATATATCAACGATTTCAGTGTCAATAAATATCGACAAAGACAATAATTAATGAGTAAATCTGGCTTTGAAGGAAATTTCGAAGAACTATCGTTTTTCCAACTTTCTTTTGCTAAATTTACCATTATACTATGTTGGTGATTTGAGGAGATATACCTGATTAAAGAATGAAATTTGGACCACAAATCTATGACATCATGAGAAATAAGACTGGGATCGGCCCCATGAATGACGGCGTCATTATGATGTCAAGGTATCTGAATTTCGTCTATTTAAGTATAATCAGGATCGGCAATGATATTAACAAAATGAATGATAGAATCACAGGAAGTGACGTCATAATGACGTATTAAAAGACGCAAAGAACCTAGTGAGACGTGCTGTGCATACCAACCAAAAATTTCAGTTATCGCGTTGTGCGCGTGTTGGAAATAAAATGAGGTACAAAAACAGCATGGCTCAACGGAAATGACGTCATAATTTCAAATTCAGATATCGAATTTATAGTGCTTGCGAGGATATACATGCGTTTTTCCTTAGTTCGAATACCGAAACAGAAATAGCGAGCAGTTAAACGGCGACTACCTCGTTTACCTGGTCTTTGAATGAGGTATACTACATTGCTTGGAGAGTGAAACCACGTAACTTAGCTTCATTTTGCATAGTTTTGTGGAAAAAATTGTTTTACTACAGAAAAACTAAGTTGTCGACACTATAGTTTTGAAGATATTTCACATGAGTAATAGTTAAATCTTATTTATAAACTAATTTTAATTAAAAGATAAAAAATTTACATAAACTTGAGAACAATGCGAAATGTCGATTCGACAATATATCGTTTCTGCGAACGTTTTAATTAAACATATGAGGTGTTCACGTAAACATTTAAATTTTTGAGGTTTTGCATTTTTTTTTTTATAACAAGTTTACTATTGCTTTGTGTTGATACTGCTATTTTCAGCCACGTTGAAAAAAACATAATCTCTCGTTGTATTGGTTTGATAAGTCTGCGGGGCTCCGTGAATAGAGTACTATTAGTACTATTCCAAAATTAATGCTTGACTACGAAAATTCAACAACATGGATGGCCTGCTAAATCCCAACCCCATGCTTCATCGTATGGTTTTGTGTCGCGTTATATGTATTTGTATGTGAATGGGCACATGAAATCTTTCATGGCATAAACCACACCCGAGGTTTCGTCTTTCCTCCTGAAGTCCCTATTTTTTGTTTAGTGTTGTATTTCTATGCTTTGTGCTGTGTTTCATGGGTCTTCAAAATAAACTCTGCTCTCTCTGCTCTATATTTGACTCGATGATTCAAATCGATGCGAATGACAAATTATTTGAATCGAACGTCAATTTGGTTCATAGGAACAAAAACTTGCTAGATGAAGCAGAATTTTATTTTAATCGACAAAGGCAATCAATTTTGGTCAAATTTGACCAAAAACGATTATGTTTTTGAGGTAGTGCGGTTTTTTATAACAAGTTTGCTATTGTTTTCTGTCGCCACTGTTATTTTTAGCTAAGTTGAAAGAACATAATCCTGTGTTTTATCGGTTCCAAAGTTTGTTCTGCGGTTAACAAGCTTACAAGCGTTTTCAGACATTTGTTCTGACTCATTTTTGCTTTAAATATTTTTTTTATTTATTCCATATTTTCTATTTATTTGCTCTCTAATAAACGGACGGGGTTAGTGTTGTTGAAAAAGTACGAGTTCCCTAATTTAACAGGACGTAATCAAGTGATTTGAACTGATGGACATGGAGTTGCGAATCCAGAAATTTCCAGTGATATTAGTCGCCAGAGTTATGACGTCATAATGTGCGCTGTGATACTTTCCCTACCCAATAAAGAGAATGATATACAAATTCTTCGCGTGAGATTTTTCAGTGAATCAATGTTTTATGGTTCCCAAATGTGAAAAAAAGAGTTTACCCGATTTTGAAACATTTGAAAAAAAGCAACATGGACTCGCCTGAACTCTGTATGTTGAATTTTTTCTTATGATGACAATTCTGGCATTTTAGAACCTGGTAGAGGGATAAATCCTCTACATCGGTGGGTTCCTTTTAGGCACTGCTTCCGACCTTGCTCAGGGTGAATTTGAATTCGCTGTCTGTATCCACGTCTGGGCATGGAATACCAAGTCATAATACCGTGTCCCGAATGAGAATTTTTGCACTCACGATTGCTAACTTTGATTCTATTACCATATTATATCTGCCTGCATATATAGCTAGATTTTGGTGTCAATTCCTCATAATTTCATATAAAAAATATGAACTCTATAAGCTGTTAACCTGATTGAAAATAACATCACTCAAAACTTATATTTTTTTCATGTTATTTTGATATTTTTATTATTTTGTTCGCTTATCATGTTCAAAGTTTAATCTAGGAATTAATCTTTTAAGTTCATCAAAGTTTATTTATGCCTGTATGGGAAGGTACAAATCACTCTATCGATAAATATAGGATTAACGTAAGATATAAAGCTTCCATTGTATATCCAAGTCATATTTTTTCATATTGGAATTTATTTCGAATAAGTCCGGAAGCACCGTCTAAAAGATATGAGCTATAGGCTGCTCACATGGTAAGGAGATGATACTAAATGTGGAACGGGAAACAGAGTAATAGGTGGGGAACCTGCAAAAAAGATATGAGCAGCTATAGTAAGGTGCAGTGAGTTACATTTTTTTTTATTTAAATTCGCTCTGAGCAAGGCCAAAAGCAGTGTCTAAAAGGAACCAACTTACGGCCACTAAATAGCAAAGAGCTACTAAAAGATGTAGTACCAGCAACTGCACTTTAAATGGAAAACATTCCAAACTGAACTGAACTACTATGGTAAAGTGCAGTGAGTGTTATCTGCCCTAGGCGATGGCAAAACCATCTACCATTTTTTTGCTCCCTTTTAATCGCCTCTTACGAGACGCAGGAAATACGTAAAGATTTTTCTAAAGCCCTTACCTACAAACTGGAAATCTGTTTTTGAGGTGATCAGGCCATTTACCATCTTCTGGTTTCATCTTAGTCGTTTTTTTGGGATAATTTGGGATTACATGCATAGATATTAATTTAGATCGTGAAGACTGGAAGAGAATTTTGTAGGGAGGAATTGAAAGAGGTCCATATTCAGATTGAGGTGCGTTAGGTATATTTCGACAATTTTTTACAAAAAAAAAATCGATTTGATTCAAATTTTTCTATGATATATTGAAGCAGTTGAAATCATTATCGTTAAGATTCGATCAGAAAGGATCTGATTCTCTTAGAATATAGAAATAATAATAAGAAAAATAATAAGAAAAAGGCCTGTTTAATGTGTTTCATCTTCCTGAGAGGTAGGTCTTGACAATTTAATTCCGTGATTCGAATCGATTCGAAGCGCAAATTATTTAAATCACTAGTGAATCGTTCATAGGAACATAAACTTGGTCAATAAAGTGAAATTTTCATCTTTAACGAACTCGAACCTGAGACGAACTCGAACGACATTGCATCGACTATGGGCAGGCCAACCTTGTAAAATTTTATTTTTTCAAGCATGAGCCACAGATGGACCGCGTCTCATCGACGCGATCCATCAGTGGCACATTCTTGATAAAAAAAATGTGATGAAATTTTTCCGATTGGGAACCGTACGCTATTGGTGTAAATAGAAATTTGACTCATTGTTTAAATATTTAAATCTGACGTTGATTCTGAGTTCCATTGGCGACAAATCTGTTCGTTAAGTCGCTTTATACGTAAGGATGTGGGTCGATAAAACAAGCAAATAATAGACCAGACATGACGTAGGTTTTTGTAAACAGGGTCGTGGATTTAATTTTGATTTTTTTTTTATAAATTTACAAAGATTTCTATATTTTAACGAGCTCTTAAGGCCGTTGAATGATTTGTTTGTTAGAAGCTTTGAGACTGTCAAGTTTTGGAAACGCTTATAGTGTTAGTGGATCGATCTGAGTAATGATGCCGTATAATACGACCGTTTACAGTAGGTATGGGCTTTAAAATAGTCTGAACGTTTTTCCAGCATATCGTAAGAGGCGACAAAAGGAAAGAAGTGGTAGTTGTTTTTTCATCGCCCAGGGCAGATACCACTGCACTTAACTACGACGGTTTAGATCTGTATGAAATATTTTCAGCTCAGAGTGCAGTTGCTGGAACTTTATCTTGTAGCCGTCATTTAAGCCCTAAACCACTATTGTCCAAATAGCTACGTAGGTGTCCCTATAGATACTGGCTTTAGAATAGTCCTAACGTATTTCTGCTTGTCGTAAGAGGCGACTAAAGTGAAGCTAAGAAGTGGTAGATGGTTGTACCATCGCCCAGAGCAGATACCACTCGCTGCACTTTAGTATGCTGGTTCAGTTCCGTTTGGGATGTTCAACTAAAGGTCACTTGAACGACAATGAGCTGCTACAAAAAAGAAAACATCAGTCGTCTCCGCGGAGACCTCGACGTATCAAACATTATGTAATGAAGTGGATCAGTAACTTACTTGGGGATGGATTTTCAAATTTATTGTGGGTTGTTATGTTACGTCCTTCGGGTCTTTAATTTAATTTACATTTCATCCACTATGGGTGTGTTTCTTTGCTCTTAGTTCTTTTGCAGAGAGTTTAAGTAAAACTTTGAGCATATTTGAAGGCATTCGTGATGAGTATCGGTATCGACCGGTATTGGTAATTTTACGTATCAGAAGCATCGGTATCGGCTCATTTTACAGTATCGGCATCGGCAAAAAAGTGGTATCAGCACATCTCTATTCGAATCATAAAAAGAGCTGGCCAATTTGATTGGGTGATTCGAAGCACGGTATATCAATCGTGAAATCTATCGTGAATCGGTCATAGGAACAAGAACTTGCTAAATAAAGTGGAATATTTCATTTTCAATGATAAAATGCAATCGATTTTGACCAAATTGAGCAAAATCGATTGTATTTTGTCGTTAAAATAGAAAATTTTCACTCTCGGACTGATTTGTAATAGAAAATAAATCGATTTTAAGCAGTTATGTTATCATTTGTAATTCGTAACTTTAAATTTCATCATCGTAATAGAGACAATATTAGTAATAGTAAAAAGGGTATATTAATTCTTTTTTTGGAATAAGTGATTCTTTCTGATTCAAAAAATTATTCGAATCAGATTCGAATTCGAAATAATTCTCTTTTGCTCAACTCTCTACTCATAAAGTTGTCATTGTTCAAATATTTTAATCTGAGGTTGAATCTTAAATCCATTGACCGCAAATCCTCGCATTAATTCGCATGAAACGTACACTGCAATAAAAATGCAGTAAAATCGCGACTTTTTGACAGTAATTTTATTTTCTGACAATGAAATAAAATATAGAATCGAATTTTCCGACCAATTATGGGCTGTTGTTGGAAAGACGGATTTTATCTATGTTGCTACACAGGGCTGAGTGATGAACATAGATTAACCAACACATAGTAATATTTTAATCTGACGTTTAATCTGAAGTTTGTTTACCACAAATCCTCACATTAGGACGTATAAAACGTGCGAAGCTCAAATCGCTCTAGAGAGTATAGTAGACTACAAAGTTGTATTAAATATTTTTAGTAAAAATACGGCAAATAGCCGTTCTTCGACGGTACTTTTGCGTAGCGATGTTGAAATGAAACTAAAATCTAAGTAAGACTGACTATACGGCGTATCCATAGATGAAAGGTGGTAATGCTAGAATAAGATAAAATTTCATTTTAATTGAGAGAGGAAAGCCGATTCAAGTGGTGGGTATATATAGGGGTGGGCAAATCCGAATCATTTGGAATTCAAATGTGATTTAAATATTTTTTTCGAATTGTATTGAATCACCAATTCCATGTAAATAATAAATATCCCTTTATCACTATTAAAACTTATCTCCATTGTGAAAATCGAGAAATACATAGTTATAGTATATTTTCAATCGCACTCCATGTCTAAAAAAATAATTTTCATTATTTCCAAATTTGATCGAAATCGATAACATTTTGTCGTTTAAAATGTAAATTTTGCTTTATTTAGCACGTTATTCGTGATTTTTTCAGGTTTTTACGGCCTAATTCATTTAGGAAGTGTAACAGTGTAGATCGCTAAAGGAAATAGCAGACTAGTAGATTCGCTGTGTTTAATATTCTGTCAAAAATGTCATGAAATCGTTGTTCTCTGACAGTAGATTGACAATAGCTTAGCAATAGATATCACTAACTTCAGGTAAAACTATAGAATCGACTTTCTTGTTGAAATTCGCTCTGATCAAGGTCGGAAGCAGTGCCTAAAAGAAGCAACCAGCAGTCATTTGATAGCAAGAGGTGCCCCAAGACTCCAGCAACTGCTCCCTAAACTGAAAACAACCCAAACGGAACTGAACCGCCATGGTAAACTTGTGCCGACTATGGGTCATCAACAACCCATTTTTGGCGTTAATCATATCGGAAAAATGTTTCAAATTTCGGAAAAGTACAATTACTGTAAAATAAACATGAAATTTACAGCCCTTTTGACACAGTTTAGTCATGTACACACGCCGTGTAAAATATTTCAGAAAAAAGTGTGCTTAAACCGCCGTTCATGGACTGTAATTTACATTGCAATATTGAAACAAAAATTTAAAAACGAATTTTTCGGCCGATTGTCAGATGTTTGGTGGAACTACCAGCGCCCCGCTTTCATTAGTCAGATAAATATTGTATGTGCATGTTTTGTAAAGTATGAGTCACTGATGGATCGCACCGACCACGCGTCTGTGCCATCTGTGGCTCATGTTTGGCACAGTATAATATATGCACGGCAACAAAAGTACAGTAAATGTACTGGCCATGTGCAGTAAAAGTTGGGAGTTAAATTACCCCATGTTGTTGAGATTTATGCCAATTATGGGCTGTACCTTCACAGTGCGTTCCAAGGTTAAGTTTCAAATAGAAAACTCGATAAAAGTTGAACCAGATAAGTTACATCTTCTTGAAACTTTAAGCGAATTGGCAAAAGTACAGTGGAAATGAACTCGGTAAAAATAGGTTATCATAAAGTTTTCGAATTATACAACTTTTCAATGGGTGGATCAGACCACTTGCTTTTATAAATAGATGTCTGATTATAAGTTCAATTACATTTAATCCACTTGTCCATTAATACCAATTTGCTGAGGTATTTTTGATATGATCGCTGTTACAAAAATGCAATGAAATCGCTGCTATTTGACAGTAACTTCACTTGCGATATTGAAATTAAGCCGCACAATGGACACTGTTTTAGAGTCATGGAATTATTTGCTATATAGCCTGTCCGTGAAACTACTGGGAGGCTTGGCTTATACCCAGCAAACGTTAGGCACAGACCCATGTACATATTGTGTATCTGTTTCATGTTACAGCTACACCCAGAGTGCCTTACTGAAAGGCATGCTCGCCTGCGAAACGGTCAAGCCTCGAACCATGAGTCTTCTGGACAATACGATCGCGCTTAACGGACTCAGCTCCATGTCGAGAAAAACATCGACTATTTATGCCAATTATGGGCTGTTGATGGCATGCATCGTCGAGATGTGTTTCATCAACAGCCAATACATGGCATAAATATCTTCTTATATATCATCAGGTTTTGAATTTCTCATATATACAATTACTGCGAAGGACCAGGTAATTTACTGTAATTTTGTGACAGTGTTGCTTCGTCAATGTATTTTTCGATTTAACATTAACTCGTCAAAACCACGTGACCGCATCTACGCTCTAAACGTAACGTGTAAAGGTGTGGATGGTGTTAGAATCACTTGTGACATTTGTGTGGATGAAGACTAAGGAAGGATGCAATGTATATTTTTTATTTGAGTATATTTTATTTAACCAATAACGCCACATATATAGCGAATGCTTAATAGAAAGTGTAGTACCTGCAGCTGAAACTAAAGAAAATTTACCCCAAAATGAAACAGAACCTCTTCAGTGAGGTACAATGAGTTTATTCACGTTTATGTATACATACGCTCTGTGCGAGGCCAGAAGTAGAGCCTATAAGAAACAATCTCCTGGCCACTCTTAGGTCAAAAGCTAAAAACAAAACTGAATTCCTTGTCAGCTACTGCACCGTAACAAAAAATGCAACGAAATCACTGATCTTTGACACTAATTTTGCTTGGTGGTGTTGGAAAAACGTACAAAATGTCGTGTAATTCAGCCGCGCGATCCTTCAACAGAGTATACTTGATAAAAGACGATCTTGTCCATTGGCTGAGTCGGTTAGGCGCGATCGTTTAGCTACGATGGTTCGATAACTGACCGTTTCATCACCGAGAGCGATGCCCTTGGACAAGACACTCCACGGGTAACTGCATCATAGAACAGACGCACAGTTACTGCAAAGGTTCGTTCCTCAACGGTTGTTGGGTATAAGCATAAGATCCCCCGGTAGGTTCACGGACAGACTTTAGTAAACAAGTCAAAAACCCTAAAATATATTTTATAAATTTATTTTAATATTGTTTAGTTAAATTACTATAATAAAACGCGATTTTACTGCCTTTTCGTTACAGTGTATTAGGCCGCCTATGCAGCCCACCCGTACCCGAGGTGCCGAATAACACGGTATCGTGTTTCTATTTACTTATATTTTTATTTAAAGTGTCAAATAATCTTTATTAGGTAATAAAATTTTGGTAATTGAAGTATACCAGTTTTTTTCATGAATTTTTGATCTCAGATTGTAATCAAGGAAAAAAAATGATAAAAATCCGATACGTGGTAATTTTATACCCAGATATCTTGGAGGAGTCAATTTCAAGTAGAAATTTGATTTTGTCAAGCATGGGTCACGGACGGACCGCGCCTCGGCGGCGCGATCCGTCCGTGACACATGCTTAACTAGAGATGTTCTTACTACATTTTTTTGACTGGGATATCGGAAGCAATGTTAACAATTCTATGTAAAATTACCTAGTTTTCCCGGTATACTTAGCATACAGAGGTTATTTAAAAATTCTTTTTTTAAAAGTTTGACAGATATCTGATTTAACTAGTATAACTTGAGTTTGAAGTTTGGCCTTTTACCAAGTTTAATTTAATGGGTAAAATAAGTAAATTTATCAAAACTTAACTTGCTAGATGAAAAAATCAACTAGATACCTGCTTCAAAAAGTAAATACCTGGTACGAAAAGAAATAGGTAAATCATATATCCATTGCTAAAATGTGATTTGAAATAGAAAATTCGGTGATTTCAATCTTCAAATCAAATAAAAATTTTAGAAATGTACATTGTAAAAAAAATGCAACAAAATCACTGGTCTTTGACAGTAATTTTATTTGGCGGCACTGAAAAAACTCAAATTTTACATTTTACGCCAACTATGGGGTGTTGACGGAACGCAACCCCAGATAAGGGGTCCATCAACAGCTCATAATTGCCATAGGTCTCAATAACATGGCAATTTTTCAACTTTGGAAATCTGCAATTACTGCAAATGACCAGTAAATTTACTGTACTTTTGTTACAGTGTAGCAAAATGGGATTACCCAGTATACCTGGTTTATGATCAAGGCACCACTTAATTTTGAGATAAAAACTTGGTTACCTAGTAATACTCGCTTTACACCACCTATAATTTAAGTACAATCAATTTTAACATTACTAATCGTACGTCCTACATATATTTCATTATTACTTATTTTGTTTGCTTCGTAATGTAGTTTTCACGTTGCATATTTTTTCGGTCCCATACTCCCTAGTGAGGTGTAACACGAACAAAGAGGTTTTGAATTTTAGAAACATATAATTACATCAAACGGAAGTTAAATTTACTGTGTTTTTGTCACAGTGTTGCACACAATTGTTCAAATTTAATGATGCCCCGAGTGTGGCAGCTGACGCTTCAACTTTTGCAAATGATATTTGGTAATTAAATTTTGCCTCATTTTTGACAGAGGTGCTCGTAAAACATGCATTTATCGGTTTGGCAATTTTCTTTGTTGAAATTCACTCTGAGCAAAGCAGGAAGCAGTGCCTAAAATGAACCAACTAACGGCCATTTTATATCGAAGAGCTAACTCTAAAATGTAGTACCATAAAATCAGTCTAAGCTAAAAACAACCAATATAGAACTGAGCAACCGTGGTAAGGTTGCAATGGGTGGTGTCTGCCCTGGGCGATGGAAAAAACCATCTGCCACCTCTTTGTTTTCTTTTTGTCGATACTCATTGAAATACATTAAGACTATTCTAAATAGCCACTTCTTAGTGGATCACTCTGACCAAGGCCCTGTGCCAGAGGCCACTTGTACAGACGGACAGGGTTACAATTACTTGAAAGATATGATCCTTTTCCTGTTCGGCTTAGCCTAGTCTATTTATAACACCCTGGGTTGAGTGGCGGGCATGGGATTAACGTCTATCAAAGTTATTATACCCTGAAACCGCGCAGTAGTCAGAATTCAGAATTACGGGACTTGAACCTGATATTTTGACCTTTGATGTCAACATGATAACATCTACTTGCCATAGTCTGATATGACTCCCTTTCATACAAAACGCTACTCAATTTTCAACAATGTATAAAATGATATTTCTATCATGTAAATGTATACAAATCGCTCAAACATAATCGAGATAATTTGTCAACGTTTCGAAATTCTATTCAAACAATACAACGATTAAGATCATTACAAAGCCAGGCTATCATTCTGAGACTGGTACGAACATCAAGAGCCTTCGCAAAATATCGAGTAAAGAGTATGTTATCTTGAAAACAGATATGGTCAAATATCAATATCAAAAACTTATTGTTAAAATAGTTTTGTAGGAGTCACTGACGGATTTTTTATTGAAGTCACTGATGTGTTTTTTTTTTTTTTATTGAAAAATCACAAAAAAAAGTAAGGACTGAAGCTGAGTGTAGAAGGAACCTAACGAATATTCATATTGCAAAGAAATACTATGAAGAACGTAGTATAAACCATATAGGTACTCGCTTGAGATTAGTCCTAATTAAGGATAGGCAAAACCGAATCATTTGGAATTCGAATCGGATTCGGATAATTTTTTCGAATTGGATCAAATCCAAAAAAATATCAAATATTACATTTGATACTAATATTTATTTTGAGATGAGAAAAGGAAGTAATTTATATTTGAGAAGTACAAATATTAGCGTAAGCAGACTTATAGGTAATATATTTTCAATTACACTTCATGTTCATTTTTAACTATAAAATACAATCGATTTTAGTCAAATTTGACCAAAATCGATTGCATTTTGTTGTTTAAATATGAAAAAAAAATCTAACTTCGTTCACCAAGTTTTGGTTCCTATAACCGATTCACGATTGATTCGAATAAATTACTGAATTGGAATGCCCAGCCCCAGGGAACTTGAACCAAAGATAAATATATCTAGTGTTTCAAAAGTTTTTGAGGTGCAATTCGCCACCATTTTGCCACATTTTATTTTGACTTAAAATGACAATTTCTCCTCAAATCTTTTTTCCAAGAATTGTTTCCATTGTTAACTGCAGCTGGCCTTAAGATATTTGTTTATTTGGATTTTAGCAATCAATCTCCGATAGTTTCCACTTCGTTTTTCATCTGTCGCTCGTTCTGAGACCAAAGATCAATAAAATATCTAGTGTCACTCAAAATCGTTTGACGAACAGAAAATTAAATGTTATTCACCAAACAGATACAGCGCATATGCGCTTTGATTAAAGCGATTCAGTTCAGAAAAAAGAATGTCAGGATTTTTTCAACTTCCTTGTGAGCTGCTGGTGCGCAAAAAAATCGCTTTTTTACCATTTCAAATGGTATTTATTATTGAATGTCATTAAATTCACGTTAAATTCAACGTTTGTTTATAGTTTTTGATAGTTCAATTGATAATATAAACCGCTATTGTTACCTCATAAATGTATCGGTCACCCTTGAGTGATAACATCACATAAGCGCCTGCAGATATAAAACATACATACACGACAACAATTGCAATATGTTTATGTTATTTCGTCAAGTATGAGCCAAAGATGGACCACGCCTCTCATCTGAGGCACACACTTGGCAGAACCTAATTTTTTTATATAGTGAGCAGTTCTGAACTTTTTTAGTATGCAAATGAACGCAAAGATTTGATAAAATTTGCGCAAAACAAAACAGTAATCAAATTTTGAAGTCCTGCTCGCTTGAGTTATCTTAGAAGTATGAAAAGTGCGCATAGAATGCGCGCGAATATTTGCAGACTACAGAATATTGTTTGAAACTGTTCATATAGTTATTTTACGCAAATGGACGCAAAGATACAATGGTAATTTGCGAAAAACACGATCTTATTCAATTTTTTTTCAATTACTGGTCGCTTTAGATATTTCAGGAGAATATAAAGCACGCCGCGAAAATTTTGCAAACAACGCTAAATTGTTGAAGACTGTTCATATAGTTATTTTACGCGAATCGATGCAAAGATTTGATATTGTTTTGCGCAAAACACAATCTTCTTCATTAATTTTTTTTTTTGAGGTGCTTCTCGCTTTAGATATTTCAGAAGAATATAAAGCACGCACGGAGGGATTTTTTAGACTACGCTATTTATGGAAATATTGTATAAAACTGTTCATATGAGCCTTTCTACGCAAATGGGCGCAAAGATTTGATAATAATTTGCGGAAAGAGAGATCTTAATCAAAATATAATGTAATATGATACAGGTACGTACTAAGAATTGTCAATGTATTTTCTACGCGTCGTAAGTACAAAAAAGTGTCGATCAGGGCGGATGCAACCTACTTCGCTCTATTATAGAGGTTCAGTTCTGTTTTAAATGTGTTCTGGTTAGAGTGCACTTGGTATTGCTGCGTTTTGTAGCGTTTCCTTGTAATATGATGGCCTTTAGTTGATTTCTTCAATGAAGCTTTCGGTGTTTGATATAGTGAATCTGAAAAATAAAATGAAGTTTCAAAGGATTTAGATATCTTGGAACTAAGAGAAGGAGTGAGGTCAAGTTCCTCTTCGAATATGCGTTTTAGATTATTTTGAATTAAGATAGATATGAACTATTAATATGAGAATATTTAGGCCCTATAGGCAAGGGCTTTGGATTAATTCTAACGTATTTCCTGCGCGTGGTAAGAGGCGGCGAAATGGAAGCAAAGAAGTGGTTGATGGTATTACGATTGCCCAGGGCAGATACCACTCACTGTACTTTACCACAGCGGTTCATTTCTATTTAGGATGTTTACCGCTTAGAGTGCGGTTGCTGGTATTACATTTTGTATCAGCTCTTTACTATTAAGGGACTGTTTGTCAATTCCTTTTAGACGCTGCTTCCAACTTTGCTCAGAGTGAATTTCAATAAAAATGGATCGTTTTAGATTAAGATAGGTGAGCACTATTGATATAAGAATATTCAAACTTGAATTAAATAAATGATCGAATTGTCTTCTTTTAATCTCTTTTCTTCGATTGTTTTCAATGAATTTCGCGCTAACCAAGCTGGATGAAGCGCCCAATAAACCAACGGCCGCTCAATAATATCCTTGCGAAAATATCCCAAGCTTAATTAGTCCACTATGATGGAGGGCAGTTAGTGATATCTGCCCCGGGCGATTGTAGAACCACCTTTATATTTAAAGTTTTTCAATATTCTCGCGATATGCTAGTTCGGAATAAAATGTTCCATAGGAAAGTTAGAACCTTTTTTTTTTTTTGAAAATTAAACAACTTAAAAAAAGGTTATAGGGCAAGTTAAATAAAATATGATTGTGCTATGGAAGCGCGCGAAAATTTTGCAGAGTACACATTGGAAAAATATTATTTAAAAATGTTCGCATAAGATTTTTTTATTGCTGACAAACTGATCTGTGATATGGTGGTTTGAATAGACGATATAGACGCACAGTAACTCTGAAACCATTATTTATTTCGCTTCAATACTAATTTTCGATAACCCCTATTTCCTATTAATTTTACACCATATTTTTAACAGTGAGAATTAAATTTTTATTGAGATTTTATATGTTTGAATGTGACTCATTCCAATGTACGTGTTATTATTTTCGCATCGTCATGCGCTTCATCTGTGGCCCATGCATGTTATGATGATAATAATTTGTTTAATTTAACAGCATGTATTATGTCACGGGTATTTTCGGATAATGGCGAAGTTTATTATAGAAACGCGAAAACATTATAAAAACATTGCTGCAGGCCTACGTGTTTTGATATGGAGCGAAAATTTCTAAGGCATCGTCGCTCAATTATTGATCGTGGTTTTTTCAATAACGATTGTACAAAAGAGTCACATTGTAACAAAAAATACAACAAAATTACTGGTTTTTGACAGTAATTTCACTTGGCGGTATTGAAATTTTTTTTTAAAATTGACGTTTTTGGCCAAATATGGGGTGTTGATGGAACGCACCGCGAAGGTGCGGTCCACCAACATCCAAATAATAGGCTTAAATCTCATCAACATGGCGTTTTTTTAACTTTGAAAAAATGCAATTACTGGAAATGACCAGTAAATTTACTGGGCTTTCGTTGTAGTGCAGAGTTGATATTTTTATGCGCATTTTTTGAATCGAAGCTTATACTGTGCACGGAAGTTTTGGTAAAATTGTATAAATGATCAATGTTTTTTCGTCATAGCGTCCATAGTGTCGACCTTATATATTTTCTTTACCTTAATTTTTTGTTTTATTGAGTGTTATATCTGTCCTTTACCGTAGTGTCAGATAGGTTTTAGATGTAGCCTTTTTTTATATAGAGTAGCTAGAGTAGCTTTTACTAAATTATTCACTGCCCTGATGAAGCTTTTCTGAACAGAAAGCGAGACAGCAAATTACATCGTTTGTGTTTCATTGATTGAACATATCAAATAGAACTATTTTTTTTTATTATTATTTCACGAATTATCTCAATTTCTTATCTTATCTCTTAAATGGCATCCACACTTGGATTTAGTTTGTGAGTTTTCAAGCTTGGAAATTGAGAAATTGTTATCAAAACTGAGATATGATCGTACCCTGTTATAGCATAGCAAGTTGGTGAGTTTTAATCGTGGATCGTTCTTAGGAACAAAAACTTATAGTGAAATTTTCTTTTTCAACCACAAAGTACAAGCGATTTTGGTCAAAATCGCTTGTATTTTGTCGTTAAAAATGCAAATTCTCGCACTCAGACTTAGATCATAATAGTTAGTAGTTTTAAATGTCTGCGTATCAAGTAGGACTCAGTGTTGGCAATTATTGGTAAGAGTGCCGAGCATACCTAGTATAAACCTGGATTACCGAATTTATATTCAAAATTCGATGTCCTGTAGATACGGGCTTTCGAATTGTCCTAACGCATTTCCTGCGTGTCGTAACAGGCGACTGACTAAATGGAAGCAAAAAAGTGGTGGATGGTTTTACCGTCGCCAGTTGCAGATACCACTCAGTGCACTTTACCATGATAGTTTAGTCGGTTTGGGATGGTTTTACGTTTTTAGTGCAGTGTGGTGGTACATCTCTGCTTTTGATGGCCGTTGGTTTTTTTAGCACTGCTTCCCATCTCTCTGCTTTTAAAAATTTACCAGTAGGTCCGTTTGGGATGTTTTACGTTTTATAGTTGGTTACATCTCTTCAGGCACTGCTTCTTTTCAGGCAGCTTCCCATCTTGCTCAGAGTGAAGTTTAATAAAAAAATGATAATTTGAACTATGTTTTACGTTTATATTTGAGTGCTGGTGCTACATCTCTTGCTTTTGACCGTTGGTTCCGATTATTCCCTCTTCGGAAGTTTTACCTATTAAATGTTTTACTAGATCACAATCAGGTAGCCTTGCTCAATGAAGTTTAATAAAATTTACTTTTTAACTAGTTTTAAAGAATATTTGACTTGCTTGCTTTACCCTTTGTTTTTCTTTCAAAGTTTCACCTAAATTTACTAGATCAAAGATACCAAGGTTCGGAAAACTAGGTAAAAACTAGTTAAATCATTATTTTATAATATAAAGAAAACTTCTCAAATTGATCATTTGGATATTCAAGTACAAATCAAATCAAAAATCTTTTTTTGACACTCAAGGAAAACATTAAAATATATTTATAACTCATAATAATAAAACAAAAAGATAATTAAATAAAACATAGCAATGAGTAAGAATTGCGAATACTTTAGCCATAGTGAACAGTTTAACCACGAAATGACCATACCGTTTCCGTATCATCAAACGCAGCCTAACAATCATCGCCTAGTTTAACTAACTGGTTTTTAATCAAAGTCCAATCCTAGTTTAGAGAATGAGACTAAGTGACCTAGTATTACTTTACTCAGTTTTTGTGTGTAAGTCGTCATTTTTTACCATTTTTAAAAAAAAAAGCTAGGTAGCTAGGGCTGTTGTTCCAAGCACAATTATCAAACCGAATCGAAATTAACATATTAATTCGAATTTTATTTTCCTTCAAAAATTAATAGTGATAAAATTGAATGAATTACCGATTATATCTCGCTGTAAAAAAATACAGTAAATTTACTGGTCGTTTGTAGTAATTGAATATTTCCAAAGTTGAAAAAAACGTCATTTTGATGAGATTTATGCCAATTATGGGCTGTTGATGGACCGCACCTTTACGGTGCGTACTATCAACTCCCCCATATTTGACCAAAAAAGTCAATTTTGAATTATTTTTAATACCGCCAAGTAAAATTACTGTCAAAGATCAGTGATTTTGTTGCATTTTAACTTACAATACAGCTAAAAATTAACATTTAACTGCGTTAACTATAACAAACCGATGATTCGCATCAAAACTAGAGCTTGGCAGATCCGAATCATTTGAAATTCGAATCTGATTCAGATGATTTCCTCGAATCATCTTCATTGTTTTATAATCCAAGTCTGAGAGTGAGAATTTGCATTTTTAACGACTAATAACAATCGATTTTGACCAAAATCGGTTGTACTTTGTCGTTAAAAATGAAAATTTCACTATTTTTAGCAAGTTTTTGTTCCCATGAACGATCCACGATTAATTTGAATAATTCGTGCTTCGGATCTATTCGAATCACCGAATTAAAATGCCCAGCCCTATTTTAAACCGAATCAAATCGAATTACAGATACGAGTTTACGACTTATCTCTGTTATACATACGGCTAGGTAATTCGATTCGATTCGAAGTACAGATTATTCGAATTTCTCGTGAATCGGCCATAGGATCAAAATTTGTGAAATAAAGTAGTTTATCATATTTCCACGCCAAATTTTGGGCAAATCTATCCCTTTCTTGAAGGACGTTTGTTTATATTAGGGATTCAAAAAAAAGCTAAGCTGTGGAATTAGTGATTTGATTTGATTCGAAAAAAATATTCGAATCAGTTTCGAATTATAGTTGATTCGGTTTCGCCCAGACATTTATTGTACATATTTTGATTCTATGCGAAATATGAATTTTGGACATGGCATTTGCAATATAAATTAGATTCAGCATATCGACTATGAGATCGGATCAAGCAGGTTCAAGTCAGTCCAGGAAAAGATTAGAATCTTTGCCGATGATTAAAACAATGCTGTATCTGTTTCAGAGAGAGAATTTCCGAGGGCATACATAATTAGAGCTGGACTATCTGATTCGAATCAATTACGGGGCGCTCATGGGTTGAGCAATTTGATAAATAAAGTAGAATTTTTATTTGCATTTTTATTCAAATTTGACCTTTGCACTTTGTCCTTAAAATATGAATTTTTTGCTCTAGAACATGGAATGTAATTGTAAAATAATAATTTTTTTTTATAGCCACTTCGTCACCCGTCACCCTGTCCAAGGCCCTGCAAAAGCGGCCACTTATAGACGGACAGGGTTACAATTGCTGGAAGGATATGATCTTTTCCTGTTCGGCTTAGCCTACTCAGGTTATTACACCCCGGATTGAGTGGTGGTGGGCATGGATAAGCGAGCCGACTCGAACCCGAGATCTTCAACCTACGATGCCAACATGTTTAACCACTAGGCCATCGCGCCCGCAAAATAATACAATATTGTATAATTATTTAATACGGTTTTAGCGTTTGCAAATAAAGCGTGTCGAAATCAGGGCAATAAAGTAAATCCGGCTCTCTAATCCATGCCCACCACTTAACACAGGGTGTATAGATTAAGATAGAATTTTATATCTTCCCAGCAACTCTAACCCTGTCCGTTTCATAAGTGGCAGCAGGTACAGGGCCTTGGTCAAGATCCACTCCAAGAAATGATAATACATAATACATGCTACTTTTGTATGCTTGAATATCGTCGAAATTGTTTCCCTGGAAATTACTGCAATTACTGGAAAAAATTTGCCTGCAGGGCACATTATGACGTCATAAATTTGACAGCCGAAATACTCTCTTCAAAAAAATTGATCAGTAGTTTAAAGTTTGAGTTAGGATAACAAAGGGTGATCTACTCTAAGAAGTGGCCGGTTAAAAAAAATGTAGCGTCTTTGAATCAAGCAAGTTGCAATTACCGCTGGGCAATTTAATTCCGTGATTCGAATCGATCTGAGGTACCAATTATTCGAATCAATCGTGAATCGGTCGAAGGAACGAAAACTTGCTACATAAAGCGAATCTTTGTTTTTGGTAACAAAATACAATCGATTTTGGTCAAATTTGACCAAAAACGATTGTATTTTGTCGTTAATGTAAATTAATGTAAAGTTTTTCTTTCTTAGACATGGAGTGTGGATTGAAAAATAGATTGACTTCGCGTCTCTTTACGCTGGTTTTAGTAATTTCTAAGTATATTTTAATTTCTTTTTATAGTGGAGGTAAAGAAGGCAAACGGAATTATTGACTTGATTATTGAATTATTGACTTGACTATTTTTTTAACTTTGGAAATATGCAATTACTGCAAATGACCAGTAAATTTACTGTACTTTCGTTACAGTGTGGAAAAACACTACCCAATTTTCATCAACTTACCATGTAAATTTATACAACCAGTGAAAACGTAAACAGATAATCTGCCAACGTTTCGTAATCCATTCACTAAAACGCATTACTCGGCTAAATAAAGAACAGTATGTTTTCAATACTTTGAAAATCTCGTTTTAAAAATACCAACAATGTTTATTAATACACACTGTTACGAAAACGCAGTAAAATCACCGCTCTCTGACGGTAACTTTACTCGATGATATTGAAATAAAACGATAATAAAACGTTTTTGGAGAACTATGGGCTGTTGATGAAACTAACCGCCGAGATAAGCGATTTAGAATGTTTGAATATGAAAGTACCGCAAATAAGTTGTGAAATCACTGATAGATTTGGATAAATGATATAAGTTTTAAGAGTTCACTGTAACAAAAGTACAGTACATTTACCGGTCATCTGCATTAAAGGTATATTTCCAACGTTAAAAAAAATATGTTGATGAGATTTATGCCAATAATGGGCTGTTGATGAACCAAAATTTGACCAAAATCGTCATTTTGTCGTTAAAAATGAAAAATTCCACTTCATTTAGCAAGTTTTTGTTTCTATGACCGATTCATAACCGATCCGAATAGTCTGTACTTCGAATCGATTCGAATCACTGAATCGAATTGTCTAACCTAAATTGAGTGATGAACATAGATTAACTTAAGGTCATGATTAAATTGAATGCGTCAATAATTTTATTTATAAATAAATTCCCTCTAAGTAAAGTGGGTTCAGGAGACTTTCTTTTATGACACGACTCGTGCGACCTTGCTTTGAGCGAATTTTGATAAAAAGAAAGTATCAAAACTCTACTTCAAGAAAAAATAAAACATTATTCTCGATAACGTAATACCCAAATAACGTCTTGACGTAATATTTGAAATTTTATATAAAATTATTATCGTGGTACCGGGGGAAATTCTTGTGCACAACTTTTTTTGCGATTCCCAAGAAATTCCGATACGCTCTGAATGGCCGGTCTCGATTGGTCACTATTGACGTTGATTATCAGGTTAGCGAATACTGCGGTTCAACTGGACAGGTCACTTTCATTAATTGTTTTAGAATTTTGTTAAGCATGACCTACTGATTGACGTCCCCCCGCGGCTCGATCCACAAGTGACTCATACCGTAATAAAGCAACTATTTTTTTAGGGTTTTCGACTTATTTGCTACGACTTGTCCTTTAACCTACCGGGGGTCGTATGCTCAACGACCGTTAGGCACGAACCTTTGTAGTGGCTGTGTTTCTGTTCTATGTTACAGCTGCCCGCGAAGTGCTTTGAAGGGCACGCTTGCTAGTGAAGCGGTCAAGTATCGAACCATCGGGCTTTCGTATAAACGATCGCGCTTAACCGACTGAGCAGCCGAGCATATAGATATAACATCTACAGTCTGCTAATCGGGCCACGATTGGGCAGGGCAAAACCGAATCATGTGGAATTCAAATCGGATTTGAATATTTTTTGGAATCAGATTGAATCACTAATTCTATGCAAATAACAAATACCCATCTTCACTTTGTCTCCATTGTGAAAATGAAGAAATTCATAGTTTATAGTGTATTTTCAATTCACACTAAGAGCAACGATTTCCATATTTTAACAACAAAATATAATCGATCTCGGCCAAATTTGGTCAAATTATTTTAAGTTTTTCTGAAGCAACTTTCTTTAACTAATTAAGACAAAGCTAAGTCTCAGATTGGTCGTTCAAGTCTCATTATTGTCGTTCAAGAAAGAGGGTCACCAGAATTGTCAAATATCCTATTTTGTCACGGATAGGACACTGATGGACTGCGACTTCTGTTGTTTTTAAAGCAACTTTCAATACCTAATTAGGACAAGACTAAAGTTCCGTATTGGTCGTCAAGGGTCAGTGTTGATTGTTCAGGCCTCAGTGTTGGTGGCTCAAGAAAACGCGCCATTAAGATTGTCCAAGTTTTATATTTTGTCTCGTATGGGTCACTGATGGACCGCGCCTCGGCGGCGCGATCCATCAATGGCCAATACTTGATGATACGAGCCCTGACAAAAGTAACTGGCAATTGTTCGTGACTCGCTCACGATTGTCAAATAAGACAGGTCATTTCCGGATCATCTTTTCAAGGATTTCCGGGTCAGATCAAGTCAGGGACAGCATGAATATTTAAGTTTGTCTACAAAGGTGAAACTATATAGAGTGAGTATATATGTTTAGGACCCCACAAAGCGCGCGAAAACCGGGTGAAAAAAATCTTTCTTATGATAAAATTGAGCAAAAATAACAGGGGAAGAGTTTTTGGTGGAAGACAGAATAAAAAAGCAGAATAAAACAGCGTCGTACTAGTGTTCAAATGATCTATAGTTTGAATAAGGTTGTGATTGATATGAACATCGTTTGTCACAGGCCTGGTTCAACCAATAAGTTTCCAAACAAGTCTGATTCCGTTCTCCATGTGGCGCATTTTTCTGTTTGGGACAGCGTTTCAGGAATTTCAATGAAATGCAGTTTCGGGTTAGTATTGGGTAAAACCGAATCATTTGGGATTCGAATTTGATTGGAATAATTTTTTCGAATCGAATCGATTTCGACGCTAATAACAAATATTCCATTTTTACTATTACAATTTGTATTCACTGTTCAAATTAAGGAATGTATAGTTCATTGTGTATATTCAAATCACACTCTAAGTGTGTCTAAGAGCTAAGCTGTGACTACATGATACAGTAATCCGATTGAAATTTTATTGTGTCAAGCACGACAAAATATAATTGATTTTTGGTCATATTTGATCAAAATCGGTTTTCTTTTGTCGTTAAAAATGAAAATTCTAGTCCGTTTAGTAAGTATTTGTTCCCATGAACGATTCACGATTGATTCGAATAAATCGTGCTTCAAATCGATTCGAATCACCGAATTGATTTGCCCAGATCTATTGCTGGTATTACATTTATGATGGCCTCAAGTACGGCTGGGCAATTCGATTTCGGTGATTCGAAGTGCAGATTATTCGAATCAATCGTGAATCGGCCATAGAAATAAAAACTTGCTAAAGAAGGTGGAATTTTTCATTTGTAACGACAAAATGCAATCGATTTTGGTCAAAGATCGTATTTTGTCGGTAAAAGGAAAATTTTCGCTCTTGGACTGGACGTGTAACTGAAAATACATCTTTGTATTTTTGTAATACAGTGAAAGTGTATGCTTAGGAAATTTTACTTACTTTGCCGTATTGACATAAAACCATAAATACGACGCTCTCGGCCAGGTAGTCAAAGCTTAGCGCATAGTTATTGCTAGAAGATTGAGGCGATACAATATCGTTATAAGAAATCTAACATAGAGGGCATGAAATTTGCCGACGTTTGATGTGACATTCAGAACATCTTCTTCAG
The DNA here is from genome assembly GCA_963675895.2 of Styela plicata. Lineage (NCBI taxonomy): Eukaryota > Metazoa > Chordata > Ascidiacea > Stolidobranchia > Styelidae > Styela > Styela plicata. The sequence goes on along the minus strand of OZ023143.1, from coordinate 25,028,212 downwards.
GGCATAGTAAGAAATATTTTCAAGATACATAGATAAATATCTTCACGGTTTTATACAAATAAGATATTTTAATGAATTCGCAAGAATTTCAAATCGTCGACAAATTATTTGGTTTTATTTTCAACAAAGGTGAAGAGTGATGGATCAGAACTACCAATAAAACATGCGTCATAAATTTGCCTTGAGTCGTTTTTGTTTATCAAAATTCGCTCGAAGCAAAGTTGCACAAGACGTAGCATACATGAAAGCCGCCTGGAACCACTAGTGTGTAGAGACCTGCATAAATGAAGGAATATTAAAAATCTTCGTCTATGAATGAAATTTTTTACTCGAGTTTTGAAGTCATTTAGGTCAATATAACCAGGAAAGCAATATGCTCTCATTTTTAAATTTTTATCATTTAGGTTGTGGGATGGACCTGACCAACACTGTGACAAAAGCCCAGTAAATTTGCCGGTAATTCGCAGTAATTGGTACAAAATTTGAAACCGTCTAGTTATTTAAATTCACGCCAAGTATAAGCTGTTGATGGACCGCACCTCGACGGTGCGTTCCATCAAAAGCTCATAATTGGCCGTAAAAGTCGATTATATAATTAGATTTTAATAACACCGAAAGAATCGGCGATTTCACTGGGTTTTTGTCGCAGTATTTTGTTTGTTGTAAGAGGGTAGAAAGTAAAAACATGGCAGTTGACTCGACAATTGCCCAGGGCAGGCACCACTTATTTCACTCCACCATGCCCTTTAGTTCTATTGATTGTTGTATGGAATGATTATCAAATAAAAATTTCGAAAATATGACGTCATATTGAGCGTCGCAGGTAAAATATTCTCTCAACAAAGTGGATTCTTATTATATATAGCGATAAACAGCCCAAAAATCGCGCTGAATCCACAAAACTGGCGAAATGAGTGAAGTTTTAAAATTTTCCTGAGTTTTGTAATTCATTTCGGTCATTAGGCTAAATAAAAACACACACGCAAGTCAAGGCAGACGTTTTTCTAACGTAAGAATTCTTTATTTTCTTATGTCTATTTTTGTATATTTGTCCAATCCGGGATTTTTTTCGTTACGCGAACAAAGGACTTTTTGTTAACTATGGGCCACTGATGGATCGCGCCGCTAGGCGCGGGCCATCTTCGGCGCATGCTTGACAAATGAATTATTTAATCGGTGTACTGTATCAGCCACATAATACAAGGAAAAGTCCCAAATACCACGAAGCGTCTTGTGAAAACACCGTTTTAGGTTCCTTTTAAGAAACGAAGCTAGCGTGAAACACCGCACCATTATATAAATAGTCTGACTTAGGGTAATATGTCACTTAGCGAACGCGGGCCGTTTTACGAAGCAGCTGCTTGGGGTGCAGACATCTTAAAAATGAATTTTAAACTTTTTAAGCAAAACTTGTGCGCCCAGGGCGCAAGAAAATATTTTGGATTTTCGTGGTAAAAATCTCAACATTCGTGGCGCAAGAATGTTGAAGATATGCTGGAATATTACGTACAAAAACTTGTGGAATGTATCAACGCACTTCTTAAAAATTGAGGTTTGCACCTTGGGGAGGTACCCCCATGTCACTAGTACCGCCTGTGTTTACAGATTTTTATACCAGTAGTGTGTGAGGTAGAGATGGGCAAATCCGATTCATTTGGAGTTCGAATCTGATTCAAGTAATTTTTTTTTCGGATCGAATCACTAATTGTATGAAAACAACGAATATTTCATTTTGTATGGAAATTTATATTTATTGTAAAACAACACCCCGCAATAATTTCAATTTTCCTATTTTAGCGACAAAATATAATCGATTTTGGTCAAATTTGACCAAAATCGATCGCATTTACTCGTTTAAAAATGAAAATTCTAGTTTATTTAGCATTTTTTGTTCCTATGAACGATCACTATCAATTCGAATAAACAGTGCTCAATGAGAATTACAGAATCGAATTGCCCTGTCCTAATAGGAGGTTGCAAAACTTTGTTGGAGATACGCTAAAAAAAGCAATAATTGGTATAAAATTTATACTTTTAGAAACAGAAACATTATACAAGCCTGGTAAATATACGAGGTGCCAAATTGGAGCGAAACTGTCTCTCTCTTCCACTGAGCACTGCACCCTACTTTTCAGTTTTGCAATGAATGCTTTCTGTTCAGGCTGCTTGTATCTTTCAACGTTTTGAGCAATGCTCAAAAAGTTTTTTTCAGATATTTGAAAAAATGTTTTTTCTCTGAATTTACTTCTTTTTGGTATTTAGCTCTAAATCCCCAACATTTCTATGATATTTCTGTTTCTTGACTTAGCGTTATTCTCTGTTTCATTCTGTTCTTGTCTTTTCACTGGTGTACAATGTATTTAAAAAAAAAAAAAACATTTTGAATTTTCAATTTCAAACAAAACAGATATAAAAACATGTCTTAAATGAACAACTTGTTTTAAAAACCACGTTTTCAAGCAAATTGCAGTCTAAGTCAATACATCACGAACAGAACTTATCCGCTATAACAAAATACAATTAGTGGCATCTGTCCTGGGCGATAGTAAAACCATCTACAACGACATATTACTTTTTGTTCGCTTCTCACAAGGATTAAGGAAATGATGTTGGTAACAAACTTCCAAATGCCTCAGCACGATTTTATTTTCGGCATGATGAAGAAATGATTGTAGAACTCCAATTCTTGTATAGGAATAAGGTCAGTGAGACTCTTTTTTTAACTTTCATAATATTTTTTTCCATGTAAATATTCTAACGTTTTTTTTCATTTATTTTCTCTTTTTTTGCACATTTAAGCATTTTTGCTTACATATCTATCTGTCAATTTATTTTTCAATTTTTCTACGATACAGAAATAGGTTTAAGTTATCGTTTTGTAGCATAAACTTTGACCATGTATACATCGGAGAACAAGATTCATTCCGCCGAAGATAAATGCATCAAATGCCGGCAAGCCAACAGTGGAAATTACCGGCGTCGAAAGTGTTCGAATTCGCCCGTTTCTATCACTGTACTGTTATTTCTAATTATTCAACTCACTGTTGTATATTGCATGGACGAAGTGAACTCAAATATTGGTAAGTGTTGGATAGGCCTGGCAATTCGAATCAGCGATTCGAAGTGATTCGACGTACAAATTATTCGAATCAATTGTGAATATGTCAAAGGAACAAAAACATGCTATAAATAAAGGGCGTTTTTTCATTTTCAACGAAAAAATGCAATCGATTTTGGTCAAATTTGAGCAAAATCGATTGTATTTCGTCGTTAAAATGGAAACACATGGCTTTTAAATCAGTCCATACTGATATTTGTAATTCCCAACTGTATATTTCCTAATTATCATAATGGAGACTGTGATAGTATTAGTAAAAATGGGATATTTGTCATTTTAAAGAAATCGACGATTCAAAAAATATATTCGAATCAAATTCGAATACGAAATGATTCGGTTTCGGCCAGCCCTAGTGCTGAACGATATATGAATATCGGAGTAGAAGGGACCTCTACCCTCTTACGCACATGCAATGAGGATGAATTTGTAGTAGTAAATGAAGCTTACTTGCGCCCACACCGCGATCACTAAACCTAGACTAATTTATAAAAAAATGATTAAAAATGTAATTTTTATCATCAAATCGCTAATATTTGACGACCACATATAAAAGCTAAGCATTTTTGCGCGCCTTCAACAGAATATACTGTGAGAAATTTGTCAAGGAAATCCGCGATCTATTTTTACCTCCCAATATTAAAGATGATGAGAGGAGTAGTATGATTCCGAAATTTTGCTGCGTGCTTTCAGCGCATTTCTTTTCAAATTGTTTGCTCAGTTTTTGTCTCATATTTTCCTTAAATTTTGTTGAGATATCTGGTATTTTAGGCAAAAACTGTTGAATGTGAATTACATTATCAAATTGTAAATGGGGGGAGTATTATAATTTTGCTGCGTGCCTCCAGCGCATTTCTTTTGAAATTGTTTGATTCAGTTTTTACTTCATATTTTTCTTCAAATTTTGCTGAGATAACTGGTAAGAAAGGCGTGGTTTAGTTCTCAAAATATTTTATTTACAACCACTCCTCTGAGCGGATTGTTGAAAAAATGTTTCGGAAAGTTGCTCGAAAAGTGAAATAGACCACAAATTGCATGAAAAATGCATGGATATCAGGATAATCCGAACTGAAATATTTTGTGGGGCATATTTAGGACGTTGAATTATGACGTCACGCTTTGTGCTGAAGGTAGGGGTGGGCAATTTGATTCGGTGATTCGAATCGTTTCGAAGAATAAAACAATCGATTGAATCATGAATCGTTTATAGGTAGAAAAATTTGCTGAATGAATTGAGTTTCCATTTTTGACGAAAAATGCAATTGATATTGTTAAAATTTGAGCAAAATCGATTGTATTTTGTCATTTAAATTTGAAGCTTTTTCTCTTTGAAATGTAGTGTGAATTGAAAATGCCTTTCCCTCACGTCTCCTTATGTCAATATTAGTAATTCATAAATAAAAATTTGATTTTTTATGATAGAGACAATTTGTGATAGTAAAAATTAGATTGTAATTAATCCGATCCGATTCGAAAAAATTATCCAAATCCGACTCGAATTTCAAAGATTCTGTTTAGCTCAGCCCTGATTTCAGAAGAAGTTTTCCAATTGTAGTTGCAGTTCTATACATTTGTGTTTTTAGAGTCAAGATTTAACCTGGAGGTGGGTTGTATAAACCTCTGGTATATGCTTGTCTCAACAGTTGCAGTTGGTTCCTTTTAGGAACTCCGGCTTTGATCGGGGTCAGTTTTTAAATTTTAAAAAAAAAAAAAAAAAAAATTATTATTATTTTTTTCAGATTTGGAGCGACTAAACTCGTGTTCTGTACAAGAAGAACGGTCTGTGACGTCACAAGTAGAAGTTGGGTGGCCGTATCAAATCAATTGTGATGAACAATTGGAAATGCTTGAAGCATTTTACTATTATGATGGAGTGGAGATGTTGAACGATACCGAGTTTCAGGTAAATTTAAACGAGTGCAATGTAGTGTAGTCTATTAATTACTAAAACTAAGTAAAGTAACGTAAAACGAACTTACCGGAACCTAGTTTCATCTCGAAACCAGGCAGTACCTGGATTACAAACCAGGTAAACTGGGTAATCTTCGTTTATCCTTCTTTGGGACATTTTCAATAATTTGAAAATCGATATCATTGAATTGTTTATTCTCAAAAACATTTTTGCAATGAATAAGTGGTAAGAAGTGGTAAATGGTTTTACCATTGCCCAGGGCAGATACCACTCACTGCATTTTACCGCGGCGGTTCAGTTCCGTTTGTGATGTTTCCCGTCTAGAGTGCAGTTGCTGGTACTATATCTTGCAGTTAAAAAAAATATACATGCTTTACCTACATTTTCGAACCAGGTTCCTAATTTAAACTTAGGTAAATTGACCTATCTTACCTAGCAAATTGACCAGGTAAAAGTTCAGACAGAATGCTCGGTAAAAGTTAAACTATGTAAAGCAGATTTTCTATAAACCACGTAAAAATACTTTTTTTTTAATAGCCAGTGGATCACCCTGTCCAAGGCCCTGTAACAGCTACCACTTATAGACGGACAGGGTTAGATATGATCTCTTCCTGTTCGGATTAGCCACCCAAGTTATTACACCCTGGGTTGCGTGGTGGGCGTGGATAAGCGAGCCGGACTCGCCGGGACTCGAACCCGAGGTCTTCAAACTGCGATGCCAACATGTTTAACCACTAGGCCATCGCGCCCACTAAATAAACTCGCTGAACTAGGTACACTAGGACACTATGTGAACTAGGTACATAGCTTTTACATAGAATTGCCAACACAAGTACAATGTCCTACACTGTAACAAAAATGCAACAAAATCACTGGTATTTGACAGTAATTTTACGTGGCGGTATTGAAAAAATTCAAATTTGACTTTTTTGGCCAAATATGCGAAGGTGCGGTCCATCAACAGCCTATAATTGGTATAAATCTCATCAACATAGCGTTTTTTAACTTTGGAGATATGTATTTACTGTAAATAACCAGTAAATTCACTGTACTTTTGTTAGAGTGTAGTAACGAAAATTTCATTTTGTCAAGCATGCGTCACTGATTACGGCTCCGTCGACTCTTACTTAACAAAACATGTTTTGGGTGAAATTTTATCTACTTTATCTACTACTTATTTTGTTGATTTTTTCAAAATCAGTCTCATTAGCTAGCTAAAGAAGAGTTAACACGTGTTTTTAATACCGTAGATATTGACTTTGAATGTGCAATGTGAGTAAAGCTGGACAGTTTGATCCGGTGTTCCGAATCAGTGCTCACTCGTTCATAGGAACAAAAACAAGCCAAATGAAGGGGAATTTTTATTTTCAGGGGCAAAAATGTCCTAAAAATCCTAACTTTTCGCTGTTAACTTTGGAGTGAGAATATGAAATACATTTTCCTGGGGCTTTTTTGCTAACATTAGTATTTCGTAACTATAAATTTTGATTATGGGTTTTGATCCAACTTGGTCAAAATCGATTGTATCACGTGACAAAAATGTGTTAAGAATCCGAAACTCTCGCTGTTAAACATGAAGTGAGAATTGGGAATATATTTCCTCTGAGGCTTTTTATGCTAATATTAGTATTTCGTAACTATAAATTTTTATTATGGGATTCGATCAAATTTGATCAAAATCGATTGTATTATGTCGATAAAATCCGAAACTTCTCGCTGTTAAACATGGTGTAAGAATATAAAAAATGACATTCTCTGAGTATTTCGTAACTATAAATTTTTTTTGGGATTTGCTAATATTAGTATTTCGCGTAACTAGTGAGAACAGAAAATATATTTTCTCTGAGGGTTTTTATGCTGATATTAGTATTTCGTAAGTATTTCGTATATGAGCGTATCATGAAATTTTGGTGGGGATGATATAATTTCCGAATTTATGACGTCCTAATGTGTGCCTCAGACAAACATTTTCTAAACAAAACATAATATGTTACTACAGAACAACAAGGGTGAAAAAAATTGCGAAAGATGGAAAATTTTTCAGAATTTTAAATTATGTATTTTGACGCGCCAAAGGCGAGCGAAAAGTTTTTTTTTTGTGATTTTCTTTATACTTCTCGGCTTCAAAAGCTGTGGGTCTGTGTCATGTTTCACGAAACACACCTTACTGTGGGAACTGCGGTCTGGGGCTAAGTTTAACGAAAACTATATTTCTGTAATATATATCGTGACTATAACAGTTGGAAATTCCCAATTATTCTGCCAGAATAGAGTGCGGAATGGCATCGGCGCTGGACAGAAAAGTACCATTTTGTGGGAACGGCGGTCGGAGCTTAAGTTCGACATAAATTATATGTTCCTGTTATATGTAACAGTGAAAATTCCCAGTTATTCAGCCATAGTAGAGTGCAGAGAGTGGTATCTGCGCTGTACGATAGCATAACCATCTACCGCTATACACTGTAACAAAAAAATGCAACAAAATCACTGGTTTTTGAGAGTAATTTTACTTGGCGGTATTGAAAAATTTAAAATTGATTTTTTTTTGCCAAATATGGGGTTTTGACGGAACGCACCGCGAAGTTGAGTTACATCAACAGCCCATAATAGGCATAAATTTCATCAACATGGCGTTTTTTACTTTGCAAATATCAATTACCGCAAAGGACTAGTAAATTTACTGTGCTTTTGTTACAGTGTACGTCATGCGACATGCATCAATTACGCTCTCGAGGCGCCTTTCATTTTTGTGGAAAGTTTGGCGCAAACCGTTCTTGCATTAAAACCATAACCGTACGCGATGGCAAGTGACGCGTATTCCGCCAGAATAGAGTGCAGTGAGTGGTATCTGCTCTGGACAGAAATGTACCATTCTGCGGGAACGGTGCTCTGCGGCTGGGTTTGACGTACTCTCTATTTCTATAATATGTAACGGTAGCTTTTCTCAACGGAAACCACCAGTTATATCACCTTAAAAGGGTGCGGTGAGTGGTATCTGCTCTGGACAGAAAAATTACCATTCATAGATAAGTACCATAAGATAAGTATCTGTGGGAACGGCGGTCTGAGGATGAAATTGACGCAAACTTTGTTTCTGTAAATAATGGTAACCGAACCCAATGGAAACTACCACGTATTTCGAGACGCACAATGACGTCATTCTTTTTATCCGGGTATTTTTCGTAACGCTACCCGGCTTCTTATTTTGTAAACGCAATCAGAATTTCTTGAACCCCAAATTACAAATATTGTTTTGGTCTTTACTGTTACAAAATCGCAGTAAATTTACCATTTATTTGTAGTAATTGTTAAATAATTCATAATTTCGAAAACGCCATATTGATGGCATTTATATCAAATATGGACTGACAATAGATCTCACCAGGTCGCGGCGTCAGATCAAAAGAGACAATTTCATGGTCATATTATAATATCGCGAAGTAAAATTACTGTTAAATAACGTCGATCTTACAACGTCTTTTTGTCACATTGCAGTATGAATCACAGATGAATCACTATATGTTCGAGTCACTAGTGATATTTAGATGACCGTTTGAGCGTATAGTTACATATATATATATATATATATATATGCCATCTAGGTGTTAGCTTTGAGATTGTCTTGACGTGTTTGACAGCTCGCAGGATTTCATTTTTATCTTTCGAGAGAGGAAAGCCGAGGATACGTCTTAACTATTGCCAAACCCCGACCTCTCGTTCAAATACCAGTTCCAAAATGAAAGTTGTTGGTAGAGGAAACCATTGCCATCAGTTTCGTGTCCAGCAATCCTATCGCAAATAATCACCTCTCACGGGATTCGAACCCAGAACGTATGCTGTGATGCGTAGCTCGAAGCGTGTACCTAACGCTTTTTCGACTGGATAACCGGCCACCCCAGCTATCCGGTCACTCCGGATGCGTCGACGAAAAGTAAAAAGTGGTAGATAATTTTCCCATCTCCCAGGGCATGTACCATTCACAGCATCATTTTATGGGGGTTCAGTTCTATTTGGGATATTTTTATCCTAAAGTGCAGTTGCTGATATCAAGTTTTTACATGTAAGTTTTCACATTTAGTTAGTTCTTTGCCTTAGTTGTTCTTAGTTGTTCTTTGCCATATAAACGACCGTTAGTTGATCCTTTAAAGCTCGCTGATGCAGGGCCTTGGATAGGGTGATCCACTCTAAGAAGTAGCTGTAAAAAAAGCTCTAGTTTTGACATTGCTCAGAGCCATTTTCAATGAAAAAGAGGATCCCATCACGCATGGCGATCTCACGAAGGACAGCAATGTTTTTAAAAATAAATCTTGTGGTATTTTTTAACCGCGTAATTTCATGTCAAGGGAAACTTGTAAAAATGAAAAATATTTGCAAAATAAGCATATTTGGACATGCGGCCATGATAAATTCCCCTTAATTATCCTTCCAAAGTGTTTTTATATATTAAATTTTGTTCAAAACAGGTTCAAAGAAATCTTAGGAAAAAAATCCTCAATAACTGAAGAGCAATGAGTTTTTTTTTATTAAAATTCACTCTAAGCAAGGCAGGAAGCAGTTCCCAAAAGTAAACCAAACAACGGCCACTTAATAGCAAAGAGCTACTAAAAGATGTAGCACCAGTAACTGCACTCTAAACGGAAAACATTCCAAATGGAGCTGCTTAACCGTAATGGTAAAGTGCAATGAGTGGTATCCGCCCTGGGTGATAGTAAACCATCTACCACTTCTTACAAAATTTTATTCAAAAACTCTATTAATCGCAATGAGAGCCACTCAAGAAGATGGAGATTGCCAATCATGCAGATTCAAAAAATCCCAAGAATAATTTTCATCCAAACATGGGCCAAACATAGTCCATTCCTAAAAACAAATTGTCATCTCAAGGACTTTGTTTGTTGGCGCTCAAAGCATATAAGAAACAAAATACCTTTAAGTTATTTTTGAACGCCGGGGGTTTTTTATATCTGTGTACGAACGAAATCCAGTGGATCGATCCATGGATCACGCCGTCGTCGCGGTTTCAGCTTGCTTTGTGATATTTCCAATACAAATTTTTTCCACGCCCGACTATCTAACGCAGCACTATTCGAGTTTCCTGAAAATTGTATTGCTTAACTTCTGCAACCTCAACCGCGTGGTACTTTCAACCCCTGCGAAAAATAAAATATTTGCAAAATCAACAAGCCTGTGCGCTATGATAAATTTTTCTCGCTCATCCATCCATTCATTCTTATTATTGAAGTCTGCTCGAGACAAGGTAAGAGAATTATGGAAGGGGAATTACACAAATCACTCAAGGGAATCCGACAAGAAAATATTTTCGTAATATTGGTTCCCCATTTTTCTGAAGAGTGATGATCTGCTTTTAAAAAACTCACGATAAAAGTCACTTAGGAAATAGCGATCAATTATGGGAATTTTAAATATAACCTAAAAATGACCTGGTCAAGCATGGGTCACAGATAGCGCTTGGCAAAATCAAATTATTTGGAATACGAATTTGATTCGGATAATTTTTTCGGATCGGATCGGATCGGATGGAATCACTAATTCCGTGTAAATAACCAATATCTCATTTTTAGTATTACAAATTGTCACCATTGTGAAAATCAAAACATTTATAGTTTATAGTGTATATTTTCCATTCAGACTCCTGTCTAAGAGCAACAATTTTCATATTTTAACGAGTAAATACAATCGATTTTGGTCAAATTTGACCAAAATCGATTGTATTTTATCGTTAAAAATGGAAAGTTGATTTCATTTGCAAGTGAGTGATTCGCGATTGATTCGAATACCGCGTAGCTTCGACACGATTCGAATCACCGAATCGAATTGCCGAGCCCTAGTCGCAAATAGTTTGTATTCAATCAAAAAAGGTTACAAATTTTTTATGATTTTTGTTTGCGTTCAGAACACAAAGAGAATGAAATCCCCTTGAGTTATTTTTGGACATTTGGGCATTTTTATTTCCATTCGAGGGAATCAGACTGTACGTATGTTTGAAACATGTGCTATGATAAATCCTGCGTTGGTTTATCCATAGGAAATTTATTTTTATTTTTTTATTGAAATTCACTTGAGCAAGGCCGGAAGCGGTGCCTGGAAGGAAACAACTAACGGCCACTTGATATCAAAGAGCTACTAAAAGTTATAGTACTACAGCTGCCTTCTAACCAGAAATATTCCAGAGAAACTGAATCACTATGATACGGTGTAGTGAGTGGTATCTACCCTGGGCGATGTTAAACTATCCACCACTTCTTTGCTTCATCATAGTCGCCTTCTTACGACACGCACGAAAAACATGTTGAGCGAAAAATCCCCTTGTTTTCTTGAAGTCATTTGTAAACGCTGGGGCTTTTTATTTGCCTGCATACAAAAGAATCTGGTACGCACGGCAACAAAAAAAGACAGTAAAATTACCCTCCATTTGCAGTAATTGTATATTTCTAAATTCGAATCTTGCCTTGTTGGTGAGATTTTCGTGCCAAGTGTGGAATGTTGATGGACCGCGCCTCGGAAGGTGCTTGAGCCAAAAAGTAGGTTTTGTAGCTTTATTTCAACATAATCAAGATAAATTACTGCAGAAAACTGTCGTTCGTCCGTAGCAACTGTATACTTTCAAAATTCGAAAACGTCTCATTTATACCAAGTATGGACTGTTGATAAACCGCGCCTCGGGTTTGTTTTATAGTTTTATTTCCAATACAACCAAGTGCACTCACTATCAAAGAACAGCGACGTCACCACAACGCAAACAAATATTTTCTTTTGTCAAGCTTGTACTCGTTCTCGACAAAATTTTCCAGATTGAGACAATAGGAAGTATTTTTTTATAGTGAATCGAAGTTTTCGAAATCCAATTGATTACGTCATTATAAGGTTTCGAAGAGCGCAGGCATGTGTAATTTTTTTAGGATTTTTTATTTTCTTAAGCTTGTGCTTTCGAATTAAACAATGAAAATATATCTTTGTTAAATAAATTATGTATTGCGATAACACAAAAAGTCCCAAATAATTCCAGACCTATCGACTCGAATACAATTCAGAATAGAAAATAAGAAAATAAGTCAATGAATAGGTATCGTAAGTATTGTTTCATAGAGAATAGAAACTCTCCAAATCCAATTGATTACGTCATTATAAGGTCTCGAGAATCGAAGGCATATGTTATTTTGTTTTTTAGGATATTCTATTTTATTTGAAACAATGAAAATATATCTTCGTTAAATAAATTATGTAGTGTGACAGAGAATAGAAAATAAGTTAGAAGTGAATGAATAAGCATCTGAAGTATTATTTTCATAGAGAATCGAAGGTTTCCAACTCCGATTGATTGCGTCATCATAAAGTTTCGCGGCGGGAAGCTATCTGACATTTATTTTTCAGAGTCTTTGGCGCAATCATAGAACACAATAATTTGGGAATATCACTCACTCGTTACACTAAACCCTAGCAGTTCAGTTCCGTCCGGAATGTTTGCCGTTTTGAGTGCAAATGCTTAGCGTAGATCTTGTAGTAGCTCTTTGCTATTAAATGGCCTTTAGTCGGTTTCTTTTAGGCACTGCTTCCGGCTTCGCTCAAAGTGAGTTTTCAATAAAAAAGACACTAATGTATATTAAACTAAAAAAATGCCCTAGTTTTGGGACGAGCACGCCATGTTTTTCTCCTCAAAAATGTCTCGCGTATAAAACTGTATTTTTTTCTTTTTTGCCGATGAATTGGACGCCCTGTTTTTGAACATCGTCCGCCACCATTATTCTTACCTTGCAAATGTTCCTGCTTTCCATCGGAAATTTAAATCAATAGAATATGTCATTCAGGTTGTAAGACGTAAAGTTATCTGCAGAGTAAGCGTATTAAAATTTGGGTACTTGTATTTAAATGTTGAACCGATAAATTGGATGCTCTGTTTTTGAACATCATCCGCCACCATTACGAATACCTTGCAAATGTCGCTGCTTTCCATCGGCAATGTAACTAAATAAAAGACGCTATTCAGGTTGTGAGACGTAAATTCGTCTGCAGAGTAAGTGTGAAAAATTGGGATTCTTGTATTTTGTTGTTGAACATACCCATGCTTGTGAAAGTAATTATTTTATCCACTGTAAGTGGCCGCTGCTACAGGGCCTTGGTAAAAGATGAAATGGCTATAAAAAATTATAGTGTTTAACAAGCAAAATAAATTTTCTTCATTTTTTTGCAGTTTATAGTGGTAGCGTCCAACGGGGATATCGTTCATGTATCAAATATAACGGACGTAGGAGAAGAAATAAATATGTTTTTCACTGCTCAGTGTCAAACATACACAATACCTGCTGTTTCGCAAAGTCAAAACCTGACTCAGTTCAGTTCATACGTGGTAAGTTTCTTTTGAATAGTCGTAGTCAGTGGCTGTGGACGGTGTTGTTAAGGGTAATACGCCGCAGGGGCGTGGAAATTTAGCTTCATTGTTACTTTTCAGTCGCCCATTTCCATGCGCAAGAAATCCGTTAGGGCAATTTTAAAGACCGGCAGCGGCTGTGGAAGGTGCCGTTGAGGGGACACGTCATTTAGGGGTCAATACCTGTAAGACTCTGCATAATACGCCGTAGGGGCGTGGAAATTTAGCTTCGTAGTTTCCTTCAGTCGCCCATTTCCATGCGCAAAAATCCATTAGAGCAATTTTGAAGCCCGCATTCAATTTAAAAACTTAAAATGCGTGGAACATTTCCCATAGTAACATTTACTATCAATGGGGAATTTAGCAGTTCGAACCGATTCGAGAAAAATCCTTCAAATCTGCTTCGAATTCTCGATAAATCGGTTTAGTTTGTCCTATTTTAGAGAGCTGTGAAAGGTATATAAACGATGGTACGCAATTCGATTCGCTGATTCGATTCGATCCGAAGCACAGATTATTCGAATTATGGATTCGAATCGCGAATCGTTCATAGGAATGAAAACTTTAAAAATAAAAGGGAATTTTCATTTTTAACGACAAAATACAATCGATTTTGGTCAAATTTGACCAAAATCGATTGTATTTCGTCATTAAAAATTGAAATTTTGCGCTCTTAGCTTTTAGAGTTTAAATTGAAACTACATTGCATTACTATAAATTTCCTCATTTCATAATGTAGACAAGTTGAAATAGGAAAATATGATACGTAATATTTACATGGAAGAAGTGACACGAACCGATTCGAAAAAATTATCCGAATCAGATTCCAAATACAGATGATTCGAGTTTTCCCAGCTGTACTTTCATGCACTTTTTATAACGCGCAGAATAATCTCCATTTTTTATTCCAGCTCACGAAAGATTCTTGCTTTAAAGTCGTACACACGCTTGTTGTTACGGAGGAAAAGTCAGAAAAGATGTGCCAGGAAGTGACGTATAGTGATGACGTCACACTGAATCGTGAATTTGAAGTAGGCGGGCTGTACGTCATAGAATGTTTTAGTAAGTATCATTCACGAGAAAGAATTCTAATCATTGGTATGTGCGTATCAAAGTTTGACTGAAAGTTTTTTAATTCAATGGATGGGTCTGTTAAATGCGCCAATTTTACTTGCACGCGCATTTTATGAATGTGTAAATCTTATGTGTGTCTTACTACTATAACACGTGAACACAAACACACACACACATACACACGCATGTACAAGTGAGCACACGTCACACGCCGCAATGGGCGATGATGGGCGATTGTTTTCTTTTAGTCGCCTGTTATGATACGTAGGAAATATGGAACTATTATAGAACTATTCTAAATCCTGTAGCTAGGGCTGGACAATTCGATTCGGTGATTCGAATCGATTCGGTGAAAATTGTTGCTTTAGACATGGAGTCTGAACTGAATATACACTATAAAGTATAAATTTCCTGATTTTCACAATGAACACAAGTTGTAATTGTGAAAATAGGTTATTTGATATTTACATCGAATTCGTGATTCGATCCGATTAGAAAAAATATTCAAATCAAATTCAAATTCCAAATGATTCGGTTTTGCCCAGCCCTACCTGTAGCTACATGGCGCTCCGATTTTATGGTTGGAAAATGTTTTTTATTATAGTTACTAATTTGATTTAATTTGGCTGTTTTCCTTTATACACACAGCGGAGAAACACAATTTATTTTTGTCGGGCGCAGAATTTGAAGTGAAATGGTACAAAGACTGCGTCGAGATTAAAGAGTCTGTAATGACAAACACTCAAACGAACCGACAAGATACTATACCAGTTGGAAGTTTGCAAGTGAGTTTTGTTCATGAGTAGACTAAGCCTCACTCCTTGTATTTTCCAACAACGCTTACCATTAAGTATGTTTATTTATTTTTTATTGATTGTTTTTCGTTCTCGACAAAAGCCGGAAGCGGCGACGAAAACGTCAACTAAAAACCGTTTTATGGCTATAGGCCGCAACAAAATGTAGTACCAGAAACTGCACTCCAAGCAAAAAATTACAAAACACTCTGAAACTAACCGCTATAGTAAAGTGCAGTGAGTGGTATCCGCCTTGGGTGATGAAATACTCATTACTTGACTGATATGCGCACACAGCGGATGATAGAAAAATATTAATCTACATTTTCAAAGACATTTCCAAAACCATTCAACAAATCTTCCACAGCGTTTACCAAACCAAATGTACCTTTCTCTGATTATAATGGCTCCCTTATACAGCGGCGGGAACGGTCTCAAATCTTGGGAGGAGGTCTGGGGAAGAGAAAAAAATAACTTTTCTTGTTTGATATAGTTTTGTTGTAAGATCCCGGACCATAGATAACTGTCCACGTTCTCAAATCTCCAATCAAATCCGAGATTTTCAACCTGCAATGCCAACATGATAACCCCTAGGCCATCGCGCCCATGATTAAATATGTCATAAACACAAAGATATCATAAGCCATGTATAAATGTTTAATATTTTCTCATTCGTGGAAGCAAAGAAGTGGTAGATGGTTCTACAAGCGCCGAGGGCAGATACCACTCAATACACTTTACGATGGCGGTTCAGTTCCGTTTGGGATGTTTTTCGTTTAGAGCGCAGTTGCTGGTACTACATCTTTTAGTAGCTCTTTGCTATTATGTCGGTTCCTTCTAAGCACTGCTTCTGACTTTGCTCAGAGTGTATTTCAAGTAAAAAACTCTTGTGTGAATTCTCTCACACACGGATCCAGGATTTTAATGAAACAATGAGAAGGAATAGATAGTTTATCCCAAGATATCAACGAATCGCTTAAATTGTCATGATTGCATCCAATTCACTTCTTTTAATCCAAGCGCACAACACATTACATAATACATTTGCGTGTTTATATATCGACAATGGCAATAGATTAGCAAAAGCATAAATTGGATTCATCAAAAGACGTTTTGTTATATTTTTTGATAATCGTTGTTTTTCAGAAATCCGCTCCATAAAAATAACACAAAATTGGCAAAATTAACATTTGTTTCAAAACATCGGAAATTCTTCCTCTTCGACAAGCAGTTTTTTATGATAAAAAATACGTGTTAAGAGGGGAAAGCTGTTTATAGTTGTAATCTTAAATTAATTTTTTTGCTAAATCTGGTTAAAACAAGCACGGGACACTTATGGATCGCGCCTGCATGGCGCGATCCATCTGTGGCCCATGCTTGGAAAACCAGATTTAGCAAAAAAATTAATTTAAGATTACAACTATAAACAGCTTTCCCAACAACAGTTGAATGTTTACATGTTTCAGGATAAAACAAAACGCCTTTTGATAGAACCAATTTATGCTTCCTCTAATCTGTTTCAGTTGTCAACAGATAAACCGAAGAATGTAGTTATGTAATACGCTTTAGAAAATAATAGACAAGAGGTTCTTTCTACAAACATACATAAATTTTCTTTTGCAACATTCCGTCTCACCAAGGTCAGAGTTCAAAAGCTTGTATGCAGAAGGCTGACTTTAATCAGACGAAACCTTACAGAAATAAATTAGTGTATGTGAAGATTTTTGAACCTTTTGCAAAGAACGCCAAAATTTTTTCATGCGCTTTCGGTGCGCAATTAATTTAGACATAGAAAGAAAAATTCGATATTGAGTTAATTTATGCCCCCCCCCTCCACCCCATATTTAAAACCTTCAGCCGCCGCCACTGCGTGAGTAGGACTTGAGGATGATCAGAATCATCTATTTGAATCGCTTAGTAACGCCCTTCCTCGACAATAATGTCTAAATATATAGTGCATAAAAGCTTCTTGTCCTAGCGGAAGAATTTTCGATGTATTAAAACAGATCAGATTTTGACAATTCCGTTTTGTGTCGATGTTGAATGCGTGTTTATGTCAATCTATCACATGATAGAATGAGATGTATTGTGTTCCATTATGGCTAAGGGCGATTTTTGACAGAGGATTAATACGGCATTGAAATTGCCAACGGATGACAAATGATAATGAATGTATTTGGGAATTTGAATATTTAAAAAGGTTCAAAGTCTGGCTTCACGCTTACAAAAATTTTAATTTCTGTATCGCTTCGTCTGATCAAAGTCAAACTTCTTCAGACAAGAATTAAAAAAATCGGGCAAAACCGAACCCTTAAGAATTCGAATTCGATTCGAATAATTTTTTTCGAATCGGATCAAATCCCTAATTCCGTCTAACTATCAACTATCGAATTTTTCCATCAATCAAGAAAGTTATAGTTTATAGTGTATTTTCAATTCACACCCCATGTCTAAGAGTAACAATTTTTATCCTAACAACAAAATATAATCGAAGTTGGTGATATGTGACCAAAATCGATTGCATTTTGTTGTTAAAAATGGAAATGCTAGTTCATTTAGCAAGTTTTTGTTTCTATGAACGATTCATCATTGATTCGAATAATTTGTTATACCAATCGATTCGAATCGCCGAATTGAACTGCCTAGTCCTAGCTGCTAGTACTACATCTTTGTATCGGTTCCTAAGCATTTGAGTGGCCGTCAGTTGGTTCTTTTTTGGCACTGATTTTGACCTTGTATAGAGTGAATTGCAATAAATAAGGAGAAGAAACTAACCGGCCACATATGGCGGCTTAATAGACATTAACATTATTTTGTTTAAGATAACAAACCCGACATTCTCAACTGCCGGCGAATACACATGTTCCGTTATTTATAAAGGAAAAGAAAGATTTTTGTCAAAGACGAGCGTTTGTGTAAAACGTAAGTACAATATATTCGTCCAAAGAGTAATGAGGAGTGGATAATAAAGAAATAGCGTTTTCTCTCTCTTTTTTTACTACGTTTTTTGCCCTGGTATGTTTTTGCCGTTCACTAAATGTGTGGTCTTACCTCTATTCTCCATTTTTAATGTGTGACTGCACCAGAGGTTACCACACACTCACTCAGTGTTCTCGGATACCTCCCGAGATATAGTATGATAACTTTTGTATTCAGACATCTGAGTGAATCAGCCTTACCAGAGATATTTACCAGGGTTAGTCATATGGGAAAATAGTGAAATTTTCGGTTTGGTCGAGCCTATCCAAGCTGTTAAATCACTGGGTTGAGTGGTGGGCATGGATTCACCAGCCGGACTCGCCGAGACTCAATCTGAGATGCCAGCACAATAACCTTAGACCATCGCGCCCCGTCTTATCCTTATTCACCTTCTAGGAATGCTGGGCAGATACCCGAAGCTTCCTTTTTCTCTCGTCTGTGTGTTTGGAATCGGACCTCAAAACATTATACGTCGATTGCGTCATTCAAACAATTTAGTTTTATCTGTGTTCGAATATAATATTCACACTGTGGCAAAATTTTAGTAAATTTACTGTTTATTTACAGCTGTATATTCATTCTATATAGAACTGTATATTTCAAAATTCGCTTTTTCGATGAGAGATTTCGCTCCATCAACAGGCTATAATAGGTCAAAAAAGTCTATTTTACAGTTTTATTTCAATATGGTCAATTAGGGCTGGTCAATTCGATTCTGTGATTCGAATCGATTCGAAGCACAATTTATTCGAATCAATAGTGAATCGAAAACTTGCTAAATGAACTAAAATTTTCATTTTTAACGAGAATATGCGATCGATTTTGAAACAAAATCTATTATATTTTGTTGTTAAAATATGAAAATTGTTGCTCTTAGACATTGAGTATGAATTGAAAATGTACAAAAAACCATAAATTTCTTGATTTTCACAATGAAGAGACAATTTTTAATACTAAAAATGCGATATTTATTATTTACACAGAATTAGTGATTCGATCCGATTCAAAAAAAAATTATTCGAACCAGATTCGAATTATAAATGAATCGGTTTCGCCCAGTCCCATCGTCAAGTAAAATTGCAACGATGGCAATCAACTGTTATCTCCAATCAATCGATCGAGTTCGCAACCCTAATTATTGTCGCCTGTCAAACCCTGGCTTTGCCACCGACACTTAACAATAAACCCTCTTTAAATACTTTTGTAGACGAACCATACAAAGGGCCAACGAGTCTCCGTCAAATCTCGTCGACCACAGCACGCGCAACTCCCGGAAGTGACGTAGAATTAACGTGCGGGGGATGGGATGGAAGTCAGTCTCAGTTGTCGTTTGTGTTGTTTTGGTACAAGAATAGTACGAAGTGAGTAACGATAATACGAAGTTTTTTTTAACAAATCCGATAAACATTAACTTTTTGTATCATTGGCGCCATTTCCTATATATATATATACTTTTTTCAATTTTCACGAAAATTGGAATCCTCTGGGATTTTTATAATGAAATTCAAACTCGGCACGGACGGAAGCCGTACTCAAATAAATCAACCAACTGTCCAAATGTTAGTACAAACTGTAGCGCCAGCAACTGACTTCTAAGTTGAAAAAACATTTTTTACAAAACTGAACCACTGTTATAGAGTGCAGTGAATGGTATCTTTCCCGGACGATGGTAAGGCCATCCAACAGTTTTGCCCATTCTCACGGCACGCACGAAATACTTTAAGAGAATTGGGAGAACGTCATCTACAGAACTAGATTTTGGCTTTGTGGACATTATATCACATTTCGGATTCCGATTTACATCTTATCTCGCAATGGAATGTCTGATTAAGTTAAAGCAATTAAAGCTGGAAAATAACATATTTGATCTTATGTTTTCACAGCCAAACTTCGAGTGACTTTATATGCAGAAAATATATGTTCAATCACGATGAAGACGTTGATACGGACAAGCATTCGTGTAATCTGTGAGTATTTATTTAATTGCTAATCGGTGTGTTAGTAGGGCTGGGCAGTTCGATTCCGTGATTCGAATCGATTCGAAGTACAGATTATCCGAATCAATTGTGAATCGGTAATAGGAATAAAAGCATGCTAAAATGAAGTGCATTTTTTAAATTTTTTCCGACAAAATGCAACCGATTTTAGTCAAATTTGATTCGGTCAAATTTATTTCGTTGTTAAAATAAAAATGCATGGCTTTTAATGTCAGTTTATGCTAATATTTGTAACTGAAAATTTCCTAATCATCATATTAGTAATAGTAAAACTGGGATATTTATTATTTTCATGAAATCAACGATTCGATCCGATTCGGAGAAATTATTCGAATCAGATTCGAATTCCAAATGATTCGGTTTCCGCCCGGCCCTATCTGTTAGTAAAGTTTTTTTATTCTGAAATCCTCCACTCTTCACTGTAACAAAACTGAAAAATGTATCCAAACATTTGTACCCTTTCTGTTATCTCACTATGGCTGAGAAGTGCCCTTGGTGCAAATATTCATGGGATTGAGTGAGTATCTTAATATAAGGTGTCTGTCAGTAACGTTTTTATATTTCCAACTCCTTTATAACTAAGTTTTGTTGTGTCAGGACAAGTAATCCCTCTGTTACGTTTTTGTATTCGCAACTTCTTCCGCCACAACCAAACGATAACAATCCTGACAATCATTTGTGTTGAATTCTATTTTAAAATTGAATTTTGAAAAACATTGTTAAAAATTGTTTTGTGAAAAATCTCAACAGTCATAGTCGATTTGGTTCAAGACTAATGACTACTTTTTTGTGTCTACCCATTTGAGTTTTTTTTTTGGAATATTCATTTCTTCAGGTTAACGAACAGAGAAGAAGCGACTAAATGTTACACAAGTCGTGAGGAAGCAGATGAAAATCCACACCAGGGATTGGTGAAGTTTAACTCCACGCTCAGGATAAAGTAAGGAGATTGAAGTTCAAATAAAGTTGAAAACAGCACCCCCCCCAAAAAAAAAATTAGAAAATTCAATTTCAGAAATGAATATGGAACAGAAAAATATTACGAATATTATTATATTATGTCACAGATGTCTATTTGGCATATTCGCTTTCGACAATATCTGTGCCAACGTAAGATGTCATAACAAATACAAACTCCTGCAAACAATCAGTGATTCATACCGAAAAAAAATATTTCATTGCGATCACCTCACATTACAAATATAACTTGTTGAATCGACATACCATTTGTGGGACGCGATGGCCTAATGGTTAAACATTTTGACATCGCAGGTTGAAGATCCCGGGTTCGAGCCCCGGCGAGTGCGGCTCGCTTATCCATGCCCACCACTCAACCCAGGGTGTAATAACTTAGGTAGGCCAAGCCGAACAGGGAAAGATCATAACTTTCCAGTAATTGTAATCTTGTCCGTCTATGAGTGCCCGCTGTTACAGGGATTTGGACAGGGTGATTCACTCTAAGAAGTGGTTATAAAAAATAACAGTAATAGAACGCGCGGAATTTTAAGTCATCCTTTTGAATGATGCAAGTATTCAATTATCTTAATCTTTTCTTATCTTATCAATCTAGGGGAATGAATCTTACCTCATGTGGAATAAGAATCCGATCTCCCACAACTTTCACAACCATTTCATATAAAAAATTGTTTTTGAAATGTTCACACTATTTCTCGTTTACAGAAACTTCCAAGATTCCGACATCGGTCAATATATATGCAAGGTAGTCACAACACGAGCGCCGATTGAAGTTACTTTCAACGTTGAGAAATCGTACACGAATATTTTACTTATTGTCATACCGGTACTTGTTGGTGAGTGCAGGAATTTTTTCACATGAAAAAAGTTTTTTTAATTTTGCCAATGTTGCCATAGGTGTAAAAAGTGTGGGGGGGGGGAGCATGCTTGTACAAGAATTTAACAAGGAACAAGGAGGGACAGATATGCTAATGCCCCCACCCCCCATATTAGTGCTATATGGGAATGTTAGACCCGTATTCTGATAAATAAGGATGGATGTGATAAGAATTGTCTTCGGGGAGAAAATCTGGCATGAAGTAATATTCAGGATAATAGTAGCGTTGTGTCGTCACAACATTTGAGTTTGATGCAGAAACCTACGTCGAGGTTTCGTGAAAACGAGGTTGACCATTGATACTTCGTTATTACAGGAAAAAAATTATTTGGATCATGACGCCATATAAATGCGACAAATATCCCATTTTTACTCCTATATCATATTCTAAATGATTCGGTTTTGCCCAGCCCTATGGCCGGCATCAGAATTATCGCTATACCATGCATCTTTTTCGAATTGGATATTGAACCATATTCCTCTCTGATTGATTTTTTGTGGTTTTTCAAAAATGGTTTAAATATTTTAAATAGAAAAAGATGCTGTGTGGTTTAATATATAATATATTTTTTCCAGGTTTTCTACTCATAGTCATCGTGTGTTTGTTGTTATTCGCTTGCATAAGATCAGGATATATTAAACGGAGATGGAAGAAAAAATCGGAGAAATATGCAAAAGGTGAAATAGATATTTCTAAATAAACCCTACTCGGACACGCCAGTAATCGAGAGGCCGAAACCAACCAACATACGATACGATAAAAAACTGCTACAAAATGTAACAACAGAAACTGCACTCTGAGTAGCGCATATGTTTAAATGGTAGATGGTTTTACCATCGCCCACGGCAGATACTACTCATTTTACTTTACCATGGCGGTTCAGTTCCGTTAAGGATGTTTTTCGATTAGAGTACAGTTGCTGGTACCATATCCTGCAGTAGGGCTGAGCAAAACTGAATCATTTGGAATTCGAATCTGATTCTAATAATTTTTTCGAATAGAATCGAATCACTAATTCTTTGTAAATAACAAACATTTTACTATAAGAACTTGTCTCCATTGTCAAAAATAAAAAATTTAAAGTTTGTGTGTATTTTCAATTCACAAAAGAGCGACAATTTCCATATTTCAACGACGAAATATAATCGATTTTGGTCAAATTTGACCAAATTCAATTGCATTTCATCGTTAAAAACGAAAATTGTAGTTCAGTTTAACAAAGTTTTTGTTCCTATGAACGATTCACGATTGATTCGAATTAAACGTGCTTCGAATCGATTCGGTACGAATCGAATTGCCCAGTTCTATCCTGCAGTAGGCTTCTGGCGATTAAGTGGCCGTTTGGTGGGATTTCCCTTTTAAGCACTGCCTCCCACCCTTGCTTAGATGAATTTCAATAATGAAGAAGGCTTAAAATTTTGAACAGAGTTTAAAACCACGTCGAACCTACCCCATATGTCATGTAGGTGTCACCTTCAAAATTATGCAAACCTTTTTCCTGCGTATCATAAAAGGCGACTAAGAGATAAAAACAAGTGGAAGATCTTTTTGCTGCCATCCCAGGGCAGATACCACTCACTGCTCTTTACTATAGCCGTTCAGTTGTGTTCAGGATGATTTGGGCTTAGAGTGCTTGCTGGTACTATATATTTTAGTTGCTCTTTGCGAAGAAGTAGCCGATGGTTGGTTTCTTTAGGGCACTGCTCTCACCCTTTTAAATCGAATTTTCAAAAAATCCATTGAAACAGGTGGAAGATGAACGATCGCCCAGGACAGATACCTCTGGTTTTACTTTTCGTTGTGGCTCTTTGGCATATTGTGGCCGTTGGTCGGTTCCTTTTTAATGCTGCTTCCGGTCTTGCTTGGAGAAAACCTTATTAAAAATGAAATAATATTTAATGCTTAAATGTCTAGAAATGTATTAACAGTTTTTTATTATTTTCAGATATTCCATGCAAAGAGAAGGATCTTCCCAAAGAATCATCCGCTTGAATTGCTCCAATATCCAATGAAGCATAACAGGGGTCGAAGTTCATTCTCACCACTGCAATACATCACAGTTTGATATACATGTATCAACGAGTTCTCTCCCAGTCAAAATATTCTGTGAAAGCGTGTTTTGTTAAGCATGAGTCACAGATGGATCGCGCCAACAAGGCGCGGTCCATCTGTGTCTCGTGCTTGACAAAAAAAAAAAAAACGATACGACTTGAACATTAGCTACTGCTATGAGATCGTGCATCTCAAAGATTGTTTGGCTGCTTGTTTTATTTAAATACCAGACATCCCCCCTTTTTGTTGATATTAACCTGTTGATGGATCTTACCATCAAGAGTTCGTCAACAAAATTCGAGACAAAGTTATGATTTTAATTTTATCTTGCGGGAAAGGAAAGCCGATTTAACGACAGAGCTAGTCACAACCCCTTGTCTTGATAACAATCTTTAATAAGAGTTTTACTCATTTTTCATGTGCATGAATGTGCTTGGTGGAGGATGCCGTAACCAGTGGTTACGTACACCACCTCGCGGTGGCGAGGTGTCAACCACGCCTCTCGAACATATCTATCACTCCCGGGATTCGAACCTTCGTCCGCACAATCAGAGATGGGCGGCTTAAAGTGTATTCTCAATGCTTTACCGACTGAGCTAACCGGAGATCTGAACTTTTACCCTCAAATGTAAAAACACGTCAACTGTAACAGAAATTTATGATACTACTGTTGAAATTTTTATTTTTTCATTCACTTATTTTTTATTTTGAAATTTTTTATATGATTTTTGTAAAGTTTTTTGCCGATCACATATTTCATATTTTCAAGTTTGCGCCAAAAAATTGACCGCGCCTTGCCGAAGCAATCTTACAAGGATAAGGTTGTACAAGTCGTTGGAGGAATCTGGCAGGATTACCAAGCCGGATTTTGTTTTAAACATCTCTTGTTAAGTATGAGCCAATGATGGATCGCATCGATGAGACGCGGTCCATTTGTGGCTCATACTTGACAAAATAAATTGCGTTTATTGGACATTGTCCCTGGTAAATATTTTACTGAACATTGGCAGTTGAAGGTGTAAAATTTTTGGAAGGGGGTGACATAAAAAAACAACACTCAATTTTTTTTTAGCGAAAACATGCACGCACAGAACGATTGGGCAAAACCACATCATTTAGACTTCGAATCTGATCCGAATATCGGACCAAATCACTAATTCTACGTATATAACAATTTCATTTCCTGTATTACAAATTGTTTTCATTATCAGAATCAATAAATTTATAGTTTATAGTGTGTTTTCAGTTCACACTCCATGTATAAGAACAACAATTTTCATATTTTGATGAAAAAATATAATCGATTACATTTTCTCGTCAAAAATAAAAATTTTAGTTCATTTAGCAAGTCTTTGTTCCCATGAACGATAAACTATTGATTCGAATAAATTGTGCTTCGAATCGATTCAAATCTCCGAATCGAATTGCCCAGCCCTTGCTTCCTCTATGCTTAGGAAGTGTCTTTTTAATGTATAAACAATAAAGTTATATATAATTTGCGATTGTGCGCAATTGACTGTGCCCAATACACAGTGGCAGTGGAACCGAAAAGACATGCCTCCCGATTCAAGGTTTTGGAAGGGGGAGGGGGGGGGGGAAGTCCACCCCATGAAGTTTAGTTTCACATCAAAATACCTTAAGTGTGAGCAACATTATCGCGCGCCTCAGGAGCGCAATCATATTTTTTACAAAATTTCACCGTTCTAAGCTTTAAATTGAATAATTTGCCAAAAAATGCTCCGTAAGATTTGAGACATTTCACCGTCACTGCCAATACAAGAAGATCCCTTGTTACATCCAAAAAGAAATATTTTTTTTTCGTTCTGAATCGAGTCGAATTAAACATTTAAACCCTGTGCATTTTTCCGTTTTCTAATATCGCTCTATTTTTCTTATCTTATTTTTGTGAAAAATACTAAAACAACAAAGATTTGTTTAATGTCTCCGTGATGATTCGATGTTTTGGGCACTCGGCCAGCGACTTCTCGCCTAGCTAAACCTAAAGATGGGGGAGACACTCGAGTCAATGACTCGACTCCTTTCGGACTCGAATTGCCTTTTTCGATGACTTGACTAGACTGGTCTCGCCCTAACGAGAAAAACCGATTTGACAAAACGTAGGCGGGACTCCGTGATAAATCAGTCTTCAACGGCCTTATGAACTACCGGGTGTGGGGTTCGAACCCACGCGGACACATGTCCATTGGAACTTAAGTCCAACGCCTTAACCACTCGGCCAACCCGGTCGACACGCAACCCGGGTGCGTTTCGCCCCTATTCTTTAAATTATTATAATTAGTTTCCAAAATTGGTTTGAAAATGCTCAAATTCACGTCGGTAAATAAATATAAATCGACAACTGCGTACCGGACGTGGGTTTCGAACCCACGCGTAAGATTAGAGGAGGATAACAATTGAGAAGTAGAATAAGTATTCCAACACCATCACGTGTGGGGTAATCATTGGACCGTATCGCATCTCAGGCACGAACCACTCGACCAACTAGAAAGATATTTGGAAACTGCGTTCTTCTTCTACTGGGTCTCAATTATATGGCAATTGATGTAATGAACTTTGAGTAAACAAAAATAATCTGGAAATAAAGCTTACCGGATGTGGGGTTCGAACCCACGCGGACATGTGTCCATTGGAACTTAAGTCCAACGCCTTAACCACTCGGCCAACCCGGTAGCTGCAAAGACAGTGAATGACGAACCAATGTGAATATTGGTTATTTTATGTTAAAAGTTCATTTATTTTTTCGAATATTCAGTTTAAATGAGATCGGAAGTTATTTTTAACGAAAACAAAGTAATGATGAACGCAAAATCTGATAAACGGGGAATGAAATATGGAGAATTAAAATAAACTGCCGAACTGTGTTTTTTGTTTTATTGTTTACATTTGCTCTGAGTAAGACCGAACGCAGTTATCTTGAGAGAGCTGCCATCAAAAAACACCCGAAAATAGAAAGTAATTGCTATGATAAAGCACAGTGAGTGGTATATCTAAGGCACGCACCAATCGACCAACAGGGAATATACCTTGTAGCTGCGTACTTCTACTGATCAACCACTCGACTAACCCGGATTTGTGATTCCATTCATGGTACCTAATACACAGTAACAGTAGAACTGAAGAGACATGTCTCCCGATTCAAGGTTTTGGAACAGTCCACGCCTGTCCACGCCTTTCGGCACAGTCCACGCCTAAGGTTTTGAAACATTACATCAAAATACCTTAAGAGTGAGCGATATAATAGCGCTCCTCCGGTGGGCAATCATTTTTTTTACAAATTTTTACCACCATAAGCTTAAAAATGACTAGTTTGCCAAAAAGTTTCCTTGTGCTTCGTAAGATTTAAAACCTTTCGCCGCCATTGCCAATACAAGTAGATCCCTTGTTGCATCCAAAGAAATAATTTTTTTTCGTTTTGAATCGAGTCGAATTAAACATTTAACCCTGTACATTTTTCCGTTTTCTTATATTGCTCTATTTTTCTTATCTTATTTTTGTGGAAAATACTAAAACAACAAAAATTTGTTTAATGTTTCCGTGATGATTCGATGTTTGGGCACTCGACCAGCGACTTCTCGCCTAGCTAAACCTAAAGATAGGGGATACTCGAGTCAATGACTCGACTCTAGTCGCACTCGAATTGCCTTTTTCGATGACTTGACTAGACTGGTCTCGCCCTAACGAGAAAAACCGATTTGACAAAACGTAGGCGGGACTCCGTGATAAATCAGTCTTCAACGGCCTTATGAACTACCGGGTGTGGGGTTCGAACCCACGTGGACACATGTCCATTGGAACTTAAGTCCAACGCCTTAACCACTCGGCCAACCCGGTCGACACGCAATCCGGGTGCGTTTCGCCCCTATTCTTTAAATTATTATTTTTAGTTTCCAAAATTGGTTTGAAAATGCTGAAATGAACGTTGGTAAACAAATATAAATCGACAAAATCGTACCAAACGTGGGTTTCGAATCAACGCGTAAGATTAGAGGAGGATGATAATTGGGAACTAAAATAATTATTTCAACTGTACCGCGTGTGGGGTTCGACAATCATTGGACTTGTGACATCTCAGGCACGAACCACTCGACCAACTAGAATGATATTTTGAAACTGCGTTCTTGTACTGGGTCTCAATTATATGACAATTGATGAGATGAACTTTGAGAAAACAAGACCAATCTACAAATAAAGCTTACCGGGTATGGGGTTCGAACCCACGCGGACATATGCCCATTGGAACTTAAGTCCAACGCCTTAACCACTCGGCCAACCCGGTAGCCGTGATGTCTTTGAATGACGAAAAAATGTGAATATTCTTCGGTTATCTTATGTTGAAGTTTGTTCATGTTTTCGAATATTCAATTTAAATGCGATTGGAAGTCTCTTTTAAGGAAAGCAAAGTTTAAAAATGTTAAAGAGAGTCACCGATACAAAAAGAATCAAAAATCTGATGAGATATGGAGAATTAAAGTAAACTGCGAAAACTTATGTTCGTTGTTTTATTGTTTATATTTGCTCTGAGTAGAGCAGAATGAAGTTATCTTGAAAAGGCCGACTGACTACCACTCAATACCGCATGAAGGTACCACAAAATTTATCGCCAGTAACTGCACTCTAAGCAAAACATAAGCAAACAAATCGTAACTGACACGATTAAAAGAGAGAGAGTGGCATTTACCTCCGCACTTTACCTTGAACTTCCAACAAGGTACGTTGTTCGTCGCTGAAACAAAAAAATGTCAATACAGAGGTACATGTCTAGCGGCCAATTTGCAAACGGCATAATATAGAACATTTAAATACCAGGGACGAGCCGGACAAAAGTAGATGAAAGAGAATGAACTGAATCTGACGTAGTCGTGGTAAAATCGATCAAAAATTAAACAATAATTCTCATTTTCGAAAACAGTGGGGGTGCTTCTGAAAAGTTATGCTTATAGTATACGTAGTTGAATGTGGAAAATTGGAGTAACAATGTACGGGTTATGGAGTTCGAACCCACGTGTATATCGACCCACTGGTTCTCAAGTCCGACGTCATTACCTGGGTAAACAGTTAATCAATAATATTGTGATTAGGGAAGGTACGATAATTCGGGCCTGAACAAACTATAAAGATTAAAATGCGTACGAACTTATAGACTTAAGCTCAATTGGACTGAGAATTCAACGCACCATCCCCACAATAGGGGAGCATTTTTTCAAAATGGATACCACTATTAATTGTCCATATACATAAAGCAACTTTAAATGAGTTGGAATACCGTACAGTTATAGCGAGCTACCTCTCGCACATAATCAACATCAACATCCCTCACGGGATTCGTCATGACGATCAGAGATGCGTAGCTCGAAGCTCATTTCTCACGCTTCACTTATTCACCCAACCGAACTTATTGACTCACCGTGTCTGAGGCGCGATCCACTTGACCAAGAGAGAACATATTTTTAAACTGCGTTCGCTGGCCCTCAATTATATGACTTTATATTAAGGGAGTGGACTGTAAGAAACAAAGATGAAAAAAGAACGAACATGAATCGAGTGTGGGGTCCAAACCCACGCGGACGCCTGTCTATATGTCCAACGCCTCAACCACTCGGCCAACCCGGTAACGGTGTCGACAACACTCCATCAAAGCCAATGTTAATGTTGGTTACTTTACGCTTAAAAGTTGGTTGAGAATATCAATGTCATACCTTTTATTCTAAATTTGCAGGGCTCATAAACACACAAAAAAATAATATAACGCTTCTAAACATCCGAGAAGCTTCAACTGCACTACGAGCAAAAACATTTTGTACAAAACAGAATCAATATTGTTGATGCGTTGGATTTAATGGAACACTAAAGGAAGGTCAGAAAATGGGATAGGCTTGAGAGTCAAAGATGTGAAATTAGGATATGAAATATTCAATCAAAATATGACTCTGGCTACAACTTTACATTTACGCTCCCACCAAGTGTCCAAGCGTTGGTTTGCCATGGAGAATGTGACGTCACTTGTAAACAAATGTGAAATCTCACTTGCAGTATCTATTAGATCAGATCAGATAGTTCAGAGTTGTTTGGTAGGATAACTTGAGTTATGTCTCCTTTAAAATAAAAAGCGTTTCGTCTGGAATGTGGTGAATTGAAGAGGAAGTTGAAAAATATGATAAGCTAAGGTTAGCAGATCTAAAATCTTTTCATACCAGGAAAATTGAAACACGAAAAGCACTACCGGTACCGGTAACGTTTAGCTTGGATACTGATAACGGTTCCGGTATTTTTGCTTTAAGTTCCCAGTATTCCTATATCTGTATATATACATAGCCTAACAATAGGAGTCATAATAGTATAAAAATAAAGCTCTTATCACTGATCGGTAATATAAAATCTAAGAGTATTTGAAAAAAAATCTTGAAAAATTATTATTAAAATTTTTTCGTAACGTTAACAAAACTTGCCCGAAGTGCCAATTGACGTTTAACTACGGTAGAGATTTGAGACCATTTCGCAAATTTCACTTCAACCAGAACCAGATTCTGGATTACAAAAGCAGGTAATGCAGTTAACCTGATGTCATACAAAAACTTTCTGGCTTTTTTGTTCACCCCTTGATTCAGAACTGGTGTCAGCATGAGAGGTTATAGTTTATTATATACAGTATGAGTAGGCCCTATTCTCTGCTTTCCTCTTCCGTGGGGAAAATATGAAACCCTATTCTTTTTTACTTTTCTTTTGCATAAGAGGTAGTGGTTTAATTATAATTAGGCAATACGCATAACGCCAAATAAATTTTTTCCTCTCTGAGTTCGAAATAAATATTTGGAGTCAGGACCTAGATTTGGGTTCCTGTAATTACCGAAACAGAGAGAAACGAGCCGGAACAGACGGGAACTGGCCAAAATGGATCCCAATGGGGCTCGTTTCATATGGGAACCGACCCATCTAAATCTTTATTGTCAGAGGGTTTTATTTGAACCTTTAAAACCCTCAATTTGGAGTCCAGCGAAGTTTAGTACCATATTACTGAATCTCATCAAAATAAAAACTGGCAGAATATTCTCATCCTAACTAGGGGGCGCCATTGCTGCAAGCATCTGGAATTGTGTCCCGGGTTAGGATGAGTCGTTTCCAACATGGGAAATTTTTATGATAATTGGATATATGATACTAAACTTCATGAAGCCCTCATTTTGAACCCTGTATCTTATATTTTGTCAGTAATATTCACTCACCTATTCAGTATTAAGTATATTTTTTATAGAAATCCACATCTAAGCCAATCCAATCTGAGCAAGGTCGAAAGCAGCGCTTGAAAAGAACTTACTAACGTCCAATAAAATGTCAAGGAGCTACCACAAGTGAAAGCAACTGCATTCCAAGTGGAAACATTCCATCTGAAACTAATAAATAAAAATAAACTAATAAAAAATAAAAATATTTTTCAATAAAAATAAAAAATAATTCCAATTGAAATATCTTTATTTAAACTTTAGTTTTCATAGTTTAATTTTGATATAATCATGGGCTGCGGTTCCAGTACAGCAACTGCGACAGTAACGACAACCACTCAACCATACAGAGTGGTGCAAACGCAGCATTATACAGCATCTCGAGCCCCTTATACAGTATCTCAGCAACAGAATGCATCTCAGCAGCAAACAACCAATCAAACAGTTAATGTGAAACCTGTTGTTGTCGTCCAGGTAACTGTTTTATTTTTAGGTTTACTCATTTTTTAAGGATGGAGAAAAAGGTTTCAAAACCATCAACACTGCTAGCAGTATTTCTTAGCAGTATTAATGTTTTTAAACCTTTTTGTTCTGTTTAGTTGGCACTAGACACTTAGAAAATAACATTTTGTTGCGAGGTATTGTTCATTTGTAAAATTTTCTCCTGTTGTAACTTGTTTCCTTTAGGAGTCTGAGTAGCTTAGTAGCTGACATTTTGCCTGTCAGGTTTACTTTAGAAGCAAATTTGGAAGCAGTGCCTGAAAGGAACCAACTAGCAGCCACTCAGCGACACAGGGATACTACAAAATGTGATAACTACAACTGCACTGTAAGCAGAAATTATCCCAAAAGAAACTGAACCTCTATAATCTTTCCTTGGCGATAGTGAAGCTATCTAACGTTTCAGAACTAGAGCATGTTTGATATTGATTTTTGCAATCTGATACCTATAAGGATATTTTTGATAATCCGTCGTGTTTTGATATTAATGATGCATAACCGTAAGAGCAAAATCTCTCAGAACTTTCAAGGAAACATAATGAAAATTTTATTCTAGACAGAGAAAACGCATCATTTTGATAGAATTGTATGAGGTTGTGAGCTCATTTAGAATGGCTGATAAGTTTGATATATAAATTTCCAAATTTTTTGTTTTTCTAGAAGTGTGGTTAATATTTATTTTGTAATTCAGTTGTTCTAAATTCTGAAAAATTACAAATACCACTTTGCAAATATTATTTGCTCATTTTATTTGCTGCCTCATGTCATCTTTTTATCTCTACAGAATGTTCCTAATGCGCCGAAGTCTCGCAGCAGAAAATCTTCGTCATCCTCATCATCTTCCTCTGATTCTGAGTCTGTTGATTTGGATAAAAAGAGGAAGGAACTGAAACAGGTATACATGTTTTACATTGTAGTTTAGTTTTTTAAAGTTTAGTTTTTTTCTACTATTGAAATTCACTCTGAGTAAGGCCAGAATCGGTGCCTAAAATGAATCAATTGATGGCCGCTAATTGGCAAAGAGATACTAAAAGATGTAGTACCTGTAACTGCTCTCTAAACGGAAAACATTTAAAATGGAAATGAACCGCCATGATAAAGTGCAGTCGCCATATAAATAGACATTTCAGATGAACAAAATTGGTAATATTTGACATTATTTTGGCCATTTTGTAGCAGAGTCATCATTTATGTCAAATTTTACAACAATGCTTCCTCTGCAGATATATGACATTATTTTGACCGCTTTTAATCATAATTTATGTCAAATTTTACGTTGTAAAATTTGACATTATATCATGATTCCTCTGCAGAATGAATTCAACAATAATTGAACAATTAAATCAATTTTTGATCACAATTTCAGAATATTTGACGATTCAAACATTAACATTCAGTTGTCCATATATAGGTTGGTTAGAAAAATATTGAAAATTTACTCTACAAATTGAAAAATGTTTCAAGATTTTAGATAACAAAGTCATGATTTATGTGAAATTTTATAGCGCAAAATAAGGAAAAAAAAAAAAAACTAGAATACCCTCATTAAATACTGTATAATATTGTGAACAAAATGCCTAATTTTGATTATTGATGATGATTATTACATTTCAGCCTTAACCAACATCTTGACTCTACAAAGCCTAAAAACTGCTGACTTCTCGCTTTTTTTTTATTAATTCCATTTTTGTTTAATTTAGTTAAATGTGAAAATCATTGCTAAAAGGCGGTATTCTTTAATAATTATCGATTTATATATGCTGCTAGGATTGCCACTCTTAGATTTGAAAAGGTTCCCGCAGAGACATGTCTGATATGAGTATATTGAATACTCTTGTCACCCAATTCTGTGATTTCTTGTTATTTGATTGATCTCCTTTAGAGTGCAGTTGCTGTTACTGCAATTAACAGTAAAACTGGCCTTTAGTTCATTTGTTTTAGGCACTGCCAGCCTTGCATAGAGTGAAGTTCAATATAAAAAATAGCACACATGACCTTAAGTGCATGTACGTTAACTTTGTTACTGATGTTTATATGATATACTTTCATGATAGGGATGTCTTTATCTGAATTTTCAGGAGTTCTGCAATCTCATAAAAAGCTATTGTTTTTCGATTATTTTATGAGTAGGTACTTCAAATTTTATGAACGCAAACATTGTTTTATAATTTTGTTAAAAAAGTAGGTAACATACGGGCAGATATCAGCAATTTCATTCATCTTTATTATTGAAACATTATTATGTTAACTGGAGAGGTTCAAAGTCTTGCTTCACACTTACACAAATTTATTTCTGTAATGTTTCATCTGGCCAAAGTCAGACTTTTTCAGACAAGCATTTTAAAAATTATTAAAATGTTTGTCTGAAGAA
Organism: Styela plicata; assembly: GCA_963675895.2. Taxonomy (NCBI): domain Eukaryota; kingdom Metazoa; phylum Chordata; class Ascidiacea; order Stolidobranchia; family Styelidae; genus Styela; species Styela plicata. Next base: position 24,993,940 of record OZ023143.1, on the reverse strand, counting down.
ATCTGACTTTGGTCAAACTAAGTGTTACGAGAATAAATTTGTGTAAGTGTGAAGCATGACTTTGAACCTCTCTAGTTAGTCATGAACACTCTTGCTACTGTATCCTTGCATTTATTGCATACGGGATCTGCAAACACAAAGGCACAGAGAAAGGATAAGTAGTTAGTCCCCCAGACCTATGGCCTTATAATGTGTTATTTAGTAAATGTTGAATAATATTCAAACGTAACTAAAAGTACAACTTGAATCCCATCATTCTGCTTTGCAATTATACTATTTTCATGTTTGCTTGAAATTTTGATCAGCTCAATTTATCCACACGAATTTTATGACAATATTTTATGGAATTTTATTTTCTGTTATGCTCATGACATTGATTGTTCCGTTTTGCCAAAACCAATTTTTTAAAAAAAAATTTCAAATTTTATATTTTTAAACCAATATATTTGTATTTTGAAAGAATTTTCTTTTATTATTTAATTTATTATCCATGTAGCACAATCAGGACTTATTTAAAATTTGAAATATTAATGTTACCGGTATCATAATGAAGACTGGGCATTTTGTAATATGTATATTGACTATTAGGTAAGTTCAAAGTTGAATCAAAATTGGTTTAAAATTTGACTGAGCAATGATAATAATGCAAGCAGTAATTAGTTTTATTAAAATTACTCCCTTTTTTGTTGTTAAAAAGTAAAAAATTGTCTAAATTTCGAAAACTTCATAATTACCGTTAACAATAGTTTTTGAAGGCAATTGAACCCTCAGAATACTTTATAAACAAGGGGTGGCCAAAAATTGAATTATGTTGTGACTTCACAATTGAAACGAATAATTTTGTTCAATCGAATTCTTGAATCATAATCTACTTATGTAAAATCCAAGACATTTTTATTTTTTAGAAAATATGTGAAATACATCACTAATCGAAAATATTTTCCGAAATATTTATACCATTTTGATTTTGGTGACTTTGAATTCCTAGAACAATTGAAATGAATAATTTATAAATTCGCAAATCACAAACGTCAGCTGCTCTGCTGCTCAGACACCCGAAGAAAGTGAATCTCATTTGAAGAAAAGTTACCAAATGGGGAATATTCGTGACATATTTCCAGCTACCAGAATTTTCACTTTTTTAGAGTTTAGTTGCAATAAATGTGTAGAAAAAGGTTCAAAATCATCAATACTGCTATGAAATAGCAGTGTCGATGATTTTGAAGCTTTTTTGTCTGTCCGAAGAGAATGACACTTTGGACATCCGAAAAAAAAACACGATTCTGTCACTCTAGTATGAGGCGTCTACAGGCATTCTGGTTAGGGGCTGTCCGAACATTCTATTCGATTCCTGAAACTCCAATCATAGCTTACTTGTTTCGATTTTTTCAGCGATTGGAAATCAACAAGACAAAAAAATTAAATAAATTATCAGGAAATATATGTAAACTGTATTTCATAACCTTCTGGAATGATATTTTTGTTTTTTATTAGATTATGATTCTATTCATAAAAAAAATGATTCAAGCCGACTTTTGTGCCCCCCCCTCTCAATCTGCTTTATTTTGTTTTTGATTTGCATGTTGCAATCATGTTTTGTCAATATTTTTTTGCTCTAATTTATTCCAGGCTTCGGAATTGGCAGCTGCATCACAGGTATTTGATTTTTGCGTTATTTGTTTACGAATATGTGGTAGACAGCATAGCTTGTCGCATGTTTTTTTTCGACTGTTCTAACTATCCCATGCCACTAGCTGTAGTTATAAAAAATCTTTTCTCAAAACTAATTTGAAAGCAATGATACATTGAAATCAGTATATCAGGCTTCAAATTTCAAATTTTGCTATGTTTGTTAATTTATTTGAAATAGTATTGACCCATAAGCACTGCTGGCAAGGGTTTAAATTTCTGTTAGATCTAGATTTTTTTTTTTGATTAAAATTCACTCTGATCAAGGTCGGAAGCAGTGCCTGAAAGGAACCAACTGAAGGCCACCTAAAAGCAGAGAGCTACTAAAAGATGTGGTACCAGCAACTGCAATCTAAGTGGAAAACATGCCAAACTGGACTGAACCGCCATGATAAAGTGCAGTGAGTGGTATCTGCCCTGGGCAATGGTAAAACCATCTACCGCTTCTTTGCTTCATTTTAGTCACCTCTTTCTTAACACGCAGGAAATACGTTAGGACTATTCTAGAGGGTGCACCTACAGGGCCTACTAGGCGTATTTTGAACCTAAATTCTCTGCAATATATTAACATGTCTTATGAGCTAAAGTATAATATTGTTGTCCACTAGACCAAGGTAACTCCATCAGTAAATCATACTTTTAGTAACGTAATGTTGCGTTTTGCGGAACGTCAAATTCATGACATTTATAACAAAATTTGATATTTTGTGTTTTTAATTCTGCTGCAAAATGTATAATAAGCTTTGAATGTTCGGTGGCCCAACTATTTTTGAATGAAAAATCTTTCAGAAGGATCAAATTACAGTATCTGGATGTGAACACCATAAAATGTGATATGACATGTGTGTATATACATTTGACTCAAGCAATAAGGTTAATAGGGAAAATGCAATCAAAAAGTTAGATTTTGTGTTGGGCTATACGCGCATGACCCAGTCGGCCTAAAACACTGACATGCGATGTATACCCCATTGCATATACAAGCGATTAAATAAAAGTAAGAAATGCAGATATGAGGTAGAGGCGTGTAATATGTGAACGACCCACTGCGTTGGCTGGTCTATGTCGAATTTTATTACTATAAATATAGGGAAATTAAAGTATTTGCTGTTGGCTGTACCATTCTTGCTTATTAATAAATGCTACAGCTCGCGCCTAAGTATTTATAAGCTCGTTATAAATGTTTGATATTAAACTAATTTTGGATTCCAGTTTACGATTTGTTCTTTAATTTCAATATAGTTCTGGTACTAATCATGGAGTAGACACCGATACATATTGCCACTTCTTGGAGTGGATCACCTTGTACTGGCGGCCATGTAGAGACGGACAGTGATAGTTGAAAAGATATGATCTTTTCTGGTTCGGCTTAGCCTACCCAAGTTATTACACCCTGGGATGAGTGGTGGGCCTGGTTTAATGAGTCGGACTCGCCGGGGCTTGAACCAAAAATCTTTCACCTGCGATGCCATGTTTTAGAAGTTACAAACTGAACTCGATCAGAAAATTGATTCAGCGTCCGGGACCCATCATTTCCATACAAAATGTTTCTTACTGGGAACATTGCCGTTCTTTAAAAAAGACGTTTTTGTTTGTTTATTATACAATTCTGATTCAAAGATTGAATTTCAATTCGGCACCCAAGTCTTAATACTTAATGAAGTCGAAAAATAGGTTGACTTGTTTAATTTGGTTTTCATAATCTTATATAATTATATAATCTTAATTACTAACTAAAGTAGTTCTGAATAATTCAGCAAGTAACTTTTTATTTTTAATAAATGGTTCTATAGCGCCATTGGCCATAGTTTTTACGTATTTCGTGTGTGTCATAAAAGGCGACTTAAAGGAAGCGGTAGATCGTTTGACCATCAGCCAGAGCAGCCACCACTCATTGCATTGGCATGGCGGTTCAGTTTCCTTTGGGATGTTTTCCGTTTAGAGTGCAGTTGCTGGTACTACATCTTTTAGTTGCTCTTTGCTATTAAGTGGCCGTTAGTTGGTTCCGTTAAGGCATTGCTTCCTTGGCTTAGGCTTGCCTTACTCAGAGTGAATTTCAATAAAAAAAAATAACTTCACTCTACTATAACTATTCAGTTTTGTATAGAATGTTTTCCGCTTAGATACTGGTTCAGTGTTTTATATATAGATGCTTGCATTTTAGTGTTTGCTTGTTTAGTCTGAACGATTCTTACAAACTTACTCATTGAGAGAAAGTATTAAAAAACACTAAATTGTATTGAAGACATCAAGTTCTATATAAAGAATTTTTTATATTTCTTGAAATCGCTAATAACATTCATGGAACTAACAGTCCCTTTTCTATGTTTTCTCAGAATTCTGTATCCGAATGTAGTTGACTCTACACAGATGCTTGAATACGATGGTATTAGAATAATAAAGCATGTACCATATATTTAATTTGAATTTAACTCACTATCGGCATCAGTTTTCATTTCGTCTGATAGAATGTGACTCCATCAGTGACGTCGTCCATTCATAAAATTCTGCTTTGGATTTTAAAAATACAACCAGCTTCGATAAGAACCGATTCGAATTTTTTTTATAGTCACTCCTTGGAGTGGATCGCCCTGACCAAGGCCATGTACCGGCGGCCACTTATAGTTGGAAAGGGTTAGTATTGCTGGGAAGATATTATCTTTTCGTGTTCGGCTTAGCCTACCCAAGGTATAACACCCTGGGTTGAGTGCTGGGCATGGATTAACGATCCGGATTTGTCAGGACTCGAACCCGAGATCTTTAACGTGTGATGCCAACATGTTTAACCTCTAGGCCACAGCGCCCATGAATTAGGTGATTGATATTCGATTCAAAAACCGATATATATTGCATGTTTGCGACCTTCTACACACGTACGCTTTTCCTTGTTGTATCCTTCATTAAATTTTTTATTATTTGTCTGCAGAAAACAAAAGTCAAGCTTTCTGTCAACATCCTACAACAATACCACGCCCTATCGATCGTTATTCTTCAACTCGAACGTAAAAATGTCGTACAGCAACTCGAAGATAAGATGAGATTGAGTATCGAGTTGAAAAACCAAGCAATTATACTCAATAATGAGTATAAACAACTACAATTAAAAACGTGAGTCAATAGGTATCTTTAGCTGAGGACAATTTTTCAATTTTCCTTTTTGCATTCATATAACTCTTTGCACAATAGTGGTTTGAAACGCTCTTTATTTATCAAAATTTCTCCTAGCCTTGCCCTGAGCGAATTCAACTAAAAAAAAGAAGATGTGAGAGAATATTGTTTGAGTGTGATGTCTCAGTGGGGATCATACGGCATGACAATTTTAAGATCTTCGGTAGAGTACTGGTGAATCAAGCCCATAAACCAAACGCACAATAACAATAGCATTTTCATTTTTTATCCTGGCGGAGAAGAAAGCCTAGAGTTCAGCGCTTGTAATAATATGGCAACCACGACCTATCTTGGCTTATCATATTATCATTTTTTCTGTGCATGGAGGAAGCTGTAAGCAGTGCTTACATGAACCACTGCGCATCGTCGAGGCGACCAGCTGACCTCTCGCATATAATTATGCTTCATCACAAGATTCGAACCTGCCCCATGACGATCAGAGGGACAGGATAGTTGCAGGTTTAGTTGATCACTAGAATGATTGATTTCACCTATAAAAGATAAGAGTTATAAACACCATGTGATCTGCTATGAAATAGCAGTGTTGATGATTTGAAGCTTTTTTGTCACTCAAAGATAATGACATACAGATGCCAGAAGAAAAGCGTAGGAGAATTTGTTAACACATTTCAAAGATGCAAATACCCCCATTTTGTTCAAAAGCTGCTGTTTTTGCCAGCAATTGAATACTCTCTCGTGAATAGCTTGACGTACTCTTAAATATTATTGACGGGGGTAATACTCTCGAAGTCTCGTGTTATTTACACCCTTGGAGTTTTGTGATAAGTTTTTGTGCTCGAATAAGATTCACAGACATTCGATTCTAAAATAAATTTTGATTACCGTTAACAGAAAAAAATCAAATTAAATATTTATGAATTCCCATATCATGAATCTTATCGAATATTTCAGACAACCCTGGCTCTAATAAAGAGTTTAATCCTCATAAACTCTGTACAGACCAACGTAAAACCGACAATAATGGGTCTGACAGAATTTTATCAACATCATATGACATTTAATTAACTCTGCCTCGAGACAACAAATTTAAGACAGAGATATTTGTCTTTTGCTAAGCATGATCCATAGATAAAATGCACCATTATGGTGTATTTTCATCAATAGATCATGCTTGGCAATATCCAAATTTCAACAAGAACACTTTTCTATGGTCATAATTGCTTGAATCAATATATATTATTATTTCATAATGCCAATTGTGTGTATAATCTATTGTGATCTCGAATCCTATTGTCCGTTTGTTGGTCGAGGGTGTATGGTTTCTTAGAGACATGTAAATAGTTATCTCTTTTCAAAACCGGTCGTGAAGAAGATGTGATTTAAGATGAATTTAACAAGTGTGGGGGTTGTTCGCTTCACAGATTTGTTTTTTGTTTGTCTGGCGTATTGTTGCTATCGATGATTGAGGATTTGTCACACGACAAGGCGATAGATTCACTTTCCGGCCAAAGTCACAGAATCCTTCAATCTCTCTGTGTCTATATTTTTGAACTTTTTGCAAATGTGTGTTTGTGAAAGAGATAAAGAGAGTGAGAGAGTGATTGATTAAATTTAATATTTAATGCTGAAGTGAGTAACATATGCAAACTCACTCTCTGGCAATATCTTTTAATATTCAAATAATCGCATTTTTAAACGCACAGTTAAGTTTTATTTGCTTTCCTGACCTGCTCAGTTTTTTCACTTTTTTTTACCAATCATCTATCGCCTTGAATTATCTTGAATATGAAATCAAAAGTTAAGTGGCCGTCAGTTGGTGCCTTTTTGGCACTGCTTCCAGCCTTGCTCAGAGTGAATTTCAATAAAAAAATAAATATAAAAAAATTATCTTATTGTGTGTCACAAAAGTTTCATACACTGTTAATTGTATGTGAACAAGGTTATTGCTTCGAAATTATCTAGACAGCTAATGTATAGCATTCCTAATCCTTTTGTAGCTTTTAGTTTGATCGAATCTGATCGCTACTGATATAAAGTTATAAATTGTTTGACCAATGACTGCACCCTTAACTGAAAATGTGCTATACCTTGACCGACCCCGATCAATATCAATTTTCCCAAACCGTTATTAATGCTAATATTTTTTCCTTCTTGGCAAGCGATAACTATATTATAGGCATGCAAACCTCAAAGCAAAATTTTCAAAATTTTTTTTATAGCCAATCGCAGAATGGCAGAATGCCAGCTACTCAGACACCCAAAAAAATGGATTCCGTCAGAAGGAAATTTAACAATAGACGATATTCATGACATACCAGTGACTGGAACATTTAAATATCTTTTTGTGATTTCCTGGTGTAATCAAACTGATTAATAAAAGTGTTAAAAATCATCAATACTGGTATGAAATAGCAGTGTTGATAGTTTTGAAGCTTTTTTTTGTCACCAAAAAAAATGACTTGGAACTTCCAGACACTCGAAGCAAATCGAGATTATTTCTTTTGTGGATGCGATGGCCTAGTGGTTAAACATGTTGGCATCGCAGGTTGAAGATCTCGGGTTCGAGCCCCGGCGAGTCCGGCTCGCTTATCCATGCCCACCACCCAACACAGGGTGTAATAATTTGGATATGCTAAGCCGAATAGGAAAAGTTTATATCTTCCAGTAATTGTAACCCTGTCTGTCTATAAGTGGCCGCTATTACAGGGCCTTGCACAGAGTGATCCACTCTAAGAAGTGAATATAAATAAAAAATAAAATGAGTAAATCACCCTGAGCAAGGCTCTGTATTAGTGGCCACTCAAAGACAACCAGGGTTAGTTATATTGCAATGCGTTACAAAGAACCTGATTTGGCCGAGCCTATCCAAGTTATTACACCCTGGGTGGATGGCATGGATCAGCAAGATGTACTTGCCAGGACTCGAACCCAAGATCTTCAATTTGTGGTACAAGCATGATAACCACTAGGCAATCACGCCAAAATATCCATCATCATCAAAGCATTTGTTTCCATGTTGATTTTGTAACTTAAACAATATTTGATTTACAAATTTGATAATCATAATTCATTATGGCACTTTTGTCGACACAAAAAATAACACAAATAAATATGTCATAACACAGAGTCACCAAGAAAGTGATTTGTTTAACTTTCCTCAAGTTGTGAACATATTATCTCCGGATATCCTTCAAATTTTTGTTTGACTAATTAAAGGGGAGCGGATCTCGATCTGAAAAATTTAGTCTTCTGGAAAAGAGACATCTTTTGTTAAGCATGAGTCACTGATGGACCGCGTCGATTAGACGCGGTCCATCTGTGGCACATGCTTGACAAAATAAAATCTTTGATTGCGATACGTTAATATTTACGATATTATAGTTTGTCTGTACACTTCATTAGCTCTTCGATCCCATTAATTGTTTTACCCATGCTGAGTACAACTTTCTCTTTTGAGTTTACACAAGTCAAATAAGTAGACTTTGAGTACCGGTACATTAACAACCACCCTCGTTCGTGATCCCGCCCGAATGTAGTCAGATTGATAAATCATTCTTACAGACACATGAACAAAATAACGACATTCGCCAAAATTGAATAGCTTTTAGTTTCAAAATTGAATCGAAAAATTTTCTTGAATCGAATATTCGGATACATGAACAAGATAAAAACATTTACCGAAATTGAATAGCTTTTGTTTCAAAATTGAATCGAAAAATTTTTTTAAATCGAATATTTAGTTCAGAAGTCATATTTTATTTATTTTTATCTCGGATGTAGTCAGAATGATAATTAATCCTTACAGATACATGAAAAAGATAAAAACATTTACCAAAATCGAATAGGTTTTTGTTTCAAAATTGAATCGAATAATTTTTTTGAATCGAATATTCGGATCAAAAGTTATATTTTATTTATTATTAATAAACAAACAAATATCCGCTATATATACCGGTATTTTATCCGCTTTTAATTTATGTGAAAATTCACACATATTTTAGGAAAAAATTGGAAATAAGCATTTTGTTGGTTTTGAATTGTTGCAGAAATTTAACATTTCGAACAGCCCTAGGTATAACAAGACATTAAGGCTTGTACACTCCCAATATTTTACGCATCATTGATTCCTTCGGGAAATACCTTCACTAGATAGTAACAGAGAGTCGCAAATGTCATAATTGGAAGGAAACGTCATAATGCTATATTGTATTTGGGCCGAGGTGGCTTGATGAAAGTGACGATAACTGCCAAACTTAACACCTAATGAATGATGTGGGCTCAAACCCTGGCAAAGTACGGTCAAGATCGATGAACGAAAAAGCCTTCAAAGAGCAATACATGCGAGGTGCCCGTGGCCGAGGCACTGTAACCCACATCCTTGGGATAAGCTCGATGACCTTACCTGTTCCTCATTAGTTCCACACTAGATGGAATAGCAAGACGAAAATAAATCTCGTAACCAGATATACAAGTAAACATTGTTAATTGCAAACTGTGAAATAAAGTTCATTTCATATTACTATTTCAGCCAAAAAGAGCTTCAAGATGTCCAGAATCTCCAATCCCTTGCAGGTGCACATAATATGCTGACTTATTTCCAATCGCAAGTTCATTTTGATGCTCAGATGTCCAAGGAACAAGAGGTTTGTGTTGATTCGTGATTTTTCCAAGGTGATTCTTGGCAGCTACAAATTGAATCATCATTAAAAGTTGGAAGTAGAAATTATTTTGACTTATTGAAATTCGCGAGGCCGAAAGCAGCATCTAAAAGGAGTCAGCTGGAGTAGCGAAAAGATAGTACAAAATGAAGGGTGGGGTGGGGGGACTGAACCACTGCAATAAAGTACAGTAAGGGTATTTGCCTTTGGTGATGGTGAAGCCATCCACTTATTCTCTGATCCCTTCAGGCACATCATAGTGAATCTGCAAGTATAGGGCAGAAATTATTACAGTCCTTTTTGAAAATAGAACTCAAAATATGGTGTCTGGGTGATTTTCTCTGTTGGAGAGCCTGGTTAGGTCTGGGTTTATTGCTCAGTATTTATGAATTGGGCCTCGTATATGACTGATATGGCTATACATTTTACGAAACAGAGTTAAGAGATTGAAGGAAATTATAGTTCTATCTCTCTACTGTATAGAGAGCATTTGCTGGCCACACAGAAATAATTGGAAAGGAATTCTTATTATTACTGAATCAATTTTAAATTTTTAAAGCGAAAGTAATTTCAGAAGTACTGTTTATTCGCTCTTCGGTCTGCAGTATCGCACTTTACAATGCCTGGTACAATGAATACTGACACTTAGATCATCTTTGTATTGAAAGAATTATTAATCAATTGGTTCCTTGAATTAGACTTCAAACTGCACAAGTCGCTACATGACAAAATTGCGTAACAAGGATCACCAAAATATTTCTCACCTTAGAATTATAATGATACTTGTTACCCAGAAGGCAGAATGATAAATTTAGTAGCCTACTTGGTGGAAACTGTCAAATAATGAGTGTCTGCGGATGGAAAATTTTTCAAAGTTTTTTTTATAGCCACTTCTTGGAGTGGATCACCCTGCACAAGGCCCTGTACGAGCGGCCACTTATAGACGTACAGGGTTAGAATTGCTGGAAAGATATGATCTCTTCCTGTTTGGCCCAACCTACCCAAGTTATTGTACCCTGGGTTGAGTGGTGGGCATGGATTAACAAGCCACACTCACTGGGACCCGAACCAGAGATATTCAACCTTCGATGCCAACATGTTTAACCACTAGGCCATCGCGCCCACAAAATTTTTGAATGATATGCGGCGTAACTGTGTGTCGAATGCATGCAATACTGTTGGGAATCTAAAATTACGGTTCATTTTTACTCGCCTCAATAGACATCTGATGATTTGTTAGTTTTCATTCCTGTATTTTATGCAGCTCTTTGCAACCTAGTGGTTTCAGAAGACTTTTCATATATGATATGTCATCTGCAGCCTTGTTCTGAGCAAATTTTGACAAAAAGAAAAATTCCTAAGATTGGTGAAATCTTGTCACTATCAATAAAATTAAAAAAGGCTAAGTCAACCAAATTGTTTGTGCTAAGAGCTAAAAACTGATAAAACGTTTCCTTTGCAATCCAGGGTTGGCCGAAACTGAATATTTTGCAGTTTCGAAAAAACATTCTGAATATGAAATGTCGAATATACTCCAAATTCAAATTTTGGTGCGAAAACAGCAATAAAACTATTGTATAGAAAAATATTAACCTGGAGATCCTTAAAACCATAATCACAGTTTGTGATTTCTCCAGTTATATACGACAATATGAACTTGGAATGCAAAAATGTTTTTTTCTGATGGATTTGTAACAGTTTATCTAATAAAAACTGTAATTTTCTTATTCCACTATTCTGAAATATACTTGAAATCAAGAATTTTATTATATCGAATATGTACATTTCCAAATGTATTAGAATATTCGATTCGTTATGGTAACATAAAAAAAATATGTTCTGTGAATAATTTATGAACATCGATAATTAATTAATGATTGTTCATTAATCCGTTCCAGTACTGAGAACCATGACCACTAAATAATCACAAATAAACTTTGTAAAAACAAACAGCACATTATCTACTTGTCCCTCGTGCTACTAATATGCTTCAAGTGGCTGGATAGCAGTTAGGATAGGATAGGATATCATTTTTGTTCTGCGGCAGAGGAAAGCCGAGAATACAGCTTAACCATATGGCGAACCACGACCTTTCATGCAGATACCAGTTCCGAATCGAGGTGAAGGTTTTTTGGATTATCGTATTTCTCATTTTTCCTGTGCACGGACCTGGGTAATCGACATCTATTTACTATTATTCATTTGGATAAATCATCCTAACAACTATCTCTTATAAGCAAACAGGGCGAACGTTGTTACAAAGACAAATACCTCCCACTTCTGCACAATCAAGTCATGACACCAAGAACAGCCTGGTGAAGTGGGTTTGAAAAGATCTACTTGTGCGGATATTTGCCAATGAATATTTAATTCATTTCTTCACTCAGAATCAAAACCAATAATAAATCACAAACAAGATCTGAAGAAACAAACAATACATAACAAAGCTTGTCTTTTGTGTTACCAACCTGTCTCAATAGCAGGCTTATTGAGGTCAATGGTCTAGTGGTTGTCATATTGACATCACAGATTTAAGATCCCAAGTTCGAACCCTGGCAAGTCTGACAACACTAATATTGTTTGTTCATTAGTAGCCAGCCACTGGTACGAGCTTCCATTAGGGGGACGAACTTAAATAATGTGTGGCTGTTAAAAAAGCTTACTAATATCTTAAAGTGAGAATATATCTCACTTATTTTAATACTTAGCCAAGAATACAGCTTAAGGATATGGCGAACCACAACCTCTCGTGCAGAACCACCGTGCACCGGCGAGGCGTCCAGCAGACCTTTTGCATATAATCATCATCCCTCACGGGATTCGAACCTGCGTCCTGACGATCAGAGATGCGTAGCTCGAAGCGTATAAGGTAGAAGGTCAGTCCTGCATTTGAGAAATAAAATACCACGATAATATAGTAGAACTCTTTTTTATTCAGGAATACATTCAAGCCAAGACGGAGATGGAGGATTGCTACAAGAGATTGTTGGCTTTCCAAATCCGACAATCCAAACTTGAATCTGAGATCAAAGCATTGGAGGTCGAACATGGTGAACTGAAGAAACATTACAAAGAACAAGATGAAATCTTAGGTAAGTTGGCATCATTGGTAGCTGTTTCCGTTCACTCTGAGCAAGGCCGGAAACAGCGACTAAAAGAAATCAACCAACATTTTGCTAGAATCATAACCTTAATGACAAATTTATTAATATCCCTTGATATTAATTACTGATAGATAGGACCAGGAATTTTACCCAATTTTATTTTATGTCTTAGGGGGCAATTTTCTCCCTGTTTAGAATTTCCTTCATCTTTTACGATTTAATATCTTCCCCTATTTTACTCTTCAAAATCAACATTTTAGATAATAAATGTCAATATTGGGCATTCAAACATTTGGAAAAATTTTGTGTGGAAAATATAATTCTGTGATAAGATACAGTATTTAATTTCAATATTCGATCATGTTGTAACTATCAATATTCCAAAACTCTCTAAATAACAAAATACAGTTCCCTTTCTCAATTTTTGCCTGTGTTTGGTACATACGGCAGTGATTTGGAGGACTAACTCAATCTTATTTCAAAACAAGACTCAAGCAGAGGATCCAGGTTTAATGAACAGATGGATAAATGCACCCTCAATTTCGTTCATTTTGATTGTATGTCTGTGTGAATGTTTATATTTAATTGTTTACCCTGGCAGTGTATTTGGAGGATAAACTCGAAGCGAACTCGATTCATGACAAATATTGTTCTGAAAAGTTTTCATGCGAATTCAGGTCGGTGCAAATTTGTGAACAGATGGATAAAGATGCAAGATAAAATTGCACAAGTACGAATTCCAGCATTGGCTTTTTCAATTATTTGACTTGTATGTTTTGATATGAATGTTTCAATTTCAATTTGTTTACCCTGAATACTGTATAACCAATGCAGCAATAATATATATTTGCGAAAAGATTCATGTGCAAATACTCTACTGCAAGTTATCATGCGAGACATTCAAGTTTGAGCAGCTCGTCTCGGTGCACAAATTAATATGCTCTCATTAGGCAAGATTGATAAAGAGGCAAGGTAATAAAACGGCAAGATTAATAAGATTACGAATTGCAGAGATTGATTTTAATGGAATCGGTGAACAAATGATCACTCCGATCAGTGATTGTTCACTGTTCAGAAAACGTGAGATATTAAACTACAAAAAAAATATGAAAAATCAATCATTGAGTTATTTGTACCAGAAAGTTTGGTAGTTTTATCACAACATATTTGGCCAATTTTTTTTTTAAACAAAAATGAACCCATTAATTAAAGAGATTCTCCGCCTGGCGAGCTGCACGTCCTAATATATTTTTATTGCAATCAAAGCTTTTAAAAAAATTTTAATCCCCCAAGGAATCGGTCGATTTTTCAGTAAATCTGTTAACAATTGACTGGTTTTCCTACTGGCTTGCTTCTTATCGCTGGTACCAGTACTCGTATTAACTTCAGTACTTGAGTATGTATGAATATCTTTGGTGTGGAAATAAAGCCTTGAGTAAAATTTAATCACCGGTGTTACGTTTCTCGATTCTTTTTGTTTCTATACATTAACTTCAATTACAACCTAACTCTATTTATTGAGAACAGTGGCACATCTTAAGACGAGGTAAACAGATAAGATAAACAGACCTCCACATGCTGCCACTGCAATATAGTAATGGCGATAGAGATGAATTGGTGTATCGCAATGTGTCGTGACAAGTATGGATCATCGCGTTACTGATCATGTAATAAACAACAGGCACCCCGCAACTGGCAAAGTGAACTGATTTTAAAGTTAATGCCTGTTATCTTTATTGATATAGCGCATTTTTTTACTTTTACCAATTTGTGACAGATCCATTTTTATTGCGGGCCTGAGTGGTTCAGTTAGTGACATTCTTAGCCAATTTCGAAGCGAATTTGGTGCATTTTTTATCAAGGCTTTTATTCACAAGTTTTGTCTCTGTCCTCAGATCATGGTGGAAAGTGCTTCAAGTCAGCTTCACTATGCGTACGTGAGATGGCAGAGTGCATTGAGGATTCCTACTAACAGTCAAGGGTAAGAAACCGTTAGTTATTCTCATTTTTATATTGCACAATGAAAATATGTTGGCAATGAAAATGAAACATCGTCTGTGGTAGGAATAGGCATTTCAGAATAGCTTATCAGGTTGATCCGGATTAGTAAATTATCCGAATCCAAAACTCGAATTTCATAGGGATAGTTAGATTCAGTTCAATTCAATTCCAAAATGATGTCAAATAAGGGACACATTGGGATCAGTCTTGCTAGATTGAATATTTTTCATATATTGTAATCGCACGTATGTAATTTCACTTTTTACTGCGGTATTTCACTGTACTATCATGAGTTTGGGAATGGGATTCGATTTTGGTATTCTGGAATAGAGAAATATTCTAAATTGCCCATCCCCAGTCTGTGGTGATCTGGAAAATGTTATCAGCGATCCAATTTATAAAATATTGTATCACGCATCGCTATTGGTCTTTCCAAAATTCGAAGCTGTACAGCGTTATTTAAGTTAAGAATAATTCTGGAATAGTGAAATATTCTAAATTGCCCATAGCTAGTCTGTGGTGATCTGGAAAATTTCATCAGCGATCGAATTTATAAAATATTCTATCACACATTGCTATCGGTTCTTGACATTTATCTAAATTTCGAAGCTATACAGCGTTCTTTAAGTTTTCATCATCATTACATTGAATCAAAACTACGCTCAAATATCCAGTTCAACATTATATTCTGTAACTGTTTTACTTCCCTATCCATGATATGTAGTGCTCTGGACTGATACCGTCAGAAATTCGTCTGAAGGGGCATTAAAACAGTTAATATTGTGAAATGTGAACATTTAATGAAGGGAATAATGTGATAACTTTGGGCAAACTTTAGTAAAAATCAAAAGTCAATTACTAACTGTGGTAAAAATTAATTCAGTACATAATTGTGACGTATCTAATTTCCAATACTGTTATGTGAATTTAAATCTTATCTGTTAGTTGGTAAATGCTGAGCTATCGCCATGGTTACGTAATCCTGAATTGGTTGATCACTTTGTTTACGTCTGGCTCACTTGTTGCCTTGTATCTAGTATTTACTATTCAGTTCACTTTGTGCTTAACTGTGAAAGAGTTGATTAAAGCCTGGTCTTGATTCTAGAGTTGTAATTTGAATTGTATACTGCTATAGGTTACCACACTGGCTGCTGTTTGTTTTCGTAATTTTCATGTTTCATTTACTTTCAGACATATGATGCTACGTTTGCAGATAGCAGCTGAAGCCCGAAGTTATCTTATCGCAGCATCCCAAAATCTGGCAAATTCACATAGATCTCTGAATAATGTTAAGTTTCCATATTGTGACAAGAGCGAGGTAATTAATTAATTATCTTTATATATCTTGACAAGTCTACTAGAGGCGAATTTATATTTAGAACTCCTTCATTGCAACAAAATCGTTTGGTTTCAAATTTACAGAAATGCTCATACATTGACAGGGTACTTTTGGGCGCGATGGCTTAGTTGTTAAACAGGTTGGCTTCGCATGTTGAAGATCTAAGGTTTTATTTAGGAAGTAAGTAAAGAAGGGGTAGATGGTATCGTCCAGTGTAGATACCACTCACTGCATTTTACCACGGTAGTTCAGTTCTGTTCAGGTTATTTTCTGTTTAGAGTGCAGTTACTGGTACTGCATCTTTTTGTAGCTCTTTGCTATTATCAAATGGCTGCTATTTGAAATAATGGAAAAATGAAGGAGATGCGAGAACCATCTACTGCTACTTTTTCTTCTTAGTTGCCTCTGACGACTTGCAATAAATATGTTAGGACAATCCCATGCTTTGACGTGATGACATAGTGGTTATCGTGTTGGCATCGCAGGTTGAAGTTTTTGGGTTCGAGTGGTTCCATACCCACCACTTAACCCAGAGTGTAATAAATTTGGTAGGCTAAGCCGAAGCGTAAAGATCATACCTAACCCTGTCCTTCTATAAGTTGGTACAGAGCTGCGCTGGTACAGGGCATTGGTTCAGGTGACCCACACCAAAGATTGGCCATAAAAAACATAGAAAATTGGAAGATTAAAATAACAAATGCGGTCATCATCATGCTGTTTTTGTTTAAAAAATTTGTTGTTTATTCTTGAAAGATTGATACTCTGAACAGAGCTATCACCTTCATATTCATTGATGTGAGAGACAATTCTAGACATAGTCATGCTGGGAATGTGTACAGAACAACAAGAGACAGATGCTTCGTGCTCGGACAATGGATCAATCACGTAAGTTAAATCTATTTTGTCGAGTGAGTGTAGTAGAGTATTTTGATGCCTTTTGTTTAAACCTATTGCAGTCAAAATGATTTGGCATTAGCTGGTGTCGTTAATCCTCTGTCATTAGCCCTGTTGTTAATATATTTTGGTTCTTCTATATTATATAATATTATATATATACTCAGAGCAATGTTGGGAATGAGTCACTGCACTTCGATTCCTAAGTCAAGTCGAGTCAAAAAATACACGGGTTGCGACTCGAGTCTAAGTATTACCAAAATTCAAATTTTGAGCCTCGAGTCAAGTCTGGTCTCAGGTCGAATCAGGTCATAATCTAGGGTTTGCGAGTCGAGTCACGAGTCAATTTCTAAATCCATTCAACGGTGATGACGGATTAATTTTCCACAAGTACCAACTTAGAATCATCTAGACAAACTTTGATTTCAAAGCAGGGCACATTGCACAGACTCGGGCAAAATTTTTATCAAGTCCCGAATCGCAAATCAAGTCGCATCTGCATTTTGTCAAGGCATTTAAGAGTCGAGTTATTAAGCCAAGACGACTCAAGTCATTTAGAAAGATGACTCGAGTTGGGTTATTTGCTTGATTCTCTCCAATACTAAGCGTACATTGTTCCTATATAAGCCCAATACTTTATTGTCGTTAATTTTTCGTGAAAAAACAATGCAGCAAAATCAAATTTACTACTTTTGACATATCTGGGATAGTATCTCTACTCCAGATTTCTACTCAACTTGATTGGGAATATTTCCAAACAAGCTGTGAGCTTTATAAGCTTTATAGATCTTGATTTAACTTCATTCTCCCAAACTTACTTCATCAGCATAATGTCATTTTTTGTGTACATTCTATTATGTACCATTATATTTCAATAGTATTGGTTCGCAGGAGCCCATTTTTCGCTGGCCCAGCAAATAATCTTCAAGCAATCAGAAGTTTTTCCATCTTTTTAGAGATAAATTCGGTGTCTTCCTCGGAAATTTTGGAATGTCTCTTTGAGTTCAGTTATTTAGTGAGCAAAATCCTTCGTTAAATTCTACAAAATGAAGGCTTATCACTTGTTTTTGTTCAGGTTATAACCACAAAAGTCCAGAAAGATTTGGCAGAAGCACGAGTGACAAACGCTGATCTTCAATCAAAACTAAGAGAAGAGAGAACAAGATTGATGAAAGAAAAGATTGAATTGGAAACCGGGGAAAAGATTACTTGGGAACCAACCACTGGTAGGTGTCATTAGCACAACCGGGTAAGGGACAGTGAACGGCTTCCCCCTCGTTAGGAAAGCCCCAAATCTAGCTAGGGTGCCCGGTTAGCTCAATCGGTAAAGCGTTAGGAAACACTTCGAGCTACGCATCTCTGATCGTCATGACACAGATTCGAATCCTGTGAAGGATGATGAATACATAAATGCGAGAGGTCTGTTGGACGCCTTACCGGTGTATGGTGGTTCACGCAAGCGCTGCTTGCGGCTTCCTCGACCAACAAAATGAGAAATACGATGATCTAAAAAACCTTCGCCCCGATTCGGAAACTGGTATTTGCACGAGGGGTCGTGGTTCGCCATATAGTTAAGCTGTATTTATTCTCGGCTTTCCTCTCCTGTAGGTATCCTATTCTAAAATTCCTCGAATCTCATGTTTTCAGCTGTGTGCAATTTTAACCAGTTTTCGATATGAAATCCTTTATTTCATCTCCGTGTGATGAGTTGTCAGTTCTTTTCGGGCGCCTTGCTCAGAACCAATATCAATAAAAAAAATTTGCATTTAACGTAACATATCTTGTATTCCTAAAGCTTTAGCAAGTGACCAAGTAGTCGTATTAAACAAGAATTCCTCCTGCATGATGTAGGAGGCTACCAAACTCGAAAAATAAGTGGTAGACAGGGATGACCAAAACCGATTATTTTACCATTTTAAGTACATTCTGAAAAAATTATTTTGAATGTGAATTATTGAATGTATTGATTCAGCCATATTTTGGAACTGCAAAAATGGAGTTTTCAGCTTATTCTTCCTGGATTTATACAATAAAAGCAATATATATTTGTGAGCAACTATTCTGAAATATATCTGGAATCAAGAATTTACTATATGGGAGAAGTTCATTTTCGAATGTATTCATTGGTTTTCAGGCATTGGTTTTAGAATAGTCCTAACGTATTTCCTGCATGTCGTAAAAGGCGACTAAAAGGAAGCAAAGAAGTGGTAGATGGTTTTATCATCGTACAGGGCAGATACCACTCACTGCACTTTACCATAGCAGTTCAGTTTTGTTTGGAATGTTTTCTGTTTAGAGTGCAGTTGCTGATACTACATATTTTAGTAGCTCTTCGCTATTTGAGGGGCTGTTGGTGGGTTTCCTTCAAGTACTGCTTCCGTCCTTGCTCAGAGTGAATTTCAATAAAAAAATGAGAAGGTAAAAAATAATGATAATCTTATACTATTTTCTCAGATTCTGGAGTGGAAAGTGACGATGATGCTGAACCATCGGATGTCGCTGCAGAGGCAGAGAAGATTCCAGAATCTGCGGATCTTGATAAACAAATCAGGGAGGCACAGGAAGAAACTGCCGAAGGAGAGGTGAGGCGTTTTTTTGATCGGAGAATCTGTCTTTTTTGAGGATGTTCAAGTTTTTCAGTGGCGCAGTTTTCTTTTAACTTGAAAGCATGGGTTTCGGTGATTTTTAGCGGCAAATGTACCAGAAATTTTTTCTTAGTCAAGCATGAGCCACAGATGGACCGTGCCTTGCACGATCCATTAGTGGCACATGCCAAACAACATAATTAAAAAAATTTCAATCTCTGCTTCTTAAGAGACTAACAAAGGAGAGGTGAGGCATATTTTTGATTGCAGAATCTGGCTCTTTTGAGGATGTTCAATTCCTGATGCCACATAATTGTGATATGTCTGCACATATCTACAACACTATAACTTTCTGATTTGATCCCTAATTCTTTCCCAAGTAGATTTGACGAGATAACCACATGATAATCACAAGAACTCACCCCTCATTTAATTCTTGACTCTTTATTGTCAGGGTGATGAGATCTCACATGATTACCACGAAGTTATTGATCCTTTAATCCGTTTTTCCTCAGGCTGGTAACATGTTCAAGTGATTACCACAAACCTACCACGTTTTTATTTATTCATTGTTCCTTTCTCCCCAGACTGATTAGGTACCCACATGATTACCACGTGGTCACCACATTCTCATATTTTTATACCTTATTTTCCAGGCTGGTGAGACAGCAAATGCAGCTGAAGACAAAGCGGCTGCTCTACCATTGGATGAGTTGGCACCTGCACCAAAGCAAGAGGAATTGTTTGGTATGTGTTTTGCAACTTTTTATTTTTCTGCGAGGAAATTCAACGCAACATAGTAATGGGCTAGGGCACCAATCTCTGATCAGGTCATAGGATAGGATTTCATTTGTATCCCACGAGAGAGGAAAGTTGAAAATACACAATACGACCATATGGAAAAGCGAAGTATTCGCGACTTTCCTTTTTCGCATAATGAAAAAAAATTCTATATTATTTGAGTTCGTTTTTTTTTAATATGGCTGTGTTGCTCAAGTTCTTCATTTAACCTTGAAACCAGTAGTTGTTGTTCAATAGGTACGTTTTGTTAAATAAACAAAAAAGCATTAGATTTTATAGCCTTGTAGGTACGGGCTTCAGAATGGCTCTAATGTATTTTCCTGCATGTCGTAAGAGGAGACTAAAAAAGGAAAACAAAGAAGTGGTAGATGCCTTTACCGTCGCCCAGGGCAGATACCGCTCACTGCACTTTACTATGGCATTTAAGTTTCATTTGGGATTTTTTCAGTTTAAAGTGCATTTGCTGGTACTACATCTTTTGGTAGCTCTTTGCTATTGAGTGACCGTTGGTTGGTGCCCTTCGGGAGCTGCTTCCGGCCTCGCCCAAAGTGAATTTCAATAAAAAAGGTACATTCTTATAGATGCCACTACCTATTCTATCCACTTATGGTTTATCTGTGGTACATGCTCGACTGGAGGATATCAAATAAACCCAAGTGTTAAATTAAAAATAAGACTGCATAACTTATCTTAAGAAGCAGAGATTGGATTTTTTTAATTATATGGTCTGGCATGTGTCACTGATGGACCGTGGTGATGAGGCACGGTTCATCTGTGGCTCATGCTTGACTCGGAAAAAATCTCTGGAACATCTGCTGCTAAAAAAACGGAACTCATGCTTTCAAGTTAAAAGAAAACTCCACTGCTGATCTTAGGTAGAGATTACTTGATAAAGTGAAATTGATTTTGCTGAGATTCAAAAAGGTTTGTGAAATAAAAAACTAGACCGAAATTTTAAGAAAAAAGTTCAAAGCCGTCAAAAAATTAGTTGCACCACTGCAGCATGATCATGATTTATTCCACACAGAACAGTCGACTATGTTTTGATAGAAACTGTTAGACACAGGGTTCGGATTAAGGTGTCCAAAGGTTCACATTAAACCCTGCATCAGAAATTCAAACCCTCATCTGCAGTATTTTTAAATTTCTGGCATCATATTTCAAAGGCTGCCCAGTTAGCTCCAAGTGTTGGGGATATGCTTCGAGCTGCGTATCTTCTGGGTTCGAATCAATTATATGCGAGAGGCCTGATGGATGCCTCGCGGGTGCGTGGTGGTTCGCATAAGCGCTGCGCTCTTGTTTGCTTTCCTAACAAATCTATAATGCGATATATTTATTTTTGTTGCATCCCTTTTTTGTCCACAGAAGCGTCGACATAAACTATTTTTCTATGTTGGATCGGCCAAAGTAAAATATGTGTTGAATTTAGAGTTGGGTTTAATCATCTTTACTAATCGAATATTCCAGTCAGAAACAAACATACAATATGTTTTCTCAGAAAATTTTTAATTTAAATTTATATCTATTCTCTGAAAATGCATAAACGGAAATGCATACTTTTTTGAATCCATCGATTTTGAATCACTGAGGAATTCGAAATGATTCACGAATTATGAATCTAATCGAATATCTTCGACACCCAAACTATATGATCTATCATTGTTGGGAGCGTAGAAAGTTAACGTAACTACATAACATTAGGCAATAAGAAGAGCGAAAATCGATAATAAGATCAAGGGAGTCTTTTGAAGGTCCAACATGCTGGTCAATGAATAATGCTTCTTGATAAAGATTTACTGCTGACATCTGCCTTCGCCAAATATTTCCATCGCCCATGGTTTCATTGTTCACCTCTAATGTCAACATCGATTTAGTTTGGTTGTTTATTTAATCAATATTCTTCATTTACTTACTCATTCACCCACTGGATTTCCTACATTTTTTCAGCGTGATAGTGGGAGGCATAGTTAAAAGTTAAAGAATTATTTGAAGCACATTGTCTTCAAAAGATCATTTTTCTTAAAAGCTTTCAGATTATGATATGAAAGATATGATCTTTTTCTGTTCGGCTTAGCCTACCCAAGTTATTACACTCTGGGTTGAGTGGTGGGAATGGATAAGCGAGCCGGGGCTCAAACCCAAGATCTTCAACCTGCGATGCCAACACGTTTAACCACAAGACCATCGTGCCCATTGGTTTCTGCCATTGGTTTCAAATACAAGAAATTGTCATAAATCTTGCGAGAAGCAAATAAATGTAAATATATACATTCATGCAAAAATAAAATTTGAATTAGTTGAATTATTTGAAGCACATTGTCTTCAAAATATCGTTTTTCTTAAAAGCTTCCAAGTTATGCAATCTCTGACTTCGTCCCCTCATTTTTTGTAAATAAAAAGCTTAACAAACTTACGTTTAGGTGATTGGATACTTGAAGATACGGGTAGGTTTGATATGCGTGGCTGGTTTATGTAGCATGGTTTTTACATCTCATGCATATTTAATTCACATAATTTTTGAAATTTTGTACAAAATTTTTTTTACAGCTGTGTGAGTGCAAGCATTAAAATTGTGATTTGTGTTGTATGATGGTTTAACCATGGCCCAGGGAAGATACCACTCACTCCACTTTACCATGGCGATTGAATTCCGTTTCCCTTAAGGTGTTTTCCGTTTAGAGCACGGTTGCCAGTGCGACATATTTTAGTGGCTCTTTACTATTAGGCGGCCATTAGTTGGTTCCTTTTAGGCGCTGCTTCGGGCTTTACTCAAAAGGAATTTCAATAAGAAAAAACTTTAAAGCAAGAAAATGGTGAATGGTTTTTAGCATAGCCCAGGGCCGATATCATTCACTGCACCCTACTAGTGTACTTTTGTATCTGAATGTTTCGGTCTGATGGTGCAGTTGCTTGTTTCAGATCTTATGTACCGCTTTGCCACCTTGGTTGGTCTCTTTTGGGTGTTGATTCTAGCCTTGTTTAGAGACCATTTCTATTAAAAAAGTAAATGCCAGATAGCACTCTCAGCAGGAGGGCAGAATCTTGGTTTGTATCTGGTGTCCAAAGTGTTATTTACTTCGGATGGTCAAAAATACTTCAAAACCATCAACACTGCTATTTCATAGCAGTATTGATGGGTTTGAAGCTTTTTGTACAGTTCGGTTACTATCAGACACTCAAAAGTAGACATATAAAAGTTCTAGTCACAGACATGTCATGGAATATTGCACATTTACTAAATTTTCTTCTGATGAAAACCCATTTTCTTCGGATGTCGAGTAGCTTGCATTCTGCCAGTGAGACACGCAGCATTTGGACTAGGGTGATCCCAGTCCCAATCTGAAGTGTTTCCTTTCGGCATTGCCTATAGATTACATTCAGATGCTACTCTCAACTCTGTTTTGAGTAAATTTCAATCAATAAAATTGAAAAAAATTGAAAAAAAAAGATCAATACAATCATTTCAAGGCTTCATCGTGAAAATAATTTTGAAATTATGTGTTGGCATGTCATCAAATCGTGCAGCTGTGGATATTTGTGATCCGTAATTTGTCATCGTCAAAGCTCGCTGCTCATAACCATGCTTTGAGTGCATTGCAATCAAAATAAAACCTGTATAATTATTTTTTTTTGAGTTTGATATAAAAATTTTTTAAACCAATTGAGTTGAATTTTTGTTGCCATAATGAGCAATACATATTTTTCCAACTAATTTATTCATGAAGTATTTCGTTCTGCTCAATCATTTTCTTTGATTTTGCATATCATATCTGAAAGTTAGCTTGTCTTGTTCGTTTTTGTGAAGATCTTTGTAAAATATCACCAATATTGGTATAATTTTGATTCGATTGTATTGTATAAGAAATAGTCCTAAATAGATATGACGATTTCGGAAAAACAGATTAAAAGAATTCAAAATGCCGAAACTCTTCAAATCAAAAACTGCATTTTAATAACAACATTAGGAATCCAATGTTATAGTAGTGTTAAATATTGAATATAAATAAAAATTTTATCTGGTTATATATTTATAAAGCTGTCATCCCCTTCATCTTTTAAAGAGGTTTCTTATTGAGTTACTTTTAGTTATAACTTGACCTCTAAGCTTTTTCGGGGGACTTTCTTTTAGCTGCTCCTTCACCAATATTAAACTTCAAATTGACAAAAATAACTCTTTATTTGGATAAATTGGACTTCTTGGTTTGGTTAAAACTTGACCTCTGAACCTGAGTGAATTTCAAATTCAAAAATACCTCTTTGATTAGTTAAATTAAACTTCTTAACTTAGTTAAAACTTTGACCTCTGACCTTTTTACAGGAAACCTGGAAGTGGTGATGGCAGAATACGACAAACAACGTGAAGAATATGCAAAAGAAATGGAAGCAAACAGAGCTCGTCAGCACGCTGATTTCCAGATGAAATTGAAAGCCAGAAGATCAAGAAAAAGAAGAATGATGGCACAAGAACAGGAACTGAGTGTGAGTATAAAAGGACTCGTAGAGAACAACATCCACATAGAAGGAATAATTTCGATAATTTCGTTGCACGAATATGAACGACTAAACTTTGGAATTCATTCACGTTGCCCTTTGAATACATTTTTGGGTTGCCCTGTTAGCTCAATCGGTAAAGCGTTGTGAATACACTTCGAGCTACGCATCTCTGATCGTCATGACACAGGTTCGAATCTCATGGGGGATGATGATTATATGCGAGAAGTCTGCTGGATGCCTTGTCGGTGAACGTTGGTTCACGTTAGCGCCGCTCACGACTTCCTCCACCAACCAGGTCCATGCACAGAAAAAATAGGAAAAGCAATAATCAAAAACCCTCCATCCCGATTCGGAACTGGTATCTGCATGAGAGGCCCTGGTTCGCCATAGGGTTAAGCTGTATTCTTGGCTTTCCTCTCCCGCAGGATCAAAATTATATCCTATCCTATCCCTAGAGATGATTGTATCTCAGTTTCTTTTTCTTATCGAAATTTTCTCTAAGCAAGGCTGGATGCTGCTGCTAAAGGAAACCGAACAACAGCCACTCAATAGCAAAGAGCTGCAAGAAGATGTAGTTCTTCCTGCATTGATGTAGCTCTTCGTATAATGAGTTTCACGATACGATTGCATACCTACTTCGACCCAAAACTTTAACGGGGGGAAGATGAGATTTTTTATATAATAAAATGTGTAATTTTTGTTCATATTTTATTTATAGCCACTTCTTAAGATTGGATGATCTTGACCAAAAACGAAATTGTGTATTATCTGGATAAAAAGACGAAATAACTCAATATCGATCGCCAATGTATCAAAAATCCAATACCCAGGTATCCGTTAGCCAGATAGTAAAGCTCTAGACAGATGTGATGAAAAGCAACTTTAGCACTGATTTAACAGTACAATATTTTCATATATAGATCTGACCACAAAAATATCTTTTATTTTTCACAGGAATTGGCTCAAAAAGAGAAGGGCACTGCGTCGATAGAAGTTCCTGAAGCCTAATTTTCAATACAGCACCGTTTATCACTGTATTTTTCCCTCTATAAAACAAATTATGTCGAGTATGAGCCACAGATGGACCACGCCTATAAGGCGCGGTCTATCTGTGGCTTATACTTTACAAATATAAAACGTTTTCACTGTAGTGCCCATTTTTGTTCTTTTTCTTTTGATAATTTCAATTTTCCACTGTAATTCCGAATTGCACTTTTATAAGATGAACTATAATTTGGATTTTTATTTTTCTCAATAAAGTACTCAAGAAGAAAGACAGCCATAAACGTTCTCAGAGTTGAATTTACAGGATTTTTTTTATCCTCACTTTTATCTTTTTGGCACCAAGCTTCTCCCCTCTTAGTATGTCCTAGTCGACCTTATTCCTGACATGTAACCTCCCCGAGCATTGCAACGCTTGCATATAAACTATCAATGGTTGCAAGAGAGAAAATGCCTGACTTTTTGAAAATTGTCATCAAATTTTATTATTGGAAATGTTCTTATTTTTTTGATTGTAGAGTGGGTGATTCGTGATTTGTAGATGCATGAATTATTCGATTCGGAATCAATGTAATTAAAAGTGTATATAATTTGGAAACATTTATATAAATTTTGATGAGTTCTAGAATAACTTTTTTGTGTTTATTATAAGATATTCGTTTGATTCAGTTCGCAAAAAATATTCGATTCCTTTCTGAAATCAAAAGATGTTTGATTCTGGACACCATTGAACAATTGCACTTCCACGTGACCTATTGATACTATGTGCCCTGATAATTTTATAAATTTGTTTTTCTTTCATGTGTGTTTGAGACTTCTATGCGTGAAATTATATTTTGTTGCATTTATGAAGTTTATAGCTGAAGTGCCTTTTGTAGCAATTTTTATAGAAGAGGATTTTTGTAAGATGGTATTTCTTTTTAATATAGTCAATGTATAAGAACATATTTCTGTGGAAATGTACTGTTGGTGTTTGAGTCAGATTGACTCATAGCTCGTGATTATATGATATATTGCGTTTGATGTTAATTTTTTCTAGGAACAGCCCAGTGCACAATTAGGGCTGGACAAAACTGAATTATTTGGAATTCAAATGTGATTCGGATAATTTTTTTCGACTCATCAGTTATCTCAAAACAACGAATATGTCATTATTCTATTACGAATTTGACCAAAATTGATCGTATAATTTTATTTACCATTTTATTTACCAAGTTGTTGTTCCTATTAACGATTCACAATTAATTTTGAATAGTTTGTGCTTTGGATCGATTCAAATCACCGATCAATTTGTCCAAAACTCTGCAAAACATAGTGGAATGTGGATATCATTTTAGTAAAACAACAGTGAAAATTTGATTGAAGTGATGATAAAATATTTGAAATTGCACAGAACTGTTTTATAAAAATTAGAAATTTTATTTTGTGAATTTATAAGTCCACAGGGGAGCCATGTTTTGATGATTCAAGCTGTTAACGACCCAAACTTCATTTCAAAGTTCTTAAAAGAAACCCAACTGTTGGGAATTATTGTGCAAAGATCTGAGTAAGAGATAGAAATACAATGCAATTGCTCTTTAGTCAGATGAATGAATCTATATATCTAAATAGCTATTCAACTCCAAGGAAAATATATTCTAAAACAGAACGAAGTGGTATCTGCCCTGGACGATGATAAAAAACATCTAATCCGAAGTTTTATTTTAAGCATGAGCCACAGATGGACCGTGCCTCAAGCCAGAAACTTCATTTTGTTAAGCCTGAGTCACAGATGGACCATGTCTCAGCGGCCAACCAGAAACTTCATTTTGTTAAGCATGAGCCACAGATGGACCGTGCCTCAGAGGCACGATCCATCAGTGACTCATGCTCAACAAAACATATTTGGTCAGATATTCTGTGGCGGAGTATGCCACTCGCTTGATTCCTTAAAGTCTTCTCTTATGGTACCTATGCAGAAATTGGCACTAATTTTGAGACAAAGATGTTGGGACCCGATTTAACAAAATAAAAACTCCCCTGATTAGATTAATAAGTGTTCGGAACTATGCATGTATCGTTTATATTGATTGGTGTTATAGTTTATATGGATATTTGTAGATTTTCACACTGTGTAGAATTGTTTTAAGAATAAATATATGTTTTAGATTAAAGCCGTGATTATATATGTGAAAACCGGGGTTACAATCTTCCAATTATTATGCTGAATCTCTCATAGGAATGCCCATACAATCTGCCACAATTAAACAACCTGGCTAGGGTTTTCTCCAGTTTAGCCATTATGTCTTGGGTTGCAGGGTGAACATGAACTGATGACGGAAAAAACAAATGATTTGGTAATACTGTTTTCAGCGTCTAAAAGGAACCAACTAACGGCCACGTAAGCTGTCAGAGCCTGCACAAAATGAAGTACCGGCCACTACGCTCATTTTAAGTGGTATGTGCCCTGGGAGATGGTAAAAACCATCTACCTTGTGTTTTGTTATTTCCTTTTATTTGGAAACGATGAGTAAACAGTAAGAATCCTAAAACTGGGTTACAGCGCCTCACCCCAGGAGACCTCTTTATACCTCTCTCTGCCTTTTTATTTCACAGATTTTATCCATTGTTAATAAGGATCGGACCTGTCATTCAGTAAATGTTGTGTTTAGCTGCGATCCACACTTCCTTCACACCACCACAGTCCAAAACAGAAAGAAAATATCATTTTGCTCACGATATAAAATGCAACTTTCAAATCTCAATCAAAAGTCTATTAATTCTAATCCTTCCAGTGAAATGACCACTCAACCAGAACACAAGTAAAACCTGGGGATTTTATTAATTGTTATTCAAGGAAATTGCTTCAGATAAAACTTCTACAATAAAAAGAAAATTCCAAATTCATGAATTATTAACATTACTACTCATAAGATACATTGTTCAAATCAAATAATGAAGTCCCAAAGTCATGTTTCGATTAGAAGTTTTATTTTGTTAAGCATGAGCCTCCTATAGATCGCGCCTTGACAGGGCGATCCATCAGTGACTCGTACTTAACAAAACTTATTTGGACAATAAACAATAAATTCCTCTAACCGGGATTAGCATGTTTTTATAATTTGTTTTTTCTGTATGCTTGTATTACGTTGCCTGAAACGAAGGGGTAAAATAAAACATGCGCAACAGCTCATTGTAGCCTTAAGCAAAGAAATTGTGCAACATTCGTACATGGAAGTCCACTGGTGAAACACATTATTAGGGCCGTCCTTTTGGATAAGTTTATTTATGAACTGAACACAGAACCACGTCATATTAACTTCAATCTTTCTGAATTAGATTTGAGAGACTAACAAAAATGGGAAGTTTTGCTGATGATATTGGCAAGGATTGTTGAAATATGTGAAGAACTTAATATATTAAAAGAGTGACCTCCCTGAAATTATTTAAACCCTGAATTGACATGTTATAACTTTTTGCATTCAACAACTCAAGCTAGCTCATCTTAACCAAAAGAGGGTTAAAACAGGGCACAGCCAAGCCGGGCATAAAAGCTTTTTCAAAAACGTTATGAACATGAATTATGAAAGATGTTTATTTTACTCTAATCTAGCAATAGCAAATGATGTTTATTTGGATGCGCGTTGTCCGATTCTATCTCACTACATCGCTATATTTTGTTGTTGTTGAGGATAAGAACTCAACACAGAATTTAATAAAAACACAATAGACGTTTACTACAAAAACCTAAACCCATATAACTAGCACCTTAACACTATAAAGGCCGCAATACAGGTTTGCGTAGGTTGCGTTTTTTCTAGGTTTTTTATATTTTTAGAAGTTTGCTAGCAGTATGCTGCTACACCCAAGTGTAGATATTCAAGTGTTCATTCAAGATAATTAATGATAATCTTGTCTGTCTTTTGAAATTCTAATTTTGGAGTCACTTCGAAAACTGTTAAAGGTTATACAATATTTCAAAACATGTTTTAATGCAGAAATCGTACTCTGTTCTGCGGTACAAATCACACAAATAAAGCCTGATAAATATTGTATCCTAAATTGAAGATTTTAGTTACAATTTTTTTGTCTGCACTTCTTCTGTAAAATGTCACTGATGGATCACGTCAACGAGGCGCAGTCATCACTGACAAGTAGCTTATGTCATGACTAGGGCAATTAGATTCAGCGATTTGAAGCGATCTGAGGCGTAAATTATTAGAATCGATTGCAAATCATTCATACAAACAAAAACTTGCCAAATGAAGTGAAATTTCCCTTTTTAACGATAAAATGTAATCGATTTTGGTCAAATTTGACCAAAATCGATTGTATTTTGTCGTTAAAATATGAAAATTGTTGCTCTTAGACATGTAGTGTGATCTGAATATACACTATAAACTATAAATGTCTTGATTTTTACAAGTTGGAGACAAGCTGAAATACTAAAAATGGGATATTCGTTATTTACACAGCATTAGTGATTCGATCAGATTCAAAAAAATTATCCGAATCAGATTCAAATTCCAAATGGTTTGGTTCTACCCAGCCCTAGACATGACAGACAAAATTCTATATGAATTATCGGGAAGTTGAGACAGCCATACAGTAAATCGAGAATTGTTATATAAAACACAGACTTAAAACAGTTAAGAAGAGATAATATGGGCCAACTTTGCACTGTAAAACAAGAGATTGTTTCATAAAATTCATAAGAACAAAGAGATTGTTACATAGAAGTGGTAGATGGTTTTCACCGTCGTCTGGGGCATATACCACTGACTGCATTTTACCATGGCGGTTCAGTTCCATTTGGGATGTTTTCCGTTCTGAGCACAGGTGCTGGTACCACAGCTTTTAGTAGCCAATTGCTTTTAAGTGGCCATTGCTTGGTTACTTCTGTGCACCTTTTCCGGCCTTGCTCAGAGTGAATTTCAATATATATATATATATGTATATATATATCAGTAGGACTAGTCCTGAAGACTTTAAATTAAGAAGTTAAAAACAACAGAGAGTTTTTTTCGATTCTCATAGTCAACGTAATCACTCAGGTGTTGCCCAATCAAAATTTTTTTTTTGCATATTATTGTCCAGGGGAACATAGCTTTGTCATCACCCAGGGTAGACTCAACTCTCTGCACTATATCATAGAGGTTCAGTAGTGTTTCAGATACCTTCTGCCCAAAAGTACAGTAGAATGGCGCTACATTCCGTACCAAATCAGAAATTTTATTTAGTCAGGCAATGGCCACAAGTGCTTCCTTTTAGTTTCATCTGGTGACACGCAAAAAATATGTTAGGCCCATTTTGAACTTGTTCCTGCAGTGCACGAAGGTCAGATTAGATTCAAACGAAGGAATAAACTCAATTAAAAATAGCCAGAAGAACGGATTTATCCAGCTGCATTAAAAACTCAATATTCATCATAAAAAACTCTGAAATTCGTTCCTTTTTGATTGTAATTCACAGCAGATGGGATATACTTTACGATGTTCACAAGGAAAAATAAACAGATTGGCAAATTTGTCCCAAAATTTGTACCTATTGTTCATCTGTAAGATAGGCAAAGTTTTAAAAAAAATGGATTATTTGGAGTCAATCATAGCAAATCTGCATGATCCATCATCAGTTTTTTGGAATCTTTTAACGAAAGTCAAAATTATCACTTCGGCAATTACGAAAGTAAAAACAACAGCTCTCCCCTGTTTTTAGATAACAAATATAAAATCGATTCAATTTCAAGAACACCACATACAGTCGTACACAAGCTAACATTCATAAATTAACGGTCATCGCTTTTCATCGCGATCCCGTCGTTAATATTTTTTGTTTTTGACGTCTTTCAACAAAAGTCATCAATGTCTATGGCAATGTTCAAATCTTGACCGTAAATACAACAGGTCTTGTTGAAGTCCCCGTACTTCCTCCTCCTTTGAATAATGCCTGTTGTAGAACACCGCCGTGTAATTCTGTTACTTCACCGGGTTCAGACTTATCGCGAGCACTTTTGATTTCTTTCATCCAACTGAAAAACGTAGAATATGTGTGAGCAACAGATACACTATGGAAGAAGGAACACAAAATTTTACGGATTTGGTTGGAATTTGATATAAATAGGAATAAAATGAAGAAAAATCTGATTTGGTGTATGGAATTTTTTTATGGCCACTCTTTTGAGTGCATCACCCTGAACAAGGCCCTTGTCCAGCAGCCACTTATAGGCTAACATGGTTGTTGGAAAGATATGATCATTTCGGTTTGGCCAAGCTTGCCAAAGTCACTACACCCTGGGATGAGTGGTGGGCATGGATAAATGAGACGAACTCGTCAGAACTCAAACACAACGATGCTAACCACTGGGCCATCGCGCCCACAATCAGGCTACAACGTGTCAAAGAGACAAAATTCTTTCTTTTATGAGTCTTTAACGATGGTTTAATTGGTGAAAGCAATTAAAAGATTTCAATCATATCTTTGATACAATATTAGGCTCTCATTGCGCAAAAATATATGTTTATGGTAAGATTCCGTTAGAGCGTAATCTGACTTCTTAAAAGAACAGGTACATCACATAAAACAGGCTGGTATTCTGTTTAATAAAGTCAAAACCAATTAAAGTTCAATCAACACTTAACATTTAAGGACAAAAATCATCAAAATTTGTTGAGAATTTCCGATGTTATCAGCAATTCAAGATTAAAGTTGAATATTGATCTCAAGAAAAAAGTCCCAAGTTTTTCAGACAGGATTGAAGCGCTAAAATGTTGATACAAAATGATAAAACCGACCTGTACATGACTGGTTGTCTCGGTGAGTCATTGGTCATTAGTTTGATTTGCATTGGTTGACCTGGATTAAAAATAAATTATGTTAGTAAACAACATCCAGTGATTACTGCTAGCAATAAAGTGGAGACTCTGCTATATATCAGAATGTGATATAAAGGCTGAAGGGGGAAGGTCTGTACATAAGACCATTGTAACAGTGAGTTAAGCTAAAATGCTTGTCTGAAGACATTTTTTTTAAAATGCTTGTCTGAAGAAGTCTGACTTTGGTCAGACGAAACGTTACAGAAATAAGTTTGTGTAAGTGTGAAGCAAGACTTTGAACCTTTCTAGTGAGTTAAGCGTTAGACAATTTTTAATAATTAAAAACATATTATGATGAAAAGAAGTTTTATTAATAACAGGCATCGTGATTTGTCAGATAACAATTTTCATGATTTACTCATGGGGAAGTACATAGGAAATATATCGGCTTCGAAATAAACAATCTTTCATCTTCTTATTCAACCTACCGCCATGAAACAATTATTTCAAAATTTCTATTATGCCTCAAAAAGTGTTTCACATGAAATATATGTGAGAATAACACAAAAATTTTTCATCCAATTTGTGTTACTGAACGCAATCTTAAAAAATTATATCGAGAAATATCCCTTATTGAAAATTTTTTCTCAACTCATAATATTGTTAAGCATGAGCCACTGATGGATCCATCCTTCGAGGTTTATCTATCTGTGGATCATGCTTGACAAAATTAAACTTCTATTTGAGTAACACAAAATTAAAATCATTGACGCAAAACTCAAAATAATGTTAAAAATTCCCTCAGGTAGAACTAACCATCCAAGTCTCTGTTATTATACTTCTTAAAAGCGGCAAATGCATTTTCATGTTTGATATAAACAACTTCAGCTTCTCCGGGTTTAACAAGTCGTGCTCTTCGCACTGCTCCGAGAACGCTGAATAATTCCTGTGATGAAAAATAAAGTTGATTTAACTACAGAGTCTTTAAAATTCACCACTTTTAAATCCAATACCGGTATATCCAAGTGATTATGATTTGCGAACAGACAAAATCCAATCATGGGAGAACAGTGGGAGACAATATCCCAATAGCTATATTAAAGATTAGCTATACCAATAAACTACAATCTAATTTCGTCAAGCATGAACTTGAGATGGATCAAAGGTGATTGTTATGTCTACTCAGCATGTATACATGAGCAAATATGGAAGTGTAGGTCTGGCATAAGCTCAGCAGTTTGGCATCAATTTGCTTGCTTATTTTTCTAAGAACCCACCCTATCAACTTATCTTGATAATTAGATTTCTGATCAAAGATAGTTTCGTTTTTCGATTATGCCTAAATTGATTATTTTTACGATTAAATCATGATATTCCGTAAATTTGACATAAATCATGGCTTAGTGGCAAAATAGGCAAAATATGAGAAATTTTTCTAAACACATCGAGCGTGTGATTACTATGATTCAACAATAGTTAACAATAGATAAGCAGAAATTGGTTTGAATTTTTGGCAACAAACAAAAAACTAAGATCCTCCTCCTTTCTTGAAAATTATTTTAAAGTCTGTGTAAAGCCAGGCCATGAAAAATTTAATCTGAATCAGTCAGTTTTTCTCCAATGTTAATTAAAAATCATAGCATTTATTGGCCTCAATTACAGAAATCTGTTAATTTTATGACCTTTTCAAAATAACTTCAAGATTCTAAATTGTGTTAGAACTCTCACAAATATTCAGTTTCATAATTAGAGATATAATAAGCAAACAACTTCATAAACAAACCCTAGATATTCAATAAGGAAAATCAAAAAATGTTCCTTCCATTTAATAAGAGCTGGATCACGCTGCTCTGAGGCATGACCAACTGTGACATATTATTGACAAAATTTAATTCCTGATCAGATGATTTGCCCTCAATTCAGAAAAAATAGAACAAAAATTCAACCAAACTTACCAAAATATCATCTTCCGTCACAACAGGATGAAGATTGAATACTTTTAACTTTGTTCCTTCAATTGGACTGGGACCAGGTGGGATGTCATCCTGAAATTAAAACAGTGCTTTATTGCGTGGCTGTAGAGACAGAGTTGCAGCTTGAGGAGTCAGAGTCAAGTAGTAGGTAAAATTCTTCAGACTCCTGTTATAATAATTTGCTTTCATACGAATAAAATGCTAATACCTCCACACCGATAACTCCGATGATTATTTAGAAATATGTTAATAAAATAAAGTTCAATGAGAAAAATGATGACATATTGATAAGTGATTTGTAGGGTCGTCCAAAATATTCAATTCGAAATATTCAAATCATAAATTATTTGATTCGATTTTTGCAACAATTCGAAATCAACAAAATGACAATATGTTTTTCATGATTAAGTGTGAACTTTCACCTAAGGTATAATCTGATAAAAGAACGCCTTTGTTTGTTTATTATATGACTTCGATTTGATACGTGAAAATCATTCGATTAGATTCTGAAACCGAAAAGATATTCGGTTTTTGTCCACCCGTAGTGATGTGTCACCAACTACTACCGGAATCATCTATATTTAGAGAAGAGTTTTAGACAGATTATTTGTAATAGCCATTTTTACTTAAAATTTTTTTAGTGGTTTGAAGTTTTACTTTATACTTAAACAGATATTGCGCAATAGAGGAGTCGAGAGCGGGTAGTTTTAAAAACTGGGGGGTCTGAGTTAGAGTCGGATGTTTTGATACAGACTCTTCAGCTCTGATTTATTGGGGATTGCGCTGATTCGATTTCTTGACCAAATTTATATTTAGTCTATAAGTAGGGGTGGTCAAAAGTCGAGTAATTTTTACAAATTGAATCCAATACATTTTATCCATTATTAGATAAATTTTAAAGAAGTTCTTTCTTAGCAAGGCCGGAAGAATTTCCTGAAAAGAGTCAACTATTTTAACCAAATTATAAAGCAAACAACTACGTAGTACCGCCACACTAAATGCAAAATATCTCAAACAGAACCTCACTGCTATTGTGTGATTGTCTATTTCTTTATTTGAATTGAGAATGCTCAACATAATCAGTATAGTCGAATCCCTTAAACCTCTTGTTTTTCCTCAGATGTCCAAATTTCATGTAATTTTTTTCACTGCTACATCATAGTGCAGTACTGAAAGATTTGAAACTTTTTGTACAGATTGGAAAAAAATATAAAAAATTCTGATCGAACCCCTTTGGCACTTTTTTTTGAGTTTTTTTTTGTTAATCCCAGACACAACATTCAGTTCTTCTAGCCACAGATATATCATGAAATAGTACATTTAAATGCTTTCCCCGGATCCTTCAATTTTTAACATTATCTTCAGATGAGTAAAGTTTCAAAATCATCAACACTGCTATTTCATAGCAGTATTGATGATTATGAACCTTTTTGTACAGTTTTCTTAATCCCAGACACTTAAAATCAACATTTAAATTTTCTAGCCACAGATATATCATGAAATATTGCCCATTTGCAAATTTTCTTCTGATGGAACCCATTCTAATCGGCTGTCTGAGTAGCAGAGTAGCCGGCATACTGCCACCCTGCCCTAGTACACCCGAGGGTTCTCCTCGGATCCTTTAATTTGTAACAAACTGAAAACTTTCCCAAAAACCATACAAGGATGACAGAATCCCGGCTTTCTTCGGGTGTCTGATACGTTAACGTCATTATCTTCAGGTGGGTAAAAATTTCAAAATCATCAAAACTGCTATTTCATAGCAGTATTGATGATTTTGATCCTTTTTGTATAGTTTTGTTAATCCCAGACACTTAAAATCAACATTTAAATCTTCCAGCCAAGATACACCACGAATACATCACAGATACATCATGAAATTTCGCCTATTCTGTAACCCTAGCACGCCCAAAGGTTCTCCCTAAACCCATTCATTTCAAACAAACTCAAACTTTTGCAAAAATCATACATACATCCACTTCCATCGGTGTGGGTTTCGCAATAGCTTGTCTTGATATCATAGGTCTCAACGTGCTCCTATCAGGTTTCGAGTGTTGTCTTGGTAGAGGGGGTGGGGATCGACGATATTCCTCTTCGAGCTCTGGTTCTACTACCGGTGCTCTCTGCTGCCTCCGCTGTTTTGGATAGACAGGGCGTTCATCGTAACTGTCATTGTCTGATTCTGGGGATGGCAGTGGTCTTTTTCCTGGAATATTTAAAAACTGATCAGCTCTGCTACTTTCAGATTCAAGATACAAATGGAAATAGATTTAAACAATTTCCGGTATGCCGTCGAAGACGACTAAAAGTAAACTATTGTGGTAGATAGTTGATACCACTGACTGCACTTTACCATGGTCATTAGGGTCATTAAAAATGTTTTAAAAAATTGTAAATAAATTTATTTTTTGCTGCTTACGAAAGAAATGCTCTCGTATGCTCGTGTTATTTTCAATGTAAACTGCTCTCTGATTTTTGAATACAGTGCCCGACCGGCCCATTTTAAGCGCTGCTTCAACCAGGAAATATTTTCAATATATAATAAACATCGACAAAATGCCCCCTGCAGCATTCATACAACTGCTTACAGTAACATGTTCACGGGAACATGCTTCGTACGGCACCACGACTTTTTTGTCGTTTATTTAAATCTCTCGTCGTTTTTTTCAACAGCGTTAAATATTCTCTGGCTCTTATTCGTTAAATTTTTCCATTATGTTGTTTAGGTCGTAAAAATATCGGAGCAAGTTTTAACAATTGTTGTGGTGATTTCTGCTCTTTCGAGCAGGCTTTGGTTTCACAAGAGTTAACCAGTTAAAATGTCTCTTTAAGAGTGTCTGGCAGCATATAAGTTGTACGAAAAGGTTGAAAATCATCAACACTGCAATGAAATAGATCCACTCCAAGAAGTAGCTTTAAAAAAATCTGAGGAATGCCAATTGGTTAAGACATATTTTTTTATTGAATTTCACTATGAGGAAGGCCGGAACCAATGCCTGAAAGGAACCGATGAAAGGCCAATTGATAGCAATGAGCTACGTACCAGCAACTGCAATCTAAACGGGAAAATCCCAAATGGAACTCAACTGCCGTGGTAAAGTGCAGTGAGTGGTATATCCCCAGACGATGGTAAAACCATCTTCTTTGCTTCCTTTTAGTTACCTCTTACAAAACGTAGGATACATTAGGATTATTCTAAAGCCCATATCTAGAGGGCTAAAATTCCCTCTTTCAGAATCAAATCCAATGCTAGAAATACTTACGAATTGGAGCTGATCTTCGAGGTGGGAGGTGGCGAATGATGTCTGGGTGGTGAAGGTCTCTGAATAATGGAAAAACACATTAGGATAGTATACAGTTTAATATAATGGCGAACCATGACCTCTAGTGCAGATTTTGAATATATATCAAACGTCTAGAACAACATATCCAGCAAATCAGACTGATAATCTTTATTTATGAAAGTATTTTTTTTCATTGAAATTCACTCTGAGCAAGGCCGCAAGCAGTGTCTAAAACGAATCAACCAACAGCCACTTAAAGACAAAGAGCTATTAAAAGCTACAGTATCAGCAACTGCACTCTTAAATGGAAAATATCCCAAATGAAAATGAACCCCAATGGTAGGGTGCAGTGAGTGACATTTACCCTAGGTCATGGTAATACCATCTACCACCTCTTCGCCTCCTTTTAATCGCCTCTTACAACACGCAGGAAATATCTTAGGACTACTGTTCTAAAACCCGAACCTACTGGGCAAATGATATAGGTCATCATACTCACAAATTCTATGAAATAAAAAAGTTGCTAAAACATAACCTACCCTTCTCATAGCATCTCTATTGACGGTTGTAATCTTCAACTTTTCGTAGGGTTTGTCGGTTGGAGGCCAGGATGCTCTAGGTCTTGGACGAGATGTTGCAAGTTCATTCCGAACAGCTATTTTTATTCGTGAACCTGGTCTTTGATTCAAACCGTGACTTGGATTCTATGACAAAATAGGTATCAATGAAGAGATTAAAAAACCATGCAAACTAAAACAGCAATGTTATAAGAAGTTTTCACCAAAATCATTTTTTGTTAAACTAAAATCACGCTTAAGCAGGAAGCGGGGTAAAATATTCATGATTATTTTCGGGTGCCTGAAATTTTATTGTCATCTTCTTCAGATGGACAAAAAAGTTTTCAAAACGATCAAAACTGCTATTTCGTAGCAGTATTTATGATTTTGAACCTCTTCTTACAGTTTGTTTGCTAAATTATTAAACATTGTGCATTTGCTAAATTTTCTTCCAATGTCCCCATTTTCTTCGGGTGTCTGAGTAACAGAGTAGCCGTCGTTCTGCTGGTTTAACTCGTGTACTAAGATGCAAATCAAGGGTGTAAATACCTAAGGAGCAGGAACAGGATAGGATATCATTTTTATCCTGCGGGAGAGGAAAGCAAAGAATACAGCCTAACAATATGGCGAACCACGACCTCTTGTGCAGATACCAGTTTCCGAATCAGGATGGAGGTTTTTGGATTATTGTTTTTCTCATTTTTCCTGTGCATGGACCGGGTTGAGTATGATAGTATCATTATCGTTTACACTCGCACAAAGACATTTGCGGGGATGGGAAAAACCGAACGATTTACTATATCGATGACCATTCTGAAAAAATAATTTTAAATACGAAATACCGAACACACGATTCTAAATTAAGTCATGTTTTGGGAGAAGTAGCATTTTAACTTTTTTCAGGAAAAAGGTTAGCTGTAAAATCCAGAAAATTATGATTATAGTACATAATTTCCTTTACTCTGTGAATTCGGAGGGAAAATACAAATTCTTCTGTTGGTTCTGTCCAGATCTATGAAATGAAAAGGACATATTTTGATTTCAAACTATTCTGGAATATATCCAAAATCAAAAATTTTATTATATCGAACATTCATTCATTTTCATTTTCGTTCATTTTCGAATGTATTAGAATATTCAATTCTTTTTGTACTTCTCCGGATATTTGTGAGAGTCGTCAAATACCACCGAAAATGCAATTTGCTGCAGTTAAATTGGAAAAGCTTTTTTTTCACATTTTTTCAAATTCAAAACTATTCTATTAGAGATTCGATTACAAAAAAATATTCAAAAGTTACATTCCTAGTCTTAAGTATACTTACTCCTTTCCTTATTGTGGAGTCAAACGTTGATCGTGATTTTTCACCTTGAGTAACATGGAAAGTAATATTTGGTATTTTAGGAGATTTGCGCAACGCTAGTTCATTTGGAATTGTCACTTTGGGAATTTTCCCAGCAGTTTTTTGTGGTGGTACGGTTTGATTTATTAACTGATGTTTCGCTTGAATTTTTTGCCGAGCATCGACAATCGGCTTCGGTTTTATTTTCTGTCGTGCATCAGTGATTTTCATTTTCGAACGGATTAGCAGTCGTGCATCAGTTACTCTTCCTTTATTCTGTTTTTGTCGCAAAGCTTGGGATCTTTTTTTCTGAAAAGCCATGTTTGGCCTGTTAGATTTCCCACTGTACATTCCAACAACGTTCGACTTTTGCATCCTGTGGTAAAAAGGTAACAGATTATTAAATAATCGTTAGGTTCAACAGGACATTTCGTCTGGGCAGTAGTGATTCAAATCCTGTGATGGATGATTACATGCAAGAGGTTCACATTGAGATAAGATATTTGAAAAGTAATCAAAATCTATTTCTGTAAATAAAAATATGGTTTTCGATCATATTGAACCTGATATTTTGCAGGTTTTGTTTAAACAAATTTTACAACATATTTTTATGATGAAATGAGAGTCTTCTTAGAATAGCCAATCAAGAAATTGAATAATTTTATCAGAAATCCAGAATGTTCAGCTGTATCGATAAGAATATCCCTAGCTGCCAAACCTGCTAACTTAACTGCCTAATGCAGAATGTGAACATAATTAGCAGATTTGCCCAAGAATAAATTCCCATTTGAGCCGAGTACATTTCCAGCGCCCAGGGCAGATATCTCTCAATGCACCTTACCACAGCGGTTCAGTTCCATTTGAGATGCTTCCCGCTCAGAGTGCTGTTGCTGGTACTACATCTTTTAGCAGCTCTTCGATTTTATCTGGCTGATAGTTAGTTAGTTCCTTTTGATCATTGCTTCCGGCTCTACGAATTGACCCCCCCCCAAAAAAAAAACATTCTGGCAGGCAAAGGTGGTAGTATAGCACAGTACCGAATTTTTACCGTACTTCGAACCAGCAAAATAATTTGTGCCCTGCTTCGTACCATACCTTTAGAAACATTCTTGTATCATACTGAACTTCGTACCAGTACCAAAATAAATTTGATTAATATTTTCATTTATCGTACTGAATTTTTTACCACTAAGAAAAAAAGGTGCGATTCGCTAGGCAACAATACCGAATATCAAACCATACCAACTACCAGTGTCCAAAACAGCCTTATTTGTAAAATCTAAACCCCCGTGAGAAACACCACCAACATCTTAGATCAAAATTACAGTTTTATGCCTTCTGGTTTCAAATTCAGGACAGTAAAACCGATATATCACATAGATGATCTATTCAGATCAAGTGAGTCAGTTGCTTTTTTTATTGCTCATACCTGCCGCCGCCGCCACTTTCACTGTTCTGTGTTCAAGCATTTTAAAATCAGAAAATCAGCTTTATTTTAAAAAATCTTCTGAATGACATTAACAACTATATTTTTCTGTATTTGCACATAGATGAACTAACTTAGATGTTAAATGAAATTCATTTTTAAGTTAATAAATATCGAACTGCAAGGTCGGAAGGTATGAACTGACTGGCAACCTTGGACAAACACAGAACAGGAAGTTAAAGCAGTGACGGTTGGGGTGTCAATATAAATAAGCGTAGGCAATAAAACTCATGAGAAAAGCCATACAGAATTATAATTTAAATATAATAACATTAACTCACTTTTTCCTTGCAGTTTTTCTCTCTTTTATAATGTCATCCAAAGATCTGTCTTCTAAACCCATCCTAGATTAATTCTTTTTCACATTGAAGAATACAGAATCTAAGTAAACCCTGAGCCTGATATGATATCAGCTGACAGTCCAGAGTCTGAGCTTATAGGCTGAAACTGTTGAAGCAAGCTACAAAATGAAAACAGAAAATATATAAACAGCCCAAAAAGTTGAACCTAGCCCGGGCCTGTTCACTCTCACAGCTTACACTGTACAGAGTAGGCAGTAAGTATTCTGTATTGGAAGAATTTAACCCAACAAAAATTTGAAAGACGTATCTACATAGAAATGTTGAGTCCTATGACGAAGATCAGAAAATGAGAAAAAATTATAAGTTAATTCAGAATCTGAAATTAGACCAGGCTAAGCTCAGAGTTACACAGATAGTTCAGAGTCGTACCTACTTGAAGCGAAAGCAGAACTAAAAAATTAGGAAAACAATATATGAGATTAAGGTAAAGAGGTTTCATGAACCGGATTGTCGCTGTGAGAATTCGGTCTCTTGATTCGAGAAATTAATGATATTAATGACATTTAAAATAAGAGGAAGCTTTCCGTTCGGGATTTTGTCAGGATCAGGAGCGTAAATGGTTTATCGAAATAAATATGTATGTATGTGTGATATTTTCATACCAGGTTTGGATTCAGTAGGCAATTTGGGATTCAGGATCGGATCCGGACTTAAAAATTCCTAACTCCGCAGACCTCTAATAAAATCAGAAAGAACCAGTCTCAATGGAGTCACTCTTGCTCCGAAATTAGAAAGTTGATTTTGAATCTTGTTTGATTCGGTCGGTGCAACTGCTGATATCTTTTTAAATT
The DNA here is from genome assembly GCA_963675895.2 of Styela plicata. Lineage (NCBI taxonomy): Eukaryota > Metazoa > Chordata > Ascidiacea > Stolidobranchia > Styelidae > Styela > Styela plicata. The sequence goes on along the minus strand of OZ023143.1, from coordinate 24,951,660 downwards.
TCAACCAGGTCGGCAGTGGAACCGTTATTGAAAACAACAGTCAACTTCGGACCCGTCGGTCAGTCCCCACCAAGGACAGCTGTCCTATTTTCAAGGGATTAGTTGCACGTGTTCAGACCTACCCCATACCAGCACTTGGACAATGGATATTAAGAACCGGCAAAAGCCCAGTTACAGGTTATGACGTGAAGTTTGCTGTTGGAGTCTTCTTTGCAAGATATATTCTAATCTACTAATGGACATATATACAAATTAGATTTTTCTCATCAACGCCATCAAGAACTATTTCTAGAGGCCCACGTCAGTTTCACACATGGAGCCGCACAATACCCAAAGACACAGCGTTAATAGTGAGATATTTCATTCACAGATATTCCAATTCCAAATCGTGGTTCGCCATATGTTTGAGCTATATGCTCGGCTTTCCTCTCCCACAGGATAAAAATGATATCCCATTTTATATAAATCCACCGGTACCATTCTGAGCTGTGAACTTTCCTTCACATCAATACAGAATACTACCGTATCGAGTGGTAAGTGCTGGCTTATACACAGTATCTGACACAACAGTAGAAGTCTGCTGGGTCATGAACTTCAAAATTTAGAAACGACCTAAATTTCAAACTGAGCATTGAATCCAAACGTGATCCGATCCAGAATGAAAATTTCACACTCCTGTGTTCCGTTCACCACTTTACAAATGAAAAGTTTGTCTTTAATTGGGACACCGAATACGAATTCTAACGGGGCCAGATGTTTTGAAACCAACTCCAAATAAGGAGTCTCTGAAATTGAGCGAATCCTACGTAGCTCCTCAAAGTATGACACTTTCTGTCCACACGGCATGCGAAAAAATCAAAGATTTTTTTAATAATTTTTCCAAATTTCACTCAAAAATGATTTGAGAATGTAGCTTTTTCCTTGAAATTCTTTTTGATAGGGATGTGGACCTCTAGCAGTGGCGGGATGGATACTGGCCTCACACTGACCATGTTTCTGCAAACTTGTTGTGATCTTTTCTTTTCCAACGAAGTAAAGAGGCAGTCAATAGAATAAAACTTCATTTATTTGCATATATTATTGAAATTAATATTGGGGCAGAGCTATAGTATATCTTATTTTACTCATTTGTCAATACAAAACATTATGGATTAATAGATGATTTTTTCAGCGAAGTATAATAGGTTTAGAAAAAAGAGGGTCAATAGAATAAAACTTCATTTATTTGCATATATTATTGAAATTAATATTGGGGCAGAGCTATAGTATATTTTATTTTACTCATTTGCCAATACAAAACATTATAGTAGTAGTAGTCCGAGTAATATTCAATTTCTAAATTATATATCTAAAATGAGGCGAAATTCAAAGATACTATCAGCTGTTATCTACTGCTGCTCCCGCCATTTTTCAAAGTAAAGATGGAAACAATTCTTTCAATTTTTTTCGACGCCCCATCTGTCCTTAGCAGCTTGTAAGGCTTTCACAGATTTCGACTTTAATCTTTTTGACTCTTCAGGGCTGTAATGAGTAATAGACTGCATATATAAAGCCCAGCCATAGACTTCATATCTGACTGCTCCATTTTTAAAACTTCTTTCCAAGTTTTTTGCGGTTTGTTCGGCGCCTATCATGAGATCGTTTTTTAACGGATAGTTCATATCGTACAATGTCATGTAATAAATTACTTCAGACCAGCTTTGGGCTAAAATATCATTATTATGATTAGTAATATGCTTTTTAATAATACTTCTAGCAATGTACGACTGAGAAAGCCCAACACATTGGAAACCTTCGCCTTGTTTTAGCGAATACAGTCTCCTCCACGCCAAACGTGAATTATGAAGGTGATTGTATTCAGTTGTATATTCTGAAGGCGCAAAAAAATCTAGAAAGGGTTTGGGATTGTATTCCATTATTAAGCTAGCAAACGAATATCCTATGATCGCTCGAAACATTTGTTGCGTCTTAAAATAGTCATTGGACATTTTGAAAATTTCTTCTGCATTTATGCTAGATAGCTCGGATGTAGAGAACATGAATTTGTTGACAATCTCTTGGCAACGTGCGTCATTTTTGTAATAGTCAGCTGTTATGATGAGAACTCGTATTGAATAAAGTTCATCGTCAACTTTAAGATTTGTTATTTCGTCTAACGCCTCTTCTGCTAGATCTAGAAAGAAAATATAAATCAGACGCCAATAACATCTAATGATGGCAACCTAGTTTCCGCCTAATATATAGGAAATCTATTACGAATTTACCTGGAACTAGGGCTGGGCAAAACCGAATCATTTGGAATTCGAATCTGATTCGGATACTTTCTTCGAATCGGATCGAATCACTAATTCCATGTAAATAATAAATGTCTCATTTTACTATTGCAACTTGTCTTCATCATGAAAATCAAGAAATTTATAGTTTATGGTGTATATTTTTAATTCACAAAAACATTTTCACATTTTAACGACAAAATATAATCGATTTTGGTCAAATTTGACCGAATCGAATTGCTGAACCTTTCCTGAAACAAGGAAAAGTATCACTATTTAACAAGTTTCACCTCCAATACTGAGTACCAAGTACTTGGACTAAAACCCAGGTAAGCTAAGTAATCGTCGTTTTGCTGGCTGCATTAAAGTCATTTCAACAGATTTGGTGATAGAAATCGTCGAATAGTTTATTTCAAAAAACATTTTTCCAATGAATATATCATTTACCGAGTTTTCCATACTGTCATGTATTGTCTCGCCAAACACATAAGGCATATATAGGAGGCTTTATTTTATTCAACGATCCGTATTTATTATAGATGACTTCCCAGTAAACAGATATACAATTGATAAGAACACTACTTAAACAGACCTGTACCACATCCTAGCACCAGCCTACAACATTCTATGACAGTTGTCACATTCTAAATAACTTTTGACCTAACATGATCACTTATCATGACACATACGTGCTTTTCACTCAAGTACCTATTTAAAAATTAGGCAAATTTATTTTATTTACCTGGTTAATAAACTGGGTGAAACTTCAAACGGAAAAACGGTAAAAGTTAAACTAAGTAAATCAAATAACCGTGTAACTAGGTAAAAGTACGTGATTCGTTGATATCTTGCAATGAACTACCTATCCCTCCCCCTCGTTTCCTTGCAATCCTGGATCCGTGTGTGAGAGAACTCACAAGGATACACGAATGAGATAATATCAAGCTAATATACAAAAATATCATGTTCTCATTCCACAGAAATATAAGTTTATTGTAAGCTTTCGTTAGAACATAGTCTAACTTCTTCAGACAAGATTAAAGTGACTTTAGACTATGTTCTAACGAAAGCTTACAATAAACTTATATTTCTGTGGAATGAGAACATGATATTTTTGTATATTAGGTAAAAGTACTTGGAAAATAGACTCGGTAAAGTGGATACGCCGGGTAAACTCGTCACTTTTACCTAGAACAGCTAACATTACTACCATCCGTATGAGACGCACCAGAATTTCAAAAAATTCACGTGGTTGAAATAAAATCGCGAATAAAGCAGGAAATTTGCATAATTTTCAAATGATTTTTTCAGAGTTATCAAATTGAAGCACTCATCGTTAGGCACTGCCCATCTGTTACTTACCCTTTGCTTAATAAAATTTCGAACTTTGTATTCAGAGGATTACGTGTATTAGATAAATAGTATAAGCTTAGATTTCTCACCTACTTTCGTTTTATTTTCGTAAAAATACGAAAATATTTGAGCAACCAGCGTCAATATTACAGCGATATCTTGCAAACTCATTGCTCGATGCCTGTGTCTCTCTTTCTCTCATTAAGATAAATATATTAATGTTAAAAGCGATAAATTAAATATATTATTAAATTTACTTATTCTTTGTGGATATAGAACATCTGTAGTGTTCCGTAAACTGCAACAAAAATGCAACAAAATCACTGGCTTTTGACGCACCTTCGCGCTGCGTTCCACCAACACCCCATATTTGGCCAAAAGAGTCCACTAACCCTTAATTGGTATAAATCTTATCAACAAAGCGCATTTTAATTTGGAAATATGAAGAATTGTATGCGAGAGGTCTACTAGACGGTTCATGTAAGCGCTTTTTACGACTTCCTCCACTAACTATGCCAAGTCCATTCACAGGAAGCCCGAAAAAATGAAAGCCAAAGCCTTCACCATCGATTCGGGACAATTGCCTGTACGGGAGGTCGTGACTCGCCATCATAAGGTTAAGCCGCGTTCTCGGCTTTCCTTTCTCAGAGATATAAAAAGAAAATCTGAAATTCTATCTTATATAAGTGGGCGTAAATCGTTTTTGTACGTACTTCTGACCTCATTCAGAGCTAATCTGAAGATACCTAAATGATTCACAGCTTTTAAAGAGTCTTATTTCAATTAATAATTAACCTGTAGCCAACACCTCGCCACAATATCGTCTTTCGAAACATTAACTGATAGAACATAACACCTCTCAAGTATGAGCCAAAGATAAACCAAGCTTCGGCGACTCGATTCACCATTGGCCCATGCTCGATAGAGTAAATTTTTTCCACAGCATTGTTTAGAGTCAATATTTGCTCCCGTAAGGACGTTTTACTTGATCTGTAATTACATTTTGCCAAGCATTGGCCACTGATTGCTCAACAAAATATAACGTAACAAATATAACGTAACAAATTTACATTCTAGGCCTTCATTTAATCAATCTGTCGAAAATACACGATCAGCTTCGGGGAATCTGGTTTCAATCGAATATAAAGAAAACACTGAGATGTCTGTGTTTGTTTGTTTTTATTATTTAAGAGAATAACTGCACAACTTGTGAAGATAAAACGATGTTTGTTATACCGTCCACGTTTTGAAAGTCTGTGCATACGGTCTTCTTGATAAGAGTGAAAAAAAAGAAAATGGAGAAATATTATTAGGTAGTAGGTCTGGGCGAAACCAAATCATATGGAATTCGAATCTGATTCGAATATTTTTTTTTCGACTCGGATCGAATCACTAATTCTATGTAGATAACGAATATCCCATTTTCACTAATATACCTTGTCTCCGTTGTGAAAATGAAAAATTCATAGTTTTTAATGTATTTTCAATTCACACTCAGAGCAATGATTTTCATATTTTATTTTGACCATTAAATTTGACCAAAATCGATTATATTTGAAAATATGAAAATTGTTGCTCTTAGTGTGAATTGAAAATACATTATAAACTATGATTTTCTCCATTTTCACGATGGAGACGAGTTAATAATAGTAAAAATGGGATATTTGTCATTTACAAAGATGTAGTGATTCGATCAAATTGGAAAAAAAAATTGAATCAGATTCTAATTCCACATGATTCGGTTTTTTTTTCCAGCCCTAGTCGCTACTACCATTTGTGGTTGTTGGTTTTATCTTAGTTTTAGGGGGTGGGCTAACTCCACATAGTGCGAGGCTCTGGACAGTTCTCTAGTGTACGTAGTTTACCTAGTATACTTAGTTTACCGAGTTTATTTTCAAAGTATTTTTACCGAGTTTCAAGAATGTATATCTCACCTAGTGTGTTTTTACAGGGTTTTCTGTGGTTGACATTTTACCCAGTAATTTTACTAGGTGAAATAGGTAACTTTACCTCTTTTACAACTGGGTACCTGGTTGAGAAAACTAGATACCTAGTATAAAAAACTGCGCAAATCATATATTCGTTATCAAAAGCTTTCGAAATAGGCGATTTGAAGAATTTAACATTCAAATTCATAATGAATGCCTTGAATGCAGTCAAACGAAAACTACCTGGTGGTGTTATTCTTGTTTTTATGGGGTGGCTAACCCAACATAAGATGCGAGGGTTGCGGATATGCAGGACAGGTAGAAGGAGGTGGGTTCTGAATAGATAGAATCAACCATGCGCATTTTCATTATAAATCACGCATCTGAATTATTATATTTATATAAATATATATAATATATTTATTTGAAGAGTTTTTTTTAAAGTAAAGATGGAAACAATTCTTTCAATATTTCTTCAACGCCCCATCTGTCGGTAGCAACTTGTAAAGCTTTCACGGATTTCAACTTCAATCTTTTTGACTCTTCAGGACTGTCTTGAACTATAGATTGCGCACGTAGAGCCCAGCCATAGACTTCATAATTGACTGCTTCATTTTTAAAATTATTTTCCAAGTTTTTTATAATTTCTTCGGCGTCCGTCATGAGTTCGTTTTTTAATGGATATTCCATGTCGTGCAATGTCATAAGAAATATTATTTCGAACCAACTTTTATCTAAGATGCTGTTTTTATGATTAGTTATCTGTTTCTCAATAATATTCCTCGCAATGTAGGACTGGGAGAATCCGGCACAAATAAAGACTTCGTTACCTTTTAACGAATGCATTCGCTTCCAAGCCATACGTGACATATAAAGAAAATTGTTTTCCGCAGAATAATCCGAGAATGTGAAAAAATTTCCAAAGAGGTTTGATTGGTTTTTAATGAATAAGCTAGCAAAAGCATATCCTATAATAGCTCCGAACATTTGCTTCTCTTTGAAATATCCATTGGACATCTCGGCAATGTCTTGTACAGTTATGCTAGAGAACTCGGATGTAGAAAACATAAATCTGTTGACAATCCCAGAGCATCGAGCATCGTTTTGGTAATAGTCGGCTGTTATGATGAGAACTTTTATTGGATAAAGTTTGTCTCCAATTTCAAGATTTGTGATTTCGTCAATAGCATCTTCTGCTTGATCTGAAAGGGACAAGTGAAATAACTTTTTAAATTCTAAAAACAAGATACATTTTCATTTTATCCTGCAGAAGAGGAACCCCGGGAATATGGCTCATATATACACAGAAACACGACCTCTGTTTTGGTCCAACTATTTACCCGAATCATTTGGAATTCGAATCTGATTCGGATAATTTTTTCGAGTCGGATCGAATCATTAATTCTGTGTAAATAACGAATATTCCATTTTTAGTATTTCAATTTTCATATTTAACGACAAAATACAATCGATTTTGGTCAAATCTGACCAAAATCGATTGTATTTTATCGTTAAAAATGTAAATTTCACTTCATTTGGCAAGTTTTTGTTTTCATGAACGATTCGCGATTGATTCGAATAATTTGTTCTTCGAATCGATTCGAATAACAAGATCGAATTGCCCGGCCCTACTGGCTATATAAAATGATAAATGCCTTACCTAACCTCGCCTTATTTTCGTAAAAATACGAGAATACTAGAATAACCAGTGTCAATAGCACTGCGAAATTCTGCAAATTCATGGCTCCATATCTGGGTCTAATCATATTAACAAAACGTAAAAATCAAAAGTAAAAATTATCTTTTGAAAGTTGATTTATAAAGGATCGACCGCAAATGGGGTAACGAAACTAGTACGTTTCATAATCCACATACATGGTTTCTCCTGGACCAGTGTGCGGGAGGGGGGTTGGGACATTCCTGATCTGGTTTTGTGAAGTGGAAAGGCATTACAGTAATCTTAACTTGGGAAGGTAAAGCCGAACTGAAGAAAGATCCTAATGATCTAGTGGTTAACATGCTGGCATCGCAGGTTGTATATCTCAAGTCCGAATCCTGGCGAGTCCGGATCGTTAACCCATCACCACCACTCCCCCCAGGGTGTAATAACTTGAGTAGGTTAAGCCGAACAGAAAAAATCATATATTTTCAACAACTCTAACCCTGTCCGTCTCTAAGTGGCCGCATCTGTGACTCATACTTAACAAAACATGTTCAAACAAACTTTTTTCTGACTTTTTTTCCTTTTTCTGCGTTTTTATAACTAAATTAATATGTTTTGCGTGTAAAATTTATCCGTTTTTTGAAAAATGACGCTAAGATTTATTGCGCGCCTTCGGCGTGCGTTTTCGTTAGTATAAAACTCTCGAAATTGGTATTTTCGTCGAAAGTTAGACGCTCTCCCCAATGCTGGAGCTTAACATCCATTCGCTTCAAAAAAGGTCGGATCGTATAAAGGAAGCCAATTGACGGCCACTAAAGGCCAAAACTTCCTGAAAAATGTATCACCAGGAAATACGCTTTAAAACAACTTGGGAAAAACGTCGTCGAGAACTGAACCTCTATAACAAACTCCCATTGAGTGGTGTATCTGCCCTGGGCGATGATAAAACCATCTGACTGAAACCTTCGATAGTAGTCAAATATAATATGTGCAAAATAATATATAATATTATGTCGTTTTACTTCAAAGACTTATAAACTTATTTGTCCTTCTATATCCATTCTGAAAATTGTAACACAAAACACAAACTGACTTTAGAGACTACAAAATATTTTGAATAGCCGACTTGGAAAAACAAAATGAACTGAATTGAGTCTCTTTATAAAGGAAGATATCTTTCTATTCGTATTTACGCAGGACTAACTACTTATCCGCGTGCTCTATACAAGGATGCTATAGAAAGAATATAAACTAGTAGATAATCGATTCAAGAGTTGCAAATTTATTTCTGTAACGCTTTGTCTGCCCAGAGTCAGACTCACCCAAACAACATTGTTAAAAATGCTTGTCTGAGGAAGTCTGATCTTCGTCAGACGAAACGTTATAGAAATAATTTGGCGTAGATGTGTATAAACTGTAGTGATGGTGACTTAGTTTTCACTTAAACTCGGTAAAGTAAACGAATTCACCAAAAAACGAGGTAAAGTATAACTAGGTAATCTAGTTTCACTTTCAAAACTATGCACTACTATGTAGATTAAAATCCAGGTAGACTAGTTGAAGTATAACTAGGTAATCTAGTTTCACTTTCAAAACTATGCACTACTATGTAGATTAAAATCCAGGTAGACTAGTTGAAGTATAACTAGGTAATCTAGTTTCACTTTCAAAACTATGCACTACTATGTAGATTAAAATCCAGCTAGACTAGGTAATCGTCAGTTGCATATTTCAATAGATTTGAAGATTCAAAACACCGATCTGTCTACTTTAAACACATTTTAACAACGGATATTTGATTTACTAGTCCTACAACAAAAAATGCAACAAAATCACTGGTCTTTGACAATAATTTTACTTGGCGGTATTGAAAGAAGTTCAAAATTTACCTTTTTCGCCAAATATGGGGTGTTGATGGAACGCACCGCGAAGGTGCGTTCCATCAACACTCAATATTTGGAATAAATCTAATCAGCATGGGTTTTTTTCAACTTTGGAAATATGCAACAACTTTAAATTACCAGTAAATTTACGGTACTTTGTTACAATGTGGCCTCACGTACTGGGTACCTGTTTTTATTAAATAAGATTCTGGCATGCACGAGCCATAGATGAATTGAACATTCACTGGCACGATTTATTGAGGCCCACGCTTAACCGAACATAATGAAACTAAGCACGTTCAAAAGTCTATGATAACAGTGTTTGCTTTCGTGCTTTCATTAATAAGGCGACATTGGTTGACATTTTTTTATATTAAAGCAAATAATTTGCTGAGGACGAGGCAATAGATTCTAAGTTATGTGTGTTCAACGCAGAAGACGTATGGCCTGTCCGTGAACCTACCTGGGGGATATGCCCCCACGGACCTTTGTAGTGACTGTATATCTGTTCACGCTTGCTCGGCGGTGAACGGTCAAGCATCGAACCGTCGGCCATCCAGACAACACGATCGCGCTTAACCGACTGTGCCACCGGCTATTACTGTCGACTACGTTAAATAACCCGCGCCGTAGTGTGGGCGGTATCAAACAACGAAGTAAAAAACGTGAAAACAAAAATTAAAAAACAGTCTACACGTCAGTTACTAGACACGTTGTGACCTCTGTTTTGTATCGCACCAAGTCTTTGATAACATCTACTTCTAGGACTTTTAAGTACTTCATTGTTGCCTTAGAAATATCCTTTTCCGTGAAATGTAATTAATTTCTTTGGGCAATTTGAATTATGGCCAACCACATGTATCCAATCAAAAGCCCCTAACAAATGCAATCGCAAGTGAAACAATGATAAACCGACGAGACAATCTGCCACAGGCACGTGCACTACAGAATGTAGATTCTAATTTGGTGCTAAAGTGATTTTTGTGGGGGAGGAGTTGCAAGCGAATTATACAGAAGATCTCATATTATTGCTGCTGAGAATGGCTGCACGAAAACAGCTGTGGTAGCAACAAGTTATTACACTCAAAGGATAATAAAAAAGTTTGCTCATAAAATTGTAAATTCCTTTAAATACGAGGACTATGTTGATCCAGTAACTGGTAGTAAAGTTCTTAGTAATATGCCAAAGCCCCCATGTTGAAATTATGCTTGGCGTGAAAGACCTTTAAAATTTAAAGACTTTAATACAGGCTTGTGTAGATTTGCATGTTTTATCGTTTGTGTTTTTGTATTCTTTTATTTTACGTAATGTACTACATTACTAGGGTATAATAATACAAATATAAAATACACGAAAGTAACTCAAGCGTGTATTGAGGCAATTGAAGTTCATTCCAGACCTTTAGGACCGATTTCTGCTCATCTTTATGGCGGTTCATTCCTGTTTGGAATGGCTGCCTTTTAACTTCTAGTCTGTAGTTTACTGTACTTATGTAAATTTATTTTGTATGCAATGCACACTGCAATCCATCAGAAAAAATATAAAATTATATGTTTGACTGTGGATTGTGTAATTAATAGTTTTCTTTTATATATTTTGATGAATTTTGTTAGCTATAATTACCACTGTGTTTCTTAAACCATGCATTGCGATGCCAGGTTCGAATTCCGTAAGGGATGATGATTATGTGGAACAGGTCTAGTGGCCTCGCCAGCGCACGTTGCTCCACGTGGCGATGCTTACGTCTTACTCCGCCAACCAGGTCCAGGACCATGCAAAAAAAAAATGATAACCCAAAAACCTTCACTCCGATTCGGAAACTGTATCTGCACGAGAGTTCGTGGTTCGTCATATGAATAAACTGTATTCTCGGCTTTTTTCTCCCCAAAGATATAAAAAAAAATGCTATCAGGGGTAGTGAAATCTGCTATTTGAATCTAGAATTGAATAAAAATGATTTTTTCAACACAAATATTTGATTCAGAAAATTGTTCAATATATTATGGAATGCATCAAAATTTTTCAACATTACTTTCCATGTAATTATTTCATTTTCAAAAACATTACTTTTCGATCTTCTTGATTATGAATTGCTTCAATATTTGAATCAAATGAGTCTGTTGAAATCATGGATCGAATCGAATATTTGGACAGCCTCATTGGTAATCGATTTCATCGACCAATCGGACCGGTTCTCAACTCTACAATTGACAACTCTTAAAATATATGCAACTTGATAATCTACAATAATTTACTTTTTCAAAACACTGATTCTCTATTTCAGATTATATTTATTTAAGCTATGTTGTTTATAAATTGAATATTACCCTGAAGCAGAGAGATCTTAAAAGGCAAGAATGAATATATCTGGATAGAAGCATACATACAAGAGTGCATCAAGGTACATTGTGGTATCTGGTACGGATGGGTGAGTATCTGAGCTCTGGCCGAAAGCGACCTATTTTCCGGAATCTGGTCCGGCGTCGAGTCCTTTCTAAAAAAGTAGACTGCCTTGCAGCCAAAGTCTAACAAACCCAAGATTAATAAAACCATACATCAAGCTGACAGAATCTCGTGTTTCTACATGTGTCTGAAATGTTCATGTCATTATCTTCGGGTGACATAAAAGTTTCAAAATCATCAACACTGCTATTTCATAGCAGTATCGATACGTGATTCGTTGATATCTTGCAATGAACTACCTATCCTTCCTCCTTGTTTCCTTACAATCCTGGATCCGTGTGTGAGAGAATTCACAAGGATACACGAATGAGATAATATCAAGCGAATATACAAAAATATCATGTTCTCATTCCACAGAAATATAAGTTTATTGTAAGCTTTCGTTAGAACATAGTCTAACTTCTTCAGACAAGATTAAAGATTTAAAGATTAAAGATTTAATCTTGTCTGAAGAAGTTAGACTATGTTCTAACGAAAGCTTACAATAAACTCATATTTCTGTGGAATGAGAACATGATATTTTTGCAGTATCGATAGTTTTGAAACTTTCTGTACAGTTTGGTAGCTAACAGACTTTGTCTCGGAGTTTTTGTTGACTGCGTTCATTCCAGTAATTGCGAAAGTTTTTATCTGAATAATTAGGCAAATAAATACTTCAAACACTGTTCCCATTCTATCTTGTTAATTTTTATTTGGATACCGCGTTTTTTAAATGTGTGGTGACATCTTTCCACCTGTGTACAATTATTCCTGCATTGCATATTTATTTATATGGTCTCTATATATTTTTAGAACTTTTGGAGTTAGAAAAAAATGCTTAAAATCATAAGAACAAGAATAAAACATGTACAGATTATATTTACATAATTTTGACGAAAATATTTATATTATATTATATTAATGATAATCGATTTTTGTAATTGGTCAGCATATAGTGAAGGTTTTTGTAATTGGTCAGTATATAGTGAAATATGAGTAGCGTTGTGCATATATTTGTATGTACATTTGATTAACTTTAAAACTTTCTTTTTTATAATATTTGGGTAAATCATCGTTACCAATAATAAATAAATAGTACTATATACTCACTGATCCTATGATTAACCAAGTCACTTAATACAACCAAGCACTCCAAATTTGTCTAATTTAAGAGTGTAGTTTCTTTTATCATATGCCATATAGCATTTTACCGTGTAGACCTTGCCTAAAGATTGACGATTAAACTATTGCTTCGCATATACTATTTTTGCAAACTTTTTACAGCCAATGTGATAAACTCGTGAGGTTTTTCGACATCTCTGAATATTTTCTGTCCCGTCCAAGGGTCAACATGCTTTTCATAGAAAATTGTTTTCACAAAATCATATCCAAACTTTTTCGCAATTTTTTGCGTATAGTAACTTGAAGCTATGACACAAGCTTTGGTACATCCTTCTTTGATCGCAATGTCGTGCATTTTTCTCCATAATTCTGTACCAATACCTTACCCAGAGATGTTACTTTTTATACATAGAGTATGTAAATTAACATAGTTATTTGTTCCTAATGCTTCCTCCAAACTTGCGCCGATTAGCTGTTCTTCAAACTTTGAATATTGCATGGCGCCAAATCTAAGTATAGTCTCATCCATTGACTCTTTTTGATACTTCCCACAACTTGTAATATTAATTCCGAGTAATTGTCCGCATTCTGCGTCATAAGCTCCAAGTGAAAGATTTTGTGCTAAAATTGGCTTCACAAGCTTCCTAGCCTCCATTTCAGCCTCTTGCTGTGTTATTTTTAGAGCAATTGACGTTGGTTCTCGAACGCTAAATTCATTGACATAAAAGTCTAATACCTCCTCGAAATCCTGTACGCTAAGAAGACGATATGTTATAGACTTTCCTGTGGTTGACATTTTTAATCCAGTTGCACCACAGTCTTAATTTAAGTTGCTAAAGCTTCAGAAACAACAGATATCTTCCTTCCCGAGTTTAAATAAACCGGAGCATAAGATATTTAAATTCTCCCTAGTAGTTACTGTATATTGCTGGCTTAACAGAGTTCTATAATATAGCAAGATTTTAACCCAGGCTCCAAATATTTTATTCAAACCCTGCTTTTTCACGATCCTCTATCTTTTGTTTGTATAATGTCAAGAGAGATGTAGCAAAAGAGATCAAATCACCATCAGTATTGATCGAAGCTCCGTTTCATATCGTTTGTAGAAGCAACTAATCAATCCTGCTTCTTGTTATAATATTATGAAATACGGAAATGACCCATTTATATACTATTTTCATGATGGTTTTGACGATGATATCATCAATCAATATCATCACTGTTGTAGCTGTTTGCTGCGAGCAAATCATAATGCAAGTTGAGTAACAGCAAATTACCAATAATGCTTTACAGAGTGACAGAATTGTGCCATTTTCTCGGGTCACTAAAACGTTTGTCATTATTTTCAGATATACAAAAAGTTCTAAAACCATCATCAACACTGCTATCAGTATTGATGATTTTGATCCTTTTTTTAAAGTTTAATTGCTCATCAGGCGCTCAAAATCAAAAAATTCTTTTAATCTTCTAGCCGTAGATAAATGATGAAATATTGCCAATTCGCTAAACTTTATTATGATGTAACCCATTTTATTCGGTCGTCTGAGTCGCTGATAGTCTGATGCTCCATCTTTGCAAAGAAATTCATTGCACGAAACATTATGCGACAAGGGTTGCAAATAACACGAGAGCCTTACTCTCCCTCACATTCGCTCTAGGACCTTCACAAGTACATTGATTAGTAATATAGTGCTATATTCTTGCTGTAGCTCATTTCATTGAATAATCCTGGAATGCTTTATTGTTTGGTTGACACCAGGTTGACAGAATCGTGTTTTTTTTTATCTTTTTTCCGAAATTTTCATGCTCAAAAATGTCTCTTTCTCTAAAAAACCTGACTGTAGAAAAGATGGTGTTAACGGTTTTGAAACTTTTATGTCCATCCGATGAAAATGGCATGAACATATCGGACACCCAGAGAAAATCAAGATTCTGCCTTCCTGTCCCATGGCATCACAAGAAAAAGATAGCAATAGCATTATTCCATGGACACTACAGATAGGATGAGAAGCTCGTTCACAGTTCATCCTAGTTACCGTCAGCTGACTGACTAAAATTTGACTCATTTTAAGTCACTAATTAATGTCAAATTCTTTCTAACTTGTGTACGTCATGAGTAATGAAAGTTTAGAAGTGTAAACCACAATACCCGATTATTATAAAAATCGCCCATGTTGGAAACGACTCATCCTAACCAAACAGGCAATGTCATATACTCGCAGCATTAATGCCTTCTGGTAGGGATAAGAATATTCTGTAAATTTTAATTTTGATGGCAATCGATAATGTAGTACCAAAGTTCACTAGAACCGACACCATGTAAGACACCATGTAACTTATTGTCTTGTGGTGATTTGTCTGGTCTTCTTCAGAGAGAGACTGCCTAACCTTACTTGGGCAAGCTGCAAGATAAATCTCTCCCAGATATGATTGTAAACGTTATTAATTGCATACTGTACTGTGAAATAAAAGTTCATTTTATTTCACTTAAAACTAATTTTTACAAGAAAATGTCATATCGATGTCCTTGGTAGAATGAACATCAAATGGGCTTTTAAATGTTTAATATAAAAATAAAATTTAATTTTTCACATTTTTTTTTCTACTTTTCAGATTATCTCTATTTTTGTTATAATATAGTGTTAAATTTATTTAACATTGCCAAAAAGCAGAGAGCATTGCAGAAGACTTGAATGTAAATCGAATCTAAATTAAACCATCCATACAAGATTGAGTTGAGGTACATTTGGTTCCAACCCTTGTAAATGTGTAATCTCATTAAAAGTTCGACTAGATGCAAACCCTTGTATATGTGTAAATTCTTGATGCATGTAACTCGCTAGGGATGTTCTTTTTCACAAACAGATACTCTAGAATTCTGATTAAAGGACTGATAGATGGTTTTGCCATCGCCCAGGGCAAATGCCACTCACTACACTTCACCATAGCGGTTAATTTTCATTATGTATGTTTACAGTGCAGTGTCTTTTTGTAACTCTTTGCTATTAAGTGGTCGTTAGTTGGTCCCGTTCCAGACTCCTTTCCGGCCTTGCTCAGATTGAATTTCAATGAAAAAAAGCAATTTCCTCTTTACTATACTTAAATAGATTGATTCATTTTTCAGCGAAGTCATGATATATGCCAAATTTTACATTATAAAATGGGACATAAATCATGATTTTGCTGCAAAAATGGGCTAAATATGGTCAATTGTTAGCAATTTATTTATTTATCTGTAATCTTGGCATATTCTGATTGCATGTCAAACATTATAAGTAATTTCTTGCTTTTTGCTACGCCTGCTGCTTTAAACTCTCTTTAACACTATGCAATGGCTGAGGGATTACTATTTAGTGAACAATCATATAAGCTTTATTTTACAGTGTTGGTATGCAATTTACAATGTTTACAATTTTATTAGTAGGATAGGGTTTCATTTTTTCTTGCGGGAGTGGAAAGCCGAGAATACAGCTTAATCATATGGCGAACCATGACCTCTCGTGCAGATACCAGTTCCGAATCGGGGTGAAGGTTTTTTTGGATTTTCATATTTTCTCATTTTTCCTGTGCATGGACCTGGTTGGTGGAGGAAGCCATCAGGAGTTTTACTTGACCCACTGTTCACCGATGAGACGTCCAGCAGACTTCTCGCAAAAATTATCATCATTCCCCACAGGATTCGAATCTGCATCAGAGGCGCGCAGCTCGAAGCATATTCTCAACGCTTTACCGATAGAGCTAACCGGGAACCACGGTTACAAGATTTATCTTGTGTCTAATCTTTCCATCCAGTGTAGAACCGGTAAAGTTATCAACCATCGTTCTGGGGCACCCCACGAATGCAATGCTCTTTGAAGCCTTATTTATTTAGCCTTATTTATTTCATAAGATCTTGACCATACTTTGCCAGGGCTAGAACCTGTGTCATTCAGTTGGCTTTGGTTTTACAGCTGTTGTCGGTTTCGCCACACCACCGCGACCCATAAACAAACACACATCTATCTGATTTTTCGTATTCATTCTACAATTATGAAATCAAATAATATATTTTGGTATTTATTAGCCAGATTTATAAATAAATATAAATTATTTTTATCACCAATGATATATCGTTTGAAAATCTTTCTATAGAATCTAAACTTAACAAGTTGGACACAAATTACTTTAAAATTTTTCTAATTCAGTCCACAACGTACCTTTAATAATCGATTAAGGAAATTTTAAAATCTCTCAATTGTACATTTCCACACCGTATGTAATATTTTTTTATAGCCACTTCTTGGAGTGGATCACCCTGACTAAGGCCCTGTACTATCTGCCACTTTTAGACGGACAGTGTTAGAGTTGTTGGAAAGATTATTAAAGAATAAAAGAGGGTTTTATCATGGCCCAGGACAGATACCACTCAATGCACTTTACCATGTCGGTTCAGTGAGATTTGAGATGTTTTTATTAGTGCAGTTCATGGTGCTACCTTTTGTAGAAGCTCTTTGCTATTAACTGCCCGTTTGTTTGTTCCTTCAAGGCACTATTTCCGGCTTTGCTCACAGTGAATTTGTAAAACAAAAATTCTAGGGGCTCACGATTGAAAAAACAAATGTAGGTATTTTTTTTTACAGCCACTTCTTTGAGTGGGTCACCCTGTCCAAGGCCCTGTAACAGCGGCCACTTATAGGCGGACAGGGTTACAATTACTGGAAAGATATGATCTTCTCCTGTTCGGCTTAGCCTACCCAAGTTATTACACCCTGGGTCGAGTGGTAGGTGTGGATAAGCGAGCCAGACTCGCCTGGGCTCGAACCCGAGATCTTCAACCTGCGATGCCAATATGTTTAACCACTATCACCATCCGAACTTATCAGGCATTCTAGTCCCTTTTCTTTCCGACATTTCACGTCCAATACTGTCGTTTTTGTATAAATTTGTCAATTTACCTTTTTCGTAGGCGAGTCAGACCCTCTCCCCGCCATCGAAAATCTTCTACCGCTGCTATAAGCCGATTCTATCTGCGCGCTGATTATCGTCGACTCTCCTCCTCAGTAGCATGAAGAAAATGGGTTCCACTCGAAAATTTTTTTTTATTGAATCAGAAAATATTATTCGGATCAGATTCGAATTCTAAATAATTCGGTTTTGCCCAGCCCCACCGATTAACGATCGATTGGAATAATTTGAGACCCCACTCGAATCCACGAACCGGTTTGTCCCTATGTCTAATAACTGGGTTAGATGGTAATTCGTATGAAATATTTTTAAGGATAAATGGCCTGTATACATAGGACTGATGGCTAAAACTGACAGAATCAGAATATGTTAGGAAAGATCTGGCATTTGCTTCTTCTGCATAATAAAAGTAAAGAACTTTAGGAAACGTGTGCCAAAAAGCGCAAAATATTTTGCCGAGATTTCTGAAGAGAATGAGCCACGCAAAATAAAAGCTAAAATTGACCGACTATTATTTAGCTATCAATACCTATTTTTTAAAAATAAGATCTGGGAATCAATGATTGATTGTCAAAGAATCTATGAGTGTAAACAAAAGTTGTATTTTTTAAATTGGAAACAAGTCCTTACAGATAACAGCAGCATCTCAGGTTTTCGTCGGAATTAACAAATTTTGTGAATTTTAGTAGCGTTTATCCAAGAGTATTTAATACTTCAGTCTTCTTCAGAGAGAGACTGCCTAACCTTTCTTGGGCAAGCTGCAGGATAAATCTCTCCCAGATAAGATTGTAAATGTTATTAATTGCATACCGTACTGTGAAATAAAAGTTCATTTTATTTCACTTAAAACTAATGTTTACAAGAAAATGTCATATCGATATCCTTGGAAGAACTTCAAACGGGCTTTTAAATGGTTGATATAAAAATAAAATTTAATTTTTCACAATTTTTTTCTCTACTTTTCAGATTATCTCTATTTTTGTTATAATATTGTGTTAAATTTATTTAACATTGCCAAAAAGCAGAGAGCATTGCAGAAGACTTGAATGTAAATCAAATCTAGATTAAATCATCCATACAAGATTGAGTTGAGGTACATTAGGTTCCGACTATTATTCAGAGGTGGCTATAAGCGAGGCAAGATTTATCCAGAACAGCAACGGTAGCAAAGTGTATAATGCATATATCCAAAACTTTCATGCTACCCTTTGTGGTGACTATAATGCATTTTGTTCAAGATTTATGTCGAAGCACATTCAGAAGTGGATTCTAACCTCTATCAAGCAGAGAAATGAAATGAAATGAACTTTATTTCACAGTATGCCATTAACAATGTTTGAAATTATATCTGGCTACGAGATTTTTCTTACATCTTGTCATTCCATTCCGTGTGGAACCGGTGAGGTTATCGAGCATAGTACCAAGACTGTGGGTTACAGCGCCTCGCCCAATCGCACTTCGCAGGTATTGCCAATTGAAACCTTTTTCATTCGTCGACCTTGAACATATTTCGTTCGGTTTCGAACCTGCGTCATTCGCTAGGTGTTACATTCGGCAGCTATTGCTGGTTTCATCTCAGCACCACGAACCACCAGCCCAACATTCAAGACCGTAGAGCCCTGTTTATACATAAATTATGACGTCATCATTTTGGGGAGGTTCCGCATGTCCGATTTGGGTAAACTTTTGATATGTTGAAAAACAAGCCTTTGGCTACATAATATGCGAAAATCAGCTTTAGACCAATTATTTATGGTCGATATGTAGTTTGACTGGACTGAAAGGCTGAAAGGCTATTTAACAATTTTTTTTTTTAGACGCTGACAGTACGGAATTGCACTTTGCCTCCTTTTAAATATACCGGTCAAGGAAATCCATGTAGGCACGGACTTCCTGCATGTTGTAAGAGTCCATTACATGGAGGCAAAGTAGTGGTAGATGGTTCTGTCATTTACCATTACTCGCTCAGAGCAAATACCACCTATAGCACTTCACCATCACGTTTCTGCCCCGTTTTCTAAATAGAATGCAGGTGCTGGCACTACATCTTGCAGCTCTTCGCTGCTACGCTGCGGTTAGTCAGTTCCCCAGAAAAGCCACCTCCTCCAGGATTGACCAAAGTAAGCAATGATTAAACCAACAAACCCACATCGGCAATTGCATGGGGAAACTTTCGCGGGACTGCCGGTTTGGCCTAAGTAAGTTTCGTCAGAATACTCTGCTACTATTTCTGGTAACGGGTCTATCATCCGCCACTTTCAGTTTGATATATTATTTTGTCAAGCATAGAGATAAAGAATCTTCGTTCTCAAAATATACTCATTGACTCATGTTTTAAAAGCTTGCAGATCGGGAAAGCAGTATGGGGGAAATGAACTTCACAGCACAGAAGTTCGTGGAAAAAACTTCTTTTGACGCGATGAAGGCGGCGATAGGTGCCGAACGCAACGCCCAATAAATGGCACTGGTTCCCGCCCCGGCAAAGATTGGTAAAGGTCGATAAACGGAAAAGCCTTCAAAGAGCAATACATGCGGGATGCTCCTTGGCTATCCCAGCATAATATGTTCACGCCACGATCCTTACTTCCGAATTCCAACCCGGTATTTTAAGCTACGAAATCTAATTAAAGTTCCTGTGAAGACTTTCTGTCTGTCCCTAAGCGTTCCGTTTGTTTTAATAGTTATAGCGAACCCTATTGAGAAGAGACGAGGGTTGTTTAAGTGTTTTAGCTACTGTTTCTGGTACCTGGGTTATCTATCTTCAACACAACCCGTTGCCACCCGAGCAAGGATTCTAGTGCTGGGCCTTGAAGTATTGGGAGACGTATCTTAATACAACCAAGTACACAAAAAAACACGTCACATGTTCCAGACTGTTGGGAAGCTGCGTGCAGAAATGTGGCTTCCCCGACCAGATAAATAAAAAAAGTTTTCGTAGCACATCCGTGGGTATATATAAGAAGGATTTAGGTCCGGGATGGAAGTCGGTTGAAGAAGGGTACGGGGAGAGGGAAGTGGTTTTGGGTTTTGGGCAGGATTGGTCGGGTATAGACAGGACAGGTGGAGGTAGGTTGGCTGGGGGTTAGGCTAGACAGGTAGACGAAGGTGCGTCGGGCTTCGGTAGAAGTAGGTGGGCTGGGGTTAGGCAGGGCCGCTAGAGGGAGGTGAGTTGGAGATAGGCAGGACAGATAGATAGAGGGAGGTGAGTCGGGAATAGGCAGGATAGGTAGGTGGGTCGGGGATAGGCAGGAGGTAGGTAGATTTGCGTGGGTCAGGGGTTTGGCAGGATAGGTAGAGGGAGGTGGGATTGGGATAGGCAGGAAAGGTAGATGGACATGAATTGGGTATAGGCAGGACATGTAGATGGAGGCGAGTCGAGGATAGGCAGGACAGGTAGAGGCGGGACAGGGAGGTGGGTTGGGGATGGACAGGTCTCCCGACGACCGGAAAGAATGAGCTTTTTACTGAATGATCATAACGACCTTCCTACTGCTCCGTCAACGATGAATTTTCATTTGTTTACAAAAGATATGTTTTTTTGGTTGCAAATTCTCTCAAGCAAGAAAAATGTTATATCTGCACCCATTTGTTGAGCACGGCTCACCGATGAATCGTGTCGTCTGTGTCTAATGAATTCTGGACAATTCTGAATTTCTTATTAGGAAATAAAGTCACTAGATATGCAGATTTCGAATACTTTTTTCGAATCAACTCTTTTCAAATATAATTGTATCTAAAATTATTCTCCAAACCGTTTCATCTCTGATTCTCATGACGCAGGTTCGAATGGGGGGGGTGCTGATTATACGCGAGAGGTCTGCTATACGTCTCGCCAGTGCACGGTGTCCATATACAGGAAAAATGAGAATATGATAAGCCCAAATGTTTCGTCCTGATCCGGAACTGGTATCTGCATGTGAGGTCGTGGTTTGATATATGGTAAAGCTGTATTCTCGGCTTTCCTCTCCCGCAGAATAAAAAGGAAATCCTATCCTATCGTAAGATACTATTAGTTTACGAAACCAAAATAGGCGTTTACTGTCCAAATTCTAGCAACACTGAAAAATAACAAAATAGTTTTGTATTGATTTCCCGACTGGGCACAATAAAACTTGCAAAACTTATCTTAAAAAATCACCAATTAGACCATCACCAATTATTAAATAATTTTAAAATGTTCGCTTTCAAGGTTTGACAACGACAGAACTTCGCATACGCTACACCTAGGGCTGGGACAAAACTGAATCATTTGAAATTCGAATTTGATCCGAATAATTTTTTCGAATCGGATCGAATCGTTGATTTCATGAAAATAACAGATATCCCATTTTTACTATTACTACTATTTTAGTCTCCATTATGATGGATAAGGAAATATACAGTTCCAAACTGCAGATATTAGCATAAACTGACTTAAAAGCATTGTATTTTCATTTTAACGACCAAATACAACCGATTTTGGTCAAAATTGACCAAAATCGATTGCATTTTGTCGTTAAAAATGAAAAAAATGCGGTTCATTTAGCATGCTTCTGTTCACAATTGATTTGAATATTCTGTACTTCGAATCGATTCGAATCACCGCATCGATTTGCCCAGGTCTAGCTACACCAAAAGAATCTATTAGGATCACAACGCATTTTCTCGAAATGCTTGATTCGAATTTACCTTATTCGAATTGATTCGATTCAAAATTCTAATATTCATATTCCTATATTCACAACATCTAAAATGAACGAATTAACGAAAGACAAAATAACATAAATTCAATGGTCACTCGTCGTACGCATGTTACAATTCATTTAGTCTTAAATCCATCTAAGTTAGCCGAATCTTTTTAACAACTTGTCAGTGAATATAATAGGTGGCCAGGCTTGTTCCACATATAAACCCCGTTATTCTACATTAGCCCTTACTTGGAATGGCATATCATTGCGAAATGTTCGATCGCTGTCAAAGGCTTAAAACGTCACACTGTATTACGCGCAAAAACGTAGCCCGGGGGTACAAGAGCTTATAGATAACGTATTAGAGGCCTAGAGCAGTAGGCAGCCAGGTATAACGTATGTACAATGAATCTTGATTGGCAAGAAATTGTATATTTAGGTAAAAATAGTGGTTTGTATCCGTGTCGGAAGCTCTTTGGCGGTTTGAAAGGAAAGTGCGGGTCGTGGCGATTAGGAAAGGAAGTTTGAAAGGAAAGTTCGGGTCATTAATGTCGTGCTCAGTGATTAATTTTGCAAGTCGATTTGGATAAATGTCCAATCCAATCCAAAGCCTCTTGTTTTTATGCTATTCGCTCTGAACAAGGTTGTAAGAGAAATTTTATACACAAAATTATACATGTATGAAAACTCTAAACTCGTTGAAGGCTTTGCCAAATGAAATATTATTCGCAGAGCGATCCAGCAGTGACTCGCGTTTAAGGAAATAGAAAATGCGAAAATATGAAATAGAGCAGTGTTGATGGTTTTAAAGTTTTTTGATGTTACCAGAGAAAATGGAACAGAAATCTGAGCACACAAAAAACAGTATAAAAAGGATATAGATTTTGAAAACATTCAGTTTGATTCTTGCTTGTGCAAAGCAATACTTTTCGTGTATCTAAATGGAAAATTCGATTGGATTCGATTCAAGAATTCAAAGTCAGAAAATATTCGCGGTCCATCCATTATTGATGTCGTAAAATAGTACACGGGGAAGTTTATATTGTAATTGAACGGTTTATTGCTCGTTATAAACATCAACAGGAATGCGACGTGGTCATTTGATAATATGCACAGGAAATAGGCAATCAGGATACCTTGCTTAGTGGGGGATATGAGAGTCTAACTAGGATAGGATGGAACGTCATTTTTATCCTGCGGGAGAGGAAAGCCGAGAATACAGCTCAATCATATGGCGAATCACGACCTCTTGTGCAGACACCAGTCCCGAATTGGGGTGAAGGTTTTTGGCTTGTCATGTTTCTCGTTTTTCAGTTTTTTAATGGTAACCAATTTGAGTGCATCATCTATACCGGCGACCATTTATATACAAGTCTGGTTGGGTACAGAAATGACTAACGTTTCATCATCTCCGAAGGCAGGATAGCACTCACTGCACTACACCACGACGATTTAGTTATATATGGGATGTTTCCCGCTTAGTACAGTTCCTTGCATTTCATCTTGTAGCAGCTCTTCGACATTTAAGTGGCCGTTAGTTAACTCCTTTTAGGCACTGCTTTCGGCCTTGTTCAGAGCTAGATTTTCCGGTTTGGCCGAGTCTACTTAAATTATTATGCCGTGGGTTGAAGGATAGACATGGAGTGAAGAGCCGTGGCCAATACTTATCGGACTCGAAACAGCGATCTTAAACGTGCGGTGCCAGCGCACTGATGATCGCGCCAAAAGAACCCATCGCTTCCAAACAGTTCAAATCGAACGAGTATTCGAGAAGGAATAAAGCGACCTAAATATTTTGGATGAATGTATGCCGACCAAGCGAGCGAAAAATTTGGTAACTTTAATGTATATAGCGAGGGGTAGTGTCATGTACTAACCTGCTGAAGAGATCCGCAACCCGCTTTAAGTTAACATCCAATAAAACATGACAACTCAAAATCTCGTAAAATATTCCGATAGAGATTCATAAGCTTGTCGGTATGACGTATCCCAGTAATATTATTTATGTCGTATAAAATATCACTTTCCACGTTTGCTATCGTATGATATTTTAGAATGTGTCTTTTGAAGAAAGAAAGTTATGCACAATATGTTTGTGAGAAGATGCCGTCTCGCGTAGTTAAGAATCCCGAGTTAGAAAATGATTTTAACAACAAAAATAATTTTGTTTTTTTCAACATTCTTATTTGTGTTTTGTTGAAAAGATAAGGGGGGCAGGAAATGAGACTATCGAAAAAAATAGAAAGGCAAAATACGAAAGTGAAAGTTTTGAGGCTAACAAATGATGCAATAGAAAAATATACATCACCGAATCTGTCCTGTCCGCAAAAACCCATGTAGAGCAATCATTTTTTTTTATTGAAATTCATTCTGAGCACGGCCGGAAGTAGTGCCCGAAATGAACCAACTAACGGCCACCTGATTGCAAAGAGCTACCCGCAACTGCGCTCTGAACGGAAAACATCTCAAATTATGAGTCATTAACAAGTAAGTTTAGCGAAATATGATTCATTTATTGAAAAAGTCAAAAATAAGTAAATAAAATATCAACCAAGGGGGCGCTATTCTATTTTTTTTTTGAGTTTTTTTTGAGGGAAATTTTTACACACCAAATTGTTTCTGTTAATATGCTTGCAATATTGTTCTGTAAAATTTTTTTTCGAATCGGATCGAATCATAAATTCATTTAAATAACAATTTACTGTTAATTAAATAATTTATATTTTATAGTGTATTATCAATTCACACTCCATGTTTAAAAGCAACAATTTTCATATCTTAACGATAAAATATAATCGATTTTGGTCAAACTTGACCAAAATCGATTGCATTTTGTCGTTTAAAATACAAATTCTAGTTCATTTAGCAAGTTTTTGTTCCTATAAACGATTCACAATCATTCGAATACTTTGTAATTCGAATCGATTCGAATCACCGAATCGAATTGCCCATCCCCATTTATATTACATAATCCCATAATTATATTGTATTCATCCATTGTACTGTTATGACATTCGCTGATCATGCCGTCGATGCGTGATACATTGCTGGCAATCATAACTTAAACAAGTGACGAAGTGTTGAACTTTTTATCTCACCACAAATATTTTTGCCTTTTTCTACAGATTATGTTATTTGTTCTATATTAATTATTTGAATATGTTTAGATTAATTATATTTACGGTTTTGCTAATGAAGTTTTCACACGGTAAGTTCTCTTAACTGCAATTTATTTTTGTATTTCATAATGATTACAGATAGCTAGGGCTGGGTAAATTAATTTGATAATTCGAATCGATTCGAAGCACAAATTATTCGAATAAATCGTCAATCATTCGTAGGAACTAAAACTCGCTACATACGGTGGAATTTTCGTTTTTAACGACAGAATACAATCGATTTTGGTCAAATTGACCAAAATCGATTGCATTTTGTCGTTTAAACAAAAAATTTTTTGCTATTGGACTGAAGTGTAATTGAAAATACATCGGTTTTAAGTCTGTTCAAGCTAATATTTGTAATTCGTAATTTTATATTTGTTAATTATCATAATGGAGGCAATATTAGTAATAGTAAAAATGGGATATTTGTTATTTTTGTGGTTTTAGTGTTTTGATCTGATTCGAAAAAATTATTCGAATCAGATTTAAATTCCAAATAATTCGGTTTTCCCCAACCCTAATCATAACAGCAAACATTTTCCGCGCCTTCGGCGCGAAATACGATTATGTTTTGTTTTTTTTGCCCCAAAATGATTTTCGCGGAAAAAGTTATCATTTTTTCACGTGCCTTTTCTGCTCGCAATGACTTTTAAGACAGAGATAAAAATTTCAATATTATTATTTTGGATGCTCTCCATCAAGATGCTTGATTCGAACGATACGAACAACGGTACTTTTTCTTTCGTTGAAATTTGATGGCGGGTTTAAGGAAAGTTTTGTCACATTGGTTGCAATTTCACATTTCTTCATAAACTTTGTCTACAAATCCAAAAACTAATGAAAATTCACTTTTTGAAAAAGATTGGCAACGGCACTTTTTTTTCTTGCGTTTCTTTTTTTCTACAAGAAGTATTGGCGAGTCACTTGTTGTTGGCGCTAGCGCTGGGCAATTCGATTCGGTTGTTCGAATCGATTCGGAGCATAATATATTTGAATCAATCGTGGATCGGTCATAGAAACAAATAGTTACAAATTGGCAAAAAATTTTCATTTTTAACGACAAAACATAATCGATTTTGGTCAAATTTGACCAAAATCGAGTATATTTTGTCGTTAAAATAGGAAAATTGTTCACATAGAAAATACACAATAAACTGTAAATACATTGATTTTCTCGATAAAGACAAATTGCAATAGTAAAAATGGGATATTTGTTATTTTTATTGTAGCGATTCGATCCTATTCGAAAAAGTTACCCGAATCAGATTCTAATTCTAAATGATTAGGTTTTGCTCAGCCCTAGTTGGCGCACAGGTTTCGCGTTAAGACACGAGGTTTCCGGTTTGGCGGACACTGTCCAACTTATTATACCCTGGGTTGGATTAGTGGGCATGCATTAACAATCCGGAATTGTCGGGACTCGAACCCGAGATTTCAAATTATTTACCAATAGACCATCGTACCCAACAAAATATCATAAATAACAATAGTATTTTTTTTTGGCCAAATCTGGCTACTTTGAGTTACCAAATACGCTTTATCTCAGGTTGTGATCCAGACCCGTGTGTAAATGGAAAATGTTCGTCAGAGACAGAAGATGAGGGCTCGTATAAATGTATTTGCGATGAATATTGGACTGGAATAAACTGCGATTTACGTGAGTATTTACTGATCAACACTGTAACAAAAGGACAGTCAGTAAATTCACTGGTCATTTGCAGTAATTGCATATTTCCAAAGGTAAAAAAACGTCATGTTGATGGGATTTATGCCAATTATGGGCTGTTGATGGACTGCACCCTCGCGGTGCGTTCCACCAACACCCCATAATTGGCCAAAAAATAAGTCAATTTTGAATTTTTTTCAATACCGCCAAGAAAAATTACTGTCAAAGACCAGTGATTTTGTTGCATTTTTTTGTTACAGTGAAGTTTAACCTTGTAATGGGGAATGGACGATGGAATTGTAAAAAGGGACTTACTATGTTATGTGTCCATTTTTGGATATGAAAAAAATGCAAAATATTTCTTGAAATCAAATCAAGTTAATGGTTTTAACATCACCCGGGGCAGATTGCACTTTCACTGCACTTTACCATAGCGGTTCAGATCTATTTTAGATGTTTTCCGCTTAGAGTGCGGTTGCTGGTACTACATCCTATAGTAGCAATTTGCTATTAAGTGGCCGTTCCTTGATTCATTTTAAGCACTGCTTCCGGCCTTGCTCAGAGTAAATTTCAATAAAAAAAAAAATCAAAATGACCAAGGAAATGAGGAATGACATTTTAAGGGAATTCAAACATAGTACACATACCAAAAATATCGCACAATTTCCGTCGCACATTTGTAGTTTCTAATATTTAGCCAACAAGCAGAGCTCCTGGGAAATTCGATTCGGTGATTTGAATCGATTCGAAGCACAATTTATTCGAATCATTAGCAAATCGTTCATACCCACAAAAATTTGCCAAATGATTTGTAATTTTTATTTTTAACGAGAAAATTCAATCGATTTTGGTCAAATTTGACCAAAATCGATTATATTTCGTCGCTAAAATATGAAAATTGTTGCCCTTAGATACTGGGTATGGATTGAAAATGTACAATAAACTATAATTTTTTTGACTCTCACAATGGAGACAAGTCATAATACTAAAAATGAGATATTTGTTGTTTACATGGAATTAGTGATTCGATCCGATTCGAAAACATTATTCGAATCAGATTCGAATCCCACATGGTTCGGGTTTGCACAGCCCTACCAACAAGTCAACTGAATTCACATAGTTTTTAATTTTATCTTCGATTTTCACAGCTCAACCGGAAGTGATATGCGGAAACAAGAGCATAGAAATCTTCATCGATAAACGCATTGTGACGGAACAGGGACTCTCTGCGTCACCAGACTTCGTTCATTTTATGAATGCACCTGGATGCAAAGCCGTAGAAAAGAATGATGGATTTCATCTTAAAATCGATGCACCATTCAAAGGATGTGGAGTTAACATAACGGTAATAATACAAATCTGCGTTTACTTTGAGCCTTGACAAACCCGAACTCAATGTTTTATCTAACAGGATTATCCCAAAGATAGATAATTATTAGAAGAGGGGATGACCTAAAAAATCTAAACACGAAATATCTGTTGTTTAAGAAAAACAATTTACATTTTTAAACAAACAAACGGAACTTCTTAAAGAAAGTACTTGAAATGACCGCGGCGGTGAAAGCTATCTAATTTTGGGAGGGACATCTACAAAATAAAATTCCCAACCAAAAATTGCGAGTGAAAGGTGTTGGTGCAAAAGCAATGAAATCTACAATAGACGCGAAAATTTTGTCTAATTTTGATATATATATATATATATATATACATATATATATATATAAAATTTGACTGTCGTCTATCACCAAAACTTAAAGGGAACTTGCAAAGCTCCTTGCCTGACAGGATATGCTCGGCGAATATTTCTCATTGGAGCATTTTTAATTTTAGCACAAAGGAGACGACTACACTTTCTACCAGCAAGTAGTCTGGAATCAGCTCAGCGGGAGTGTAGAACGACCTCTAGTGTTACTAGAATTCAAATGTACATATGAAGATAAATACACCGTTTCCTATGGACCGATAACACCATATGTAACGTAAGTTAATACGTTATATTAAAAAAAAGTTTTAGCGACACCTCTCTCTTTCTCGTTCTCAACACATGTTGCCCTCTGCCACCCCTCCCCACCCGCTATAATGTATTACCTTCCCCATCTGCTCTTGATCTTTTTTATGGAAGTTCGCGCACAGCAAGGCGGAACACAGCGAAAATGTTAATGCAATATTTAGTAGCAGTAATTTCAGTCTCTGAGCAGTCGAAGTCCTGCCAATACTTTCTTTTCTTTCAATCGTCTCTTGCAGCAACTGGTCAATGCAGGAACCACTCATTCTTCGTGTGGAGGGCAGTGCTTGGAACTTGTCACTGTACCTCGAGTCCTAAGTCAAGTCGAGTCGGAGGACACACGAGTTGGATTCGAGTCCAAGTCTTATCAAAATCTAAATTTAGAGTCTCGAGTCATGTTGAGTCAGTGTATTTTAGGTCGCAAATCGAATCGAGGCATCCATTTACAATCGCAAGTCAAGTCACGAGTTGATTTCTAAATCTATTCAACAGCAATGATAGTTTAATTTGCCACATCTAACTTTAAAAGTGTCCGATTTATAAGTACCCAATTGCGGACGATGTGATTCGCATACTCGGTGGAATCTGTATACTGTCAAGTCGAGTTATTCAGCTAAGACGACTCGAGTCGAGTCAAGTCATTGAATAAGTTGACTCGAGTGCGACTTCGAGTCCCCAAACACTGGCGGGGAGTATGCCTTTCTTCTTTTTATTTTATGTAGCTCTCTGCCATCTTGGCCACCATTAATTGATCACGTTTGGCTGCTGCTTCCTACCTTGCTTGATGAGAATCTTATTAAAAACGACATCTTAGAAAGTCACCGAAAGCTTAAATAAAACATACCATTTACACTCAGATTAATTCAAAAAGCAAGAGTGCCGTATTACACCCATTTCCATTTCGCTTATATTTTACAGCACCGTGGATTTTGAGACGAGTTATGGAGTTTTCAAAGTTGACATGAGTTTATACAAAACTTCCGACTTTGATGAGGAGGAAAGATATGGTGCGAGACCCGTGATAGCAATTGAAGACCAAGTCTGTGTCTGTAAGTTAAATCTAGCATTTGTCGAAAGTCCGATGCCTCGATTCCTGGTCCACAACTAGGGTTGGGCAAAACCGAATCATTTAATGTTCGAATCTGATTTGATTCGGATCGAACCACTAATTACATGTAAATAACAAATACCTCATTCTTACTATTACAACTTGTCTCCGTCTTGGTTATCGAGAAATAGATAGTTCATAGTGTTTTTTCAATTCTTACTACAGTGTCTAAGATCAACAATTTTCGTATTTTAATGGAAAGATGGATTTTGTCGTTAAAAATAAAAATTTTAGTTTATTTAGCAAGTTTTTGTTCCTATGAACGATTCATTATTGATTCGAATAAATTGTGCATCGAATCGATTCGAATCACCAAATCGAATTGCCCAGCCCAAGCCACGACCGATCGTTCTTTTTGATATTGCGCTTCCATGTTATAAATAGCTCGGGTTCGTGTCCCGGCCAGTCGGGGTCGTCAACCCACCGCTCAACCCAGGGTGTAATAACTAGGGTAGGCTAAGCCGAACGGGAATGATCGTATTTTCCCAACAAATCTAACCCTGTTCGTCTCTAAGCGGTCACTGGTACAGAGCCTTGGGCAGAGTGATCCACTCCAATAACTGGCTATAAAAGAAGATTAACCAAAAATGTAGTCATTGCTGGACTGGGTGATAGTAACAACTTCTTTGCTTCCTTACAGTCTAATGATAAGCTGGATTTATTATTTTATTACTAAAAAATCTAGTCCCAGAAACTGCACTCTGAGCGGAAAAGATCTCAAACGGAACTGAACCGCCATGGTAAAGTCTATTGAGTGGTATCTGCCATGGGTGACGTGAAAACCATTTATCACTTCTATGTTTTAATCGACTCCTACGACGCGCAGGAAATACGTTAGGACTATTTTAAAGATCGTTCTTACACTGAAACAAAACACAGTAAATTTACTGGTCATTCGCAGTAATTTCGCATTTCCAAAGTTAAAAACACGACATGTTGATGAGATTTATGTCAATTATGGGATGTAGATGGACCGCATCTTTGCGGTGCGTTCCATCAACACCCCATATTTGGCTCAAAACGTCAATTTTGAATTTTTTTACAATACCTCCAGGTAAATTTACTATCAAAGACCAGTGATTTTGTTGCATTTTTTGTTACAGTTTACAGGGCTCAAAATACAAATAGGATATACAGGAATATGGCGAAGCGCGCGTTTTGGTTCCTCCCTTTGAGCCATTCATCGAGTTGTAATTTTTATTTCAGCCACTGAATTAAAGAACGTGATGCCTAAGGACCTAGTGCTGACGAACAGAGAATGCTGGGCTTCAACAAACCGTGATGGAACTGGAGAAACTCACTATTTGGTGTCAGAAAAGTGAGATGGAATTTTTTTCTCAGTCCTCTGTTATCTGTTGTAAATATTTCACACATGTTTGGTTTGATATGAGTCACTGATGGATCGCTCTGGGGAAATGCGATGATAGTAAAATGCACTGTAACAAAAGTACAGTAAATGTACTGGTCATTTGCAGTAATTGCATATTTCCAAAGTTTAAAAAAACCCATGTTGATGAGATTTATGCCAATTATACGCTGTTGATGGACCGAACCTTCGAGCTACATTCCATCAACACCCCGTATTTGGCCAAAAGCGTCAAAAGCAATTTTGAATTATTTACAAATGTCGCCAAATTAAATTTTTTTTATAGTTACTTCATAGAGTGGATCACTCTGTCCAAGGCCCTGTAACAGCGGCCACATATAGACGGGCAGAGTTACAATTAGCGAAAAGATATTATCTTTACCTGTTCGGCTCAGCCTACCCAAGTTATTACACCATTAGATGCGCAAAGATAGCGTAGTGGTTAACATGCTGGAATCGCAGGTTGAATATCTCGAGCCCGAGTCCCGGCGAGTCCGGTTAGTTAATCCATGCCCAACACTTAACCCAGGGTGTAAAAATTTGAGTATGCCAAGCGGGACGGGAAAGATCATATCTATCTAACAACTCTAATTCTGTCCGTCTGTGGTGGCCGGTACAGGGCCTGGACATGGTGAACCACTCCGAGGAGTGGTTATGAAAAAAAAATTAAAAATACAATTACAATATTCTAAGACTGTGCCCGACTCGGTGGCTCAGTCGGTTAAGCGCGATAGTATTGTCCGAAAGGCCGATGGTTCGATGCTTGACCGTTTTTACACCGAGCGTGCCCTTCAGCAAGGTACTTCGCGGGTAGCTATAACAGATACAGGCCCATGCCTAACGGTTATTGGGTATAAGCCCTCCGGTAGTTTCACGAACAGAACATAGCAAATAATTCAAAAAGACCTAAAAATATTCTATGACTGTAAATCTTGTTCACTTTTGTTACAGTACATGAGTGTTGTTTGGTCACCCTCAGTATTAAATAACCACCTACTATAATTTCTTCACAGATGTAAAGATGATCCAACGACTAATATGGTCAGTAACGGAAAGAGTGATTTTGCTCGGTTCTGTTTCCAGATGTTCAAGTGGAAGGATACAATGGATGAGATTTATATGAATTGTATTGTGAATGTTTGTAACGTCACTGCTTTCCCGGATTATTGTGTTTGTGAAAACGGTAGATCTAGAAGGTAAAGGAAATTTTCGTCTATTTCATTAACTTTTTGTACATTGTAACAAAATTACAGTAAATTTACTGGTCATTTTCTGTAATTGAGTATTTCCAAAGTTTAAAAAAAGCCATGTAGATGAAATTTATGCCAATTACGGGCCGTTGATGGACCGCACCTTGCGCGGCGTTACATCAACACACATATTCGGCCAAAATATTCAATTTTGCATTATTTTGCAATACCGCCAAGTAAAATTATTGTCAAAGGTCATTGATTTTGTTGCATTTTTGTTACAGTGTGAAAGCATAATTTGTGAAGCATGTGTCGCTGAAGGATCGCACCGCAAAGGTGGTGCAAAGGTTCATCTATGACTCATGTTTTTCAAAATGAAATTCCTAATATGGCACCATTTAAAATAATCAGCAGCAGAGGATTGTTTTCCAACGTAATCTGAACTTAATCGCACAATTTACAAGGAAAATCATTGTAATTGTCTATCAACGGTGCAAAGGGTCTGAATATTACCAATGTGTCATCGGCAGACAACAATTTTGACTCGGGTCGAAAGGTGCGGTGCATGCACTAACTTAATTGGGGGGAAATGGCCACCTTCTCGCTGACCTAAAAATAGCAGAATTGCTGAGTTCGACAGATTTTTATATTTAAAATAATATTCATCTATTTTTTTATGTAGTTACCTAGTTTTTTCAACCAGGTAGTTTGAAAAATATGTAAATTTACATGTTTTACGTAGTATATTTGAAAGTAAAAGTAAAGCTACACTAAACAAAAGTATTGTAAATTTACTGGTTATTTGCAGTAATTGCATATTCCCAAAGTTAAAAAAAACGCTATGTTGATGAGATTTTTGCCAATTATGGGCTGTTGATGGTCCGCACCTTGGCGGTGCGTTCCATCAACATCCCATATTTGGCCAAAAAAGTCAATTTTGAATTATTTTCAATACCGCCAAGTGAAATTACTCTCAAAAACCAGTGATTTTGTTGCATTTTTGGTACAGTGTAGATAATTCGTCAAACTGGGTAAAAGTACTTTTAAAATAAACTAAGTTAACTAAGCAAACTCTGCAAGCCCTACTTTGCCCTCCACCCCCTACAACTCTTTCTAATCTAATCTAATCTTATCTCTCTTTCTAATCTAATCTAAAGGTTTGCAAGATCTCCTTTCCTGGACGAAGATGGAGCCAGAATATCATATGGACCAGTCTATATCAAAGAACCTGGGTGGGATGACAATGAGTTAGATAATGACATTATCAGTTTTGATAACGATAAAATTTATCTGAATCCAGAAGATAGACAACGTGGAAGTGAAAGTAAGTAATGGAGATGTCCCGATGTTTTGGTATCGACTTGGTATCGGTATCGGTAAATAACTTCGATAGTTTCTCTGACATAAAATGATTCATTTTTTGCGCGTTTGGATCCCAATTGAAATATTATTAAAAATTTTACTGAATATCACAGTAAGAGGCTATTTGGACAATACTTATTGGGATCAGTTCGATCGCTAGAGTTTTTGAATGCCGACACAATCGTAGCAAAATTTTCTTGCATCGAAGAAGATCGAGACATTCAGTTTGGCCAAAACAGCGGACAAATGAGGCGAAAAATCTTTAGAATCACAAAATTTAATGCAGTCGGGACCAGGAGACATATTCAAATCGAGTCTGGTCAGTCATTGTAGAGACAAGGAGCGGAGTTACTGACATATTTCCAATGTAATATCACCGCTGCTCCAAAAATTAGGCGAAGAGGTATAAGGGATTGGATCAAGGCTGTAGCTATTAGAAATCAACTCCACTTTGTCTCTACACTGTAACAAAAAAGCAACAAATCACTGCTCTTTAACAGTAATTTTACTAGGCGGTATTGGAAAAAAATTCAAAATTGACTTTTTTGGCCAAATATGGGTTGTTGATAGAACGCACCGCGAAGGTGCGGTGGAAATATGCAATTAACTCTGGAAATATGCAATTACTGCAAATGACCAGTAAATTTACTGTACTTTTGTTACAGTGTGAACATCTTGTGGAAAGGAGTGATAAGTATTTGCCATGTCAATCGGCGAAATTTTGTCGAAACAACATTTTGTTAAACATGGGTCACCCATGGATCGCATCGATTAGACGCGGACAATCTGTGGCGCATGCTTGACAAAACAAAAATAAAATCTGTTCCGGCCTGGGTCTCTTGACTTCTACTCTGAAGGAGTGGTAGATAGTTTCACTGTCTCCCAGGGCAGATACAACTCACTGCACTTAAACCTCGCGGCACAGTACCGTTTGTGATTTTTATTTTGCGTTTGGATTGCAGTTGCTGGCACTACATCTAGTAGTAGCTCTTCGCTATTAACTGACCGTTAGTTGGCACCTTTTAGACGCTACTTCCGGCATTTCTCATAGTGAATTTTAATAAAAAAAAAAAATAAAAATAAAAAATACCAACTTCTGCATCTAATTTATGTCGTTTATTATTTATAGGTTCAGATTCGAAGACGACAATTTTAATCGCAGTTGGAGTTGTTTTAGTAATAGCATTGATACTGCTGGGAGTAGTGGTTGCTGTTTATATAAATTGTCGAAGGAGGTCACGTGATACAAAGACTCATTTACGCACTGAAGGGGAACCTGTCGTCATACCAAACCCAGCCATGCATGACTGAACGATCTAATATTGCTCGGGCTTGTTTGGTGAATTTGAAAGTTTTAATAAAATGTTATTAATTAAGATAATAAGTTTCACTTGGTGCAACCGACAAAGGCTAACTATAGGGAACCCCTGAGATATTTAAAGAGGGGGGCAGTCCCTCCGAGATTTCGGAATTTTAACAAAAATTTTTTTGAAATAAGCAACATTTTCGCGCGCCTCCAGCGCGGTTTCAGTTATTATGTACAGTCTTGTTGTTTTTACCGCCGGTATCGGTGTCTTTTTTACTAAAAAGGGTGAACGTTTCCATGTCTCCAACCCCAATTTTTGGCACCTTCCACCGACACTGACGTCGATATTCAATCTATACATAATGCTCTGTAACAAAACACTGACAAAACACTAACAAAAAATGCAACAAAATCAATGGTCTTTGACAGTAGTTTTACTTGGCGGTATTAAAAATATTCAAAACTGACATTTTTGGCCAAGTATGGGGTGTTAATGGAACGCACCGCGAAGGTGTGGTCCATCAACAGCCCATAATTGGCATAAATCTCATCAACATGACCTTTTTTAACTTTGGCAATATGCAATTACTGCAAACATATTGGCTTTATGCGCCCCATATTTGGCTAAAAAAGTTTATAATTTTGTATTTTTTTCTATACTGCCAGGTAAACTCATTGTCAAAGACCATTAATTTTGTTGCATTTTTGTTGCAGTGCACATCTCTTCGTATGAGTATACTCAATCCAATATTGAATATGTTCGTGACTGTCACACATCCATATTTTTGAGTCAAATATCGAATGACGTCATCTCGATTTTAACGTATTCGATCTCGATAAAATATTGGTCAAAACTTTTTGAAATCGAAACCCATTCAAAATAATTATTTTGTTAAGCATATGCCACAGATGGATCGCGTCTCATCGACGCGATCCATCAGTGACACATACTCAACAAAAGATAATTTGACCGATAATTATTCCGATTGTTACTAAATTACAGAAGTAGGTTTTCGAATCAAGCAAATCAGATGTACATCTTAACCAGCAATTCCCTGCCCATCCATAAGTGGCCGTTGGTACGGGGGCTTGCGCAGGGTGGTCCACTCCAAGGAGTGTCTATAAAAAGAAATTGAAATTAGAATTTGAAATCTCAATATAAAAGTGGCAGCACTGAAAATTATGTCGCAAAATTCGCGAAGGTTGCAAGATATAAATTTTTATTGCTTTTTTACTCTATTCTTACCTATTTGTGTTTTGTTTTTGCTTTTTTGCATTTATTTCGGAGTTGTTTGTTGTCGTAGGAATAATAAAATATTAGAATGATTGGGATGAAATACTTTACAACCAAATACTCTCAGATGAATAGAGGGGGAGACATGAGTAGCAGTATTAGCGATTCTAGGTAAAAGAACCCAGTTTACCTAGTATATCAGTTTATATACAAAGTACTTTTTTTTATTTGATAAACCTAGTTTAACTTGAAGTTTTACCCGGGAAATTATTTAAGTAAAATAGGTAAGTTTACCTAGTATAACTAGGTTATTTTAAAGAAAACTTTTTCCGAGTTTCACGGATATTTAAATTACCTATTTTAACTTTTACTGGGTTTTCTGCTTGAAGTTTTACCTGGTTCATTATTTAAGTAAAATAGGTAAGTCTAACTAAATTTTAACTACGTACTTTAAAAAAATTAATTGAGTACAAAACTACATGGTTTGGCCTTCACCGGTTGTTCTCTGTACATCCAGTCATAAATATATACCTGGTGACAACTATGCGCTGACTTAAATGAGTATTTCTCAAAACCTAAGTTCAAAGTTCAAATAGATAATCCCAGATTTCGGAAGTCGTAATCGTAGCAATCAAACCACAGCTCATACTAAATATTTATATACAGCGGCGTATTTAGAACCTTGGAAAGGGGTTTGCCGAGGGAGGAGACAAAATTTGAAATGTTTTTCTCTGACCAAATTATGACATCATAATTTTCCTTAAAATAAGTTTTATTTTATTAGCCGAGGCGCGGAAAGTTTTTACATAATTGGGATTTTAGGGCTTAGATTTGTCTAAATAACTGCAATAGGTATCACGCGTCGAAAGCTCGCATTTTTTTTTACGGTTAAGACGCCTAAGACACTGGCATTCCTACATTTTTTTTGGTTGGCAAGGGGGGGGGGAAGGGGCTCATATTTCTACTAAATACGCAAGAGTATATATGCATCAATGACGCAGCGGCGCACTTTTTATCAAGTTGTGTATCGCTTTAAGCTTCCCTCGCGAGTGGGACCCATAGATAGGGCTGTGCAATTCGATTCGGTGATTCGAATCGATCCGAAGCGCAAATTATTCGAATGAATCGTGAATCGTATAGGCAATGAACACCTAAATGAAAATATAAACAATAAAATTTCTATTTTTAACGATAAAAATCAATCGATTTTGGTCAAATTTGGCCAAACCCGATTATATTTTGCCATTAAATGGTATATTTGTTATTTACATGTAAATGGGGATTGAAAAAAGTAACGAAATCAGAGTCGAATTCAAAATGATTCAGTTTTGCCCTAGCTGTGTGTCACTTTTTGAATTAAAAATCCTTGTCCATCTTTCCACCCAGGATATATTGAATTTGAAAATCTCAGTCGAAATTTAATTCTGCTATTGGTTCAACGCAAATATAATCAAAAATAATTAATTCGATGATCCGAAGCACAATTGATTCGTGCATTGGTCGTAGGAACGAGAACTTGCAAAAAAGTGGAATTGTCATATTTTAATGACAAAATACAAAAAAAAAATATTCTAGACCCTGATTAAATATTTTTTTCTGTTCTTGAAGATAAGGAGAGGGAGTACATTTCAATTTTAATTTTGTTTGCATAAAAAATAGTTAATTCATAGGTATAGATCTGTTTACTTGATAATCCGAACTTATTTGATTTTTATAGTAACAGAATCGAATCCGAATTTAACCAAATACAATAGAATCGGTCTAGCACAGCCCTATCTGTGACTTGATTTACCCTCCTTCCCGCCCAAAAACCACGGTAAAATAAACATTCGGTATTTGAATTTGATTAGAATCGGAACAGAACGTTAATTTTGTTTAAGATTTGACCATTCTCATTGCACTTTACTTTAGCGCTTAAGTTCTATTTTGGATATTTTCCGCTCAAAGTGCAGTGGTGAACAGTGATAGAATCAACCTATTAGATTCAATGTACTTCGAACTTACCTCGTAGTTGTTTATTTCGAAAATCACGTCATATATAAATATTATAGTGAGAACGCTATTCGATCCGGTTCGAGAAATAAATTATCCGGATCAAATTCGAATTTCAAGTGATTCGTATTTTTTTCAGTTCTTATTTGTGACTTGATACCGCGAAAACGGAATACGTATATTCATGGTCGCTTCATCCACTCACTCTAGTAATGCCAATCTAGCGTTGACTTAAACTGGGTTTAAGTGAATGAAGTGAATGTACTTAACTCTAGCCTCCATCTTAAATGGCAGAATTAAAATTTGATCGGAATTGAAAATATTCTTGTCGTCACATTCCATCTGAATTTGTTTCAAGTTCCTAATTCCTATGACGAATTGGATTTACTATTAAATAATGTGTGCCTGACTAGGGCTGGGCAATTCGATTCGAATCAATGGTGAATCGTTCATTGGAACAAATACTTACTAAATGGACTAGGATTGTTATTTTTAACGACAAAATGCAATCGATTTTGGTCAAATTTAACCAAAATCGATTATATTTCGTATTTAAAATATGAAAATTGTTGCTCTTAAATATGTATTTTGAATTGAAATATACTCTATGAACTATAAATTTCTTGATTTTCACAATGCAGACAAGTCATAATTGTAAAAATGAGATATTTGTTATTTAAATGCAATTCATGATTCGATAGGATTTGAAAAAAAAATATTCGAGTTCAAAATGATGATTCGGTTTTGCCCAGTCCCGCTTCTGATCAATCTGAATAACCGAGTCAAATTGCCCAGCCTTACCTGTCCTACGTTCGATTGGCATGACAACCGATTCAAAGAACATCATTTACTATTCTTTACTTCGACAATGGAAGCTATGAGTATTGGAGGCAGAAGGTCTCAAATTTACTGGGCGTGAAAACATAAAAATAAAAAAAAATTTTTTCAAAAATTAATTTTGCGCGCAAAACGCACGCGAAATATTTGGGTTTTTTGGGGAAATTCATCCTTCTTAGGGCAAAAACAATGACAATTTAAATTTATATTACGTCAAGAAGACAAAATTTTTTGGTTATTTTAATATTATATTGATGAAAAAATAAAAAAAATTTGGATTGAGGCCCTTTTTCCAAAACTTGTGTGGGTTGGACTATTCTCTTAGAAAAATGCGTCTTTCCTATGGCTGTTGGCCTTCAGATGTCAGCATTGAGTCGTAATTGCTAACCAAAATGATTGGATATTTCGGTTGAAAATTTTTTCAACTCCGGTCCAGGCGCACGACCTCCTGAATAGTAATAGAACTTCGCGAACATTTGAAACAAACGGTTTTCCGGGAATGTACGGTCAAAAGGGGTAAGTAAAGCTGAAAAAGTTTCAATACAGTTATTTTTCGAATCGTAACAAATGAAAGATAAGAACTCAAAAAAAGAGATGAATGATAGATAAAACCCACACGAATTTCGAAAAAAATGTATATATTTTGTGCGATTTCTGGGTGGAAATGATGAAAGGTTTGACATTTTGCGCATATTTTT
Source organism: Styela plicata (assembly GCA_963675895.2). NCBI lineage: Eukaryota > Metazoa > Chordata > Ascidiacea > Stolidobranchia > Styelidae > Styela > Styela plicata. Next base: position 24,911,459 of record OZ023143.1, on the reverse strand, counting down.
ACTGTAAATTTAAATTTTATGCTCTATCACTCAGTTGGAGAGTGAACGTTCGTCACTAAGTAAAAATATTACGATTTTAAAACCAACGGATAAAGTTCGGTACCCAAGATAAACATTTCGCCAGGCTCGTTGGCTCAGTTGGTTGAGCGCGATCGTATTGTCCGAAAGGCCGATGGTTTAATTCTTGACCGTTTCATTACCGAGCATGCCCTTCAGCAAGGCACTTCGTGGATGGCTGAAACATATAAAAGATACACGGGCACTACAAAGGTTCGTGCCTATCGGTTGTTATGTAAAAAAACCTGGTAGATTCACGAAAAGACCATTGATAAACATTTTATGAATAAGGCACTCCTCAATGATACAGTATATTTATACTTAATTATTCGAGTGAATCGCCTTGCTCACGGCTCTGTACCAGAAGCCGGTTATAGTCGAACATGGTTGGTTTTTCTTTTTTTTAGAAGTTCGTTCCAAACAAGGACGAAAGCAATATTGGATGGAAATTCAAGGACTTCCCGGTTCATGCGATCCTACCCAGGTTATTACACCCTGGGTTTGTTGGTGACCATAGAATATCGCGCCCGACTCGAACCCGAGACCTTCAACCTGCGATGTCAACATGATAATCACTAGGTTATCGCGCTCACTAATTGATCTTCTCAACGGATTTACGAAAAAATTTGATGCGAATTCACCTCGATTTGGTTGCATTTTTTTTGTTCTACCTTTTTTATAACCAAAAACGTTCATATGAACAATTCAAATATAATCCGCGAAATGACGTGTCTCTGCCACCGTGGATGTTCTTCCTTCTTTCCTCCACTCTAATACGACCGTTTTATGGGTCTATTTTCAACAGACCAAAAAACATGCTTCTGCACAAAATTTCATATCTGGTATCTCTTTGCAACAAAAATAATATGGCGACCCCGGTCACAAATATAATGACTAATCTTGTTTCGTTGAGTATAGGTCATTGAAGGATTCTTTTTCACAAAATTCGCTCAAAGCAAGGCTGCAGGAAACATATCATACCTGAAGAGTTTTCTGAAACCACAAAGTGCAAAGAGTAGCATAAATAGCAGAAGTAGGAACTAAGGAATCCCCGTTCCTGGTAGATGTCTCTTGATTGACGCGCGCTTTAAAGCCATGCAGATCAATACGATCAAGAAAGCAGTGAGAAGGCAACGAATTCCAAAGCTTAGAGATTCTAGGACAATAAAACTTCTTGCATAAAACTGTTTCTGACATTGCGGAACTTTCACAGTGAATAGATGTAAATTGGTAGCAAATAGAGTGGGCAGGTTGAAAATTTGTTCGGAGGCACGAGAGCAGAAAGCTTCCTTGAACAACGATCATTATAATATCTGTAAAATAAACAAAGTGAGGCAACGTTGCGACGATGTGCCAAGCTTTGCAGGCCGGAAGAAAGTTTAGGGCCAATCATATTGATCACACGCCAGTGAACACGCAGCAGTGATTTGTACAAATGAAGAATAACCCGGAGAGAGCTGATGGCGAGCTCGATATAGAGAACCGACTTTAATTCGGGCATGTTTACCAATACTAATGACATATTCATTCCTACTCAGGCCCTTAAACAGTGTGAGTCCAACGAGACGAATATTCGAGGGTTCCTCTAGAAGAGTACCGGATAGTGAAATTTGGGTTGAATTGTAAAAATCTTTGTGATGCGCCGCTCCGCGCCACCAACGCGCGATAAATCAACATTCGCACGGTCAAGGTGCGGTCCATTTGTAACTTGACAAAGCAAAATTCCTGATTGGGCCGGTACAGCAAGCAGATTATTATGAACATTCCGGTTGTCAATTACCCGGTTTTTAAATACTGGGCTTGTTCACCTCTAAACGGCGGCTAGAATTTTTATTTTTTTTTTATTGAAATTCACTCTGAGCAAGGACGGAGAGCAGCACCTAAAAGAAACCAACTAACAGCCACTTGATAGCCAAGAGCTACTAAAGGATGTAGTACCAGCAACTGGACCAACAAATGGAGCTGAACCACTCTTAGTGTACTTCCCTCAAATGAGTGTCTGCAAAACAAAAATACCACTTGGAACCCGTGGACTGTGATGGTATGACTATCTAAGTCCCACTACTTCTTTATTATATCTCCTCTTATCGGTAAACTACGAACCAGGTTTTATCAAAAACTAACTCCTCATGCCAAATATTTCCAGAAAATTTCATAAAAACTCAAATGAAACACTACTTAGGACCCGTAAATAGCTTGAGTGATTGCTACCAGGGATATTCATAGTGATAATAATTGCTCAGCCGGTGATGTGCAAACGATGTTTCATTTTTGCAAATGTTTTGAATGTCTGTGCCGGAGGTTTTCAACCTATGAGCCATGGCCCAGTAGTGGGCCATGACTCTGTTTTCAGTGGGCCAAAGAGCTTGGCCTACAGCGACGTCAGAAATCATGTCATTATGAACATTGAACACATAAGAGTCCGACAAATAAATAGAAAACAAGCTCGACCTAACGTTACTTTTGTGATTTGCTCACAATGCTTGACTGTTTATGAAAGTTGCTATCTTACGTTAACGCTGGTACACTTGGGTTGAGTAGCACTGGGCAGTGAGTTTGAAGTACTGTACAAGCCTTAAATGAATTCAATTTTAATTTTAGACATGATTCAGTAACCTTCTCATTAAATTTGTGTGAATGTCCAGCTGATTAATTTATTATGTTGTTGAGACTTGAAAGTTTTTCATTTTTTGTTTTTCATTAAACGTTAATGGGCCAACGCTATTTTTTACTAATTTAGTGGGCCATGAGCATAATAAGGTTGAAAACCCCTGGTCTATACAGACGTTCTTCATCTGGACGAAGTAAAATTCCTGGTTGGACCGGATTGGACCTTATTCTAGAACGACCCCCTTTTCAGTATATAGTAATGTCGATGGCTTAACCTTTCCATTGCCCTGATGAAACGTTGGCAAAAATAAAGCATCGTTTGCACATCACCGGCTGAGCAATTATAATCACTAGTCACTAGGACCCAGAAACTCTGGGGGAGGCGACCGACCAAGGTGAATCATCTCCTTTATTTCATCTGATACATCTTATCTTATATATATCAACTCCAGATTCCTAATACACGAATTTGAGCAGAATTCAAACAATTTTTGATATCTCTGAGTGCAGATTCTTTATTCAAGAAAAGAAAAAAATCATCAAAAAACTAGAATTCAAGAAAAAAATAAGGATAAAACAAATTTCAAAGTTTTGAGCAAGAAAAATAGAAACCCACCAGTGATGGTAAAGCGCAAATAATAACAGAAAAAAAATCACAAAATTGCACATCATTTAAAAAAAGGGAAAAAAACCACCCAAAATTGAAATAAAAAATCACATTTTTATATATTCGGGGATAAGGAATTGGGAGGGACAATTCTGTCCGCAAAATTTTGATAATAATATATTTTTTTATTAATTATGAGTCACAAATGGTGTGACTCATAATTAATGAAAGAGAAATTTTATGATTCGAAAATTTTTTCAGATTCGATTCGAAAACAATAGATAAGGAACATTATCGGAATTTATTTGATTATTATTTGATAAACTGATAAAAGTTATCAAAATTTTCTTCGTCGAATGTTTCAAAAAGATATTTTTATATTCAAAATCGTTCGATTTGTTTGTTTTTTTTTTCATTAATTTTTGAGAACATTTCGAGCAGCATTTTTTCTTTATTTTCACAAAATTATAGTAAAACTATGAAAAATCACTCAAAAACCCTAAATCGTGCAAAATCTCAAAAAAAAAAAATGAACTTTTTGACAAGAAAAAATAATAAAAACGACACTGGGAACAATTTTTTTTTTCATTTCGCGTCACAATTGTGACGTAAGTTATGACGTAATCTAATTATTCACTAAGCATTTTCTATGGATCTATTTTTATATTCGTGATTCGATTTTTTACACAAAATATATTTAAAATCGGAACCTTAATTTTCGAAAATGCATCGAAAATGCATCGAAAAATTACACAAAAAGATGGGAAATTTCACGACAAAATAAAAAATCAGCAAAATTAAAGTGAATTTCGTGGTTAACCGTTTCCTGTTTAAATTGAATTGAATTTGTTCAGTTACCATGAAATACATATTGAAACTACTGATTTTGTAAACAGTGAATTAATAACTAGCTACAAGACCCTGCATACCAACGTTATGGATGCTGGGGCTGTCTCGCAAATTTGAAATATCGGCTAACTGAGCTCTGTACACTCCGTCCATTAGCCACGTAGAGAGGCGGGGTTGGGTGCAGGTGGCTGGGAGAGACCATGAACCCCAAGGACCGTTTGATGATGTTTGCTTGTCCATCATTTCGACAACCACTTTAGGTTTTGAGTTTGAGTTTGCTAGTGTGTTAGCTGTTGACGTTGAAGACAAGCTGGACGTACATACGCTAGATGTCAGTGTTAAGCTTCGCGAGGCTCCCGTTTGGGAGGCGGGTGAGAGGCGTGAACTCGACAAAGCCGTAGACTGCGTTAACGTTGTTGCAGTTGTAGTGTTCAAAATACAATATGATGACGTCACAACTACGTCACAGTTTGAGGATGTCACGGTGGCATCGTATTTTGTCCTTTTACTGCTAGGTTCCTGCTGTGTTGTTGTGGTAACGTTCGTGTTTTCATCGACAATTGGTTCGAGGAATTCTCGCGGTAATGGTCGCTTTTTTCGCGGTAATGGACATGAGATAGATGGTCGATTCATTTCCTGAGTGTTATCCAAATTCACAGTGATTTCGGTCGTTTTGTCCGTAATGGTGGCTGGACTTTGGCCGTTGTTTAGTAAGTCCTCGCAATGAACCACTTCGATTTCTACTGGTTCAGAGTCCGAAACGTCTGTTGAGGTCACTTCTACTTGTTCTGACACTGCCGGCGTGTCGTCATCCATATCTATTGTTACGTCATCGTCTGAAAAATAGATTAAAATCATAAATACATAGAATAATAAAACAATTTTAAAATGGTAACTTCGCACGTTAAAACTGTCGTGTTAAAAGAAACTGGGTGAAAGCTTACAAAAACAATTATTTCGGATATAATATTAAATTGCTCAAAACGAGGTGAAAAAAGTAGCAAAAAATTTTTTACATGTTAAAGTGATATTTACCTTTTTCGTTTGACAGATTCGGCGACAAAACATATGAGGTGTTAATTGAAACAGGAATTGGGTGTGTCATCTGCGAGATTTTTGACATTGTTGCGTCACTACACGTCACTAAACAAGATTGTGTTCCTGACGGACATCTGTAATGTGACGTAACAAAGGTAGTTTCGTTGCCCTCGCTGCGAGGAGGTCTTTCTACGACTCCCGTTGACCAATCGTCTGTAAAATAGAAAATATAATATTTAAAACATTGAATATTTTTGCAAATTAAACTTTAAGTAGAATAAGAAGGCTGTAATAATGCATAAACGTTAGCAAGTGGTTGCCAGCGCGTAAACTCGTAGTTCTATTTATGTATGGGCTATTCAAACATGTATGTTTGCATGAACTTTTTATTTTTCTGTGCTTAGCTATAGATACTGAGTAAAACCACGTATCCATTAACAAGTAAGTGTAAAATAAACAAGTGGCGAAATGAGTAAGCATATCACACGGTGTCTGACCGTACGACTACAACGCGTCTCGAAATATTGACTTTGGGTTAATTCACAAGTTAAAATTTTGTAAGGTATAAGCTAAGGATGCACCGCGCCAAAAGGGCGCGGTACATCCATAACTCATACCTGACAAACAGTTATATTAACCAGAGAGAAGTATGTAAATCCTTTGCTTGAGTGGTGTTTTTACTATGTAGTAAGTTAGTTAATCAGTAACCTAAGAGTCACGCGATAGAATTGCATCATCATAAAGTTGTTTTCGACCTATGTAAGAGTCATGCTTTCATACACAAGTAGATCTTTGTTGTAAATTTGAAATATTTTTTTTATTGCTTGAATCTGTTTGCGATTTCGTGGTATTGTAAGTGGATGACAATTTTCAGATTGTGTGTGTGACGAAACAATTCATTTTATCACGCTTTATTATGTCACAGACTGGCACATATGTACCTTTGTCTGTTTCCCGCGGTATGCGCCGTTTTATTGTTATTATGATATGTGATATTGTTTCATTTAATGCGGGTCGTAAAACAAAATAAATCTGCCCGGTCGCGACATGCTCCCCGCCTTTTTATGAGCAAATAATGAAAGCAATAAAATGTTTTATGACAAAATAGACAGCATTGTTCTGCCTGACAACTCGTGTGTGATGTAAGGCGGTAACACTTGTCTCCCGCATCGATGCTTTTTAACAATTTCCGATGTCAAACAAAGCAAGAATTTTTAATCAAAGAGGTATTTTGAGGAATGAGCCGCAAAGGCCAAAGCGGGACTTGAGAGAATTTCATCACGTGGCACTTTTCAAAAAGACGCCTTTATTATCTAACAATATACAGTAATCGGAGACATTGTGACGAACACAATGTATTTGGAAGTCAATCCTATTGATATGAATTAACATATGTGTTTGTGGTATTGTTCTCGAATAATCCATATGGTGACAATAATCGGTGATACATTGTGACATCACAGCGGGATCTGAATCACAATGGTGTCTATCGAAACGGATTATTGCGTGCCAATTATAAATGTGACAAATCAACAATTAATGCGACGAACACAGATGTATTTTCCTTTTTACTTTTATAGCTGGCTAACCTCGGAGAATAACTTAAGTCGTGAGACAAAAATAAAACTGATTTAAGTGCATAGTGAAATGAAAATACATTTACGAGGGCGCCATTTAAAACCACAAAGTTATTTCAAATTTGACATACGCTCTACTTTTTATATTGAACATCTTTGTTGTTATGCTCCAGGATGTGTACAATTTTGGGTTAATTTAGCAAGTTTTCACAGAATATTTAACGAATACCTTATTAGCAGTGAGTTCAAAGTGGCATTTAAGTTATCAACGCCATATTGGCGGTAACACTTTCGGTGCTTCCTACCGCGGCATCCGTGTTTGAGGCAAAATAAATTGTTTAATAACTAGGCTGGAATGGATGATTTACTACAGAGTACAAAGATTATAAGACATTTAATTGTGACCATGCGCGTGAGGAGAAATAAAGACACAAAAATGAGTTAAAAACTGGTCTTTTGACCACATGATTCACCCTAGAGGCGTTAGAAGCGTTCCTAATAAGGATTTTAAATTAAATCTGAGTCACGATTAGCCGTGTACCAGACAATTAAGTATTATTTAGAAGGAAATTCTCAAATCTTAAAAAATGGTCTGTTTTAATTAATGAGCATAAAAGTTGAAATAGAGTTTTTTTCTGTAATTATGAACTTAAATTACGATTTTTATTATTTTTATCGCACTGCAATTTGAATAGGTAATAAAACAATATTGGCATTTGTCTGTAGCATATTTGTGCCAAATTTCAAGCTCAAAATGGCACAATAGTACATTTCTGCATGATTTGTAACAATATTAAGGTCATAAACAAGCTATTTGGTGTCTGTAATTGCGAAGCAAAAATATTATTGATGACGCACGGGAAATATTGAACAAGGCCGAATTGCTAAAAGTTAATCATAAATAAAAACTTAACGAGCATCAATTTTGCGCCTTGTTAATGTTATTAATAGAAACTATGCATAATGGCTTCAATTTATGCGAAATCGCGAAAGTTTTCCATTGTGTGGTACTTGGTTGACCTTTAATATGCACGAAATAATAGAAAACACATGAATATTGCTTATTAAATACGGTTAAGGGGCAACCCGCCAAGCAACGGGACATTGACGACCCGAGCGCGGGAAAAGGGCGCGTTGATTGACGGCGGAAAAGAACAAACATACCCCGCTGACCTTCAAAACCACGTACCGTTATCGGGGCAAACATAACTAACTTTTTGAAAAGGGCAATTAGGGTTCCGCAGCAACGCACTATAGATCGATAATAGGCTCTCGTTTCTGCCCCAGTGAAGCGAAAACAAGATTACTAATGCGAATTGAGGGCTTTTTTAGTGTGGGGGATTTAGTTCAACTCGGCCTTTTTTATTTCTCTTTAACAAAACAGATTTTTAGTAACTCAGAGTAAGAGGTTCTTAAAAACACAAGTGGATTTAACATAAAGAAACTAGATTTCGCGCACTTTTCGAGCTTAACATTATCCCATTATGACGTCATTAAGCGTTTCAAGTGCGGTATTATTATTCAAACTCAGAAGTAGGTCTGCGTTTCGCCTACTTGAAATTTTTCTAAATTGTCGCCTTTCCATCCGGAATTTTAGAAACGTGAACCCGCTTTAAGAATTTAGTTTTATTATTAAAGTTCTCTCTTATGTTTTTCTTTGTTGTTGACGGCACAAAAAGACCGAAAGATTTAGAAAATTTGCACGATTTGATAAAAATATCTCGACCTCGAAATTAACGTTGCTACTACGCTGTTGTTTTGTTTTTATAATTCTACACCAAAGTGGATAAAGGGATTAAAGCAGCCAATTATGTTTTGAAGTTTCTTTCTATAATCTTATTAACTTTTTCTTTGAATTTTTTTGTTAGAGTTTATCGTTTTCCAATCTGATTACTATAGTTTAGATATCCTGCGTGCGACTTTATAATCCAGTTCGTAAACTTTCATAGTTTTCAAAACATTAAACAGAAGTCTTTATGAGGAAATAATCCGTCTTGACCACGAATTATTCTGTAATAATAATAATATTATATTACATCACACTGACGTGATTGACAATGACTGTCTGAATTTGAAAGACTTTATCGGAGATAGTTTATTCAACGCTTTGCGGTTGTCTATTCAGCTTCGCAGGATTTATTCTGTATAAAGATATTCAAAACAATAAAAATCTGCGGGAAAAATACAATACTTAGAATCGAAATAATATATCCTCCGCCAAGTTGGAATTTTGTCCGCATTTTGAGAATATGGACCTCCATCGACCCTGAATTGCTTTGGTGTATTATTTCGGTATTTAAACCCCAAAAGACTGTGTTTATTTTGGGTTGGGTTAGGCTTTTCGCTTGGCTGACTACTTAGAAATGAGGCCAACGTGTTCAATTGCGTGACAGCCTGTGTTACGCCCCTCAGCACTTATTAAACGACCACCCTTCTTTAAGAAAATAGAAGAATATATTTATATGTCGTCGCTTTGAATGTTTTCATTGCTTATACCTATATTTCCTACCATTGTTGGTGTTTTTCAAAGCGTGAAAAGTCTGGTGAACTAGTTTAAAGACCCAAATAAGAAAAAGTAGTAAATATTTACAAAATTTAATACTTTGAAAAACGCCGCCCGGGGGAAGGTAACACAAAACGCCTAATATCGGTCATGGGAGACGTAAATCGGTAACATAAACTAACTCGGTCACATGGTTCTGATTGACGGTATTGTCAAATATGACCAGATATAGCGGCTCATATTCGATAAAATAACATTCTACTTAGAGCTGAAAATAGCGGTAAACATTTACAACAATTAAACGATCTATTCTTGTCAGTCCGGCATTTTATGGGAATTACAATGATTAACCGTGTTCTAAATGAGGGGTATTGCTTATTAACAAATTTCAAAGACCAGGCCGGACGCGAGTTCGCTTGTAAATGTCATTCAATTTAAGTTTATTACCTAATTTATGGTTCCGAGCTTTATTTATGCCGTTAGAATATTTAAAATGTACTCTAAAGTTAGCGCTTTTGATTTCCTCACACAAATTCGGAATTTATACGATTTGCAAGTCGATTTTAAACGATTCATTAAAATTATACGGTTGATTTTTGACCACACCTCTTCAACGGTACAAAATCGCTACATGTGATCAAGCATAAGACAATGAAGTAATTTAAATACAGCCTAAAATCACGGTTCTAAAATTACAATGCTTTTCTAATCGATATAGTGCTTTGTGATTTATAGGCCGTTGCGATATCGCTGTGACAAACATTCTTTAACTGACATTCCCCTATAGGGTTTGGCATTAATATTTTACGCCCGGCTGTGTATTTGATGGCCCGTCACATACAATCAGATCGGCTTAGCATAAATTATATACAGATTTCTGAATTTCAAATTTGCAGTTTGAGCAAAATGACCATACATAGGGCGTCCCGATGTTCTATAGAGGGAATATATTGACAATGGAGACGTTAAGCCTATTTCGCGGGGCTTAATAACGTATATCCGTCTTTTATTGTGCGTCTATACTATTGACAGAAGTTTTGTCTGTTGAATATCGGCAAACAGCGCCAAGAACGCCCACCCATGCCATTTTCGCGGGCTTTTAACTAATCCATTGTCTGCTAACAAAAGCGCAAATGAAGCATTATGACTTCATATTAGAAAAATATTTAATTTGCAAGAGCCGGTGACGACGGAACTTTAACACAACATATCGGAGCGACGGAGTAAACATGAGATAAACGCCCAGACGGCCGGCACACTATCGTCCAGGCCGGTTCGGGTCTCGTGATGCGCGCTACTTCCGCAAGCGCTATGCCAGGAACGCTAGAATATAACATTGTATGTACTGCGCAGCGCGCGCTTCGCGTAACCGTATCGATTTTATCGACCGACAGACTCCATAACCCTCGAAGGACGCGTTCCCTCTGACTCAGTGAAATTACTTTAGAAAGCTACGCTCGTTCAAGGGCATGCCCTCATCAATATCACGAGACATTTTTATCCGATTTAGATAGACACATAAAACTCAATAATTCCTGAAAAAACTGAAAACATTGCCAAATCGTGCATTTATCACCCGAAAATACAACTTATTATAATCGCATAATCTTTTTCAATTTTCATTTGGTACGAAAACTCATAAAAATGGACATTAAATCGCAAAATTATAAGTGCTAATAATAGTCTATACGTGACAAAATAACAGCCGATGCATTTTATAAACTTTACTAAGATCCAGAAGTATAGAAACTAAACATATGTCTGCAGAATTTGCGTAGTGTAGCGAGTTTAACTAGGTCCAACACGATAGTTGTTCACGCCCACGAGAAACTAATGTGTATTCTATGATGGGTAATTCCAACTGGTGTGATTTTATTAATACATTTCAACGGAAACTTTTAATGGTGTTTTATATATACTTAATTTCGGTGAATGTGTAAAGGATTATTTGCGTTATATATCTATAATAAGAACTAAACATCAACTTTATTCTTTCAAGCATGGACCAGTGGCACAATTTTGACAGGTGAAATATGTTGTTTAAATTTGATTTTGTAGTTTAGAAAATTACTAGAAATTCTATCTCGTGCTAAAGGTGGATCGCGCCACCTAGGGTACTAAATAGAATGTTGCCGGTCAAAACATTTTCGAAGAAATTAGGTAAAAACGAGGTCATTTCTGATATTCTGACAAAATAAAACAGCTAAATTTTTTACCTGATATGAATTTATGTTTCCGAGAATTCGTTAATTCGTCTTCGTTTTCATATTCCCTTCTTAAAATTGTCCTTTTTAATTTGTCCATTTCATTTTCTGATGAAATATCCATATCGGGACACACAGTGTTGGCTAATACTTGATAGTCGTCGCTAATATACGCGCTTCTCATATCTTGTAACACATGCGCCACGAGAAGGGTTTTTCTCAAGTCTAGTCCGCGGCCTTTGCGTGATCCACCTGCCGCGGGATCTCTCGTCATTTTCTCGACCGATACACATATCAGTCTTTGAAGTTCTGTGTCCATATTTAAAACCATTTTATAGTCTGTGTTGTATCCTTCGTATTGTAAAGTATTCCTTGTGTTATGTCGCAGTAATTTAGAGTATTAGTATAATGCTGAAACATGTAAGCATATGTATTAAGTACGGAAGCCTATCTATTCAATGAACAATGTTGGCGCTAGTCACATTGAACTAAGACGATATATCCTACAATATTATATCCTATATAGATATCGGTGGTAGATAGAGTTGCCCCGCAGTACAACTGAGTCGATGTTGGCGCGGCGTATGTGCCGCACCTGCACACCAAAACTGACTTATTCCAAAATGAAACAAATATATTCCGAAGTGATATATAAGGTCCAATATATAGTCGGCAATTATTTCCGGCGTTGCAACCCTTAAATTGTGCTGTTTTCATATAAAGTCAGTAAAATTCGTCCTCCTTCCTCCGTTAGATATATATATATGTATATATATATAACCGTTTCTGGTATATTTCTGTATCTAAACACGCCATCCGCCCAGCTCGTGCTGCCACAGGCATTTGATTCTATTTCCATCGATGTATATTTCTCTCGTTTTATTTAACATCGATTTTCGATTCTCTCGTTTCTTTTTTCTCTTTCAATAAACAAACGCCCAGTTCTCTCTCTACCCGATCTCGCGCGCGAGGTAAATTATCTTTCTTTTTATTATCTCGCTATTCTCTCTTTGTTTCTTTATTTTATCTCTCAGCGGGGATAATCCTCTGCCACGCCAGTCCTTTTTGTCAGTTATTTTTATCGCCATTTCCCTATTGTCATTAAAATCCGCCCTGCAGCCATCTGCCTGTCTTATCTCGTGGTCTTTATTCAAGGCACATAAAGACTTTGTTCTTTATTTTATCGTCGTCGTCTGCGAAATATCGACAAATATGACGCTTCCACGTGATAGATTCTCATTGCTTTCGAAATGTGAACCCTTTTAACGCCTTTAATCTGATAACAAAGCGTCCAGGGAATTAACAAATTCCTTTCCTGGACGTTGGGATTGTAGATTTCATGTACTCATTAGTGCTATTATCGGTATTTTCAATCTTTGTCGTAATATATTTTGTTAGCGCGGCTCAATGACGGATCGCACCGTCGAGGCAATTTTGGTCACCAGGATCAAATTGTAGAAACGAGTCGACCACCGTCTTCAATGATAATTTCATAAATGGTGACTTAACACTACAAATAACGCTACACCTTTCCCGGAATGTACTAATTTGGAAAAACTGCCATCATCAACTGTCAATTAGAGACATATACATATATAACATGTTCTCATTCCACAAAAAATACAAGTTTGTTGTGAGCTTTTGTTTTGACACAGTTTGCAGAAAATATTTAAGCGATCAAAGTGACATATTAAAGATACCGTTTACACCGTTCATACAAATTCACTTTGTTTTCGTTGAATTATCCATTGAACATCAATTTGCAGCCAAAAGTGGAGGGGGGGGTTGTTCAACCATTCACAGATTATTTTCTGTGCATGGACATGATTGATAGAGAAAGTCATAGCCATCGGTTGCATGAACCACCGTGCACCGGCGAGACACCTGACCGATACATAGGGCGTTTTCTGCGTGTTGAAGCACGGACAAGCGCGGGTTAATATTCTTGAAAAACAAATTTTCATTGATGGACTCAAACACAAAGATTGACCGAGGTTTCTATATTAAACTCGGTTTCATAAGATTAAACACTCGGGGCTATATTAAAACATGAAGTGGTCGCTTACTTTTATTAAACCGAGTATGTCACGAAAATATCCTGTGAAATGCCCTGTCATTTTAGAGCAAATTGAAAATGGTTGAATTGAACTCTGAAGAAACCGTGAAAAGTTGTTGTTCCAAAATAGAACACAACTTCCCAAGAAAATTCCCAAGAACCGTACTATATGTTCTATATTTCGCGTTTCATGTAAGAACATTTAAAATCGACACACAATTTTTCTCTTGAGGAATCAACAGCAACGAAAACCTAATTTTCTTTCACAAAGAATTACCCTAGATTCCAAAATCCCTCAATTGGATGAATAATGTGCGGCAAAACGTAACATTAACATATTTAAAAAAACTGAAATTGGAGACAGTTGCGAAATATTTGGTTTGAAACTATATATACAGATGTGTTTACATATTGATATCTATAAAACCCAAAGTGTTTTCGGTATACGACGAAATTTGATCATAATAGTGTCAAAGTGGTTATCAGTATTTCACGACCAAATACTTTTAGACTGATTTTCGGTGAATATGTTTCGTGCCAGGTAATCAGGAAATGCAATGAACGCGCAGAACATTGTAATTTATACTCTCGCCCGGCCCGGTGGCTTAGTCGGTTAAGCGCGATCGTATTGTCCGGAAGGCAATGGTTCGGCGCTTGACCGTTTCACCACCGAGCGTTTCTTTCAACAAGGCACTTCGCCGGTAGCTGTTACACAGAACAGATACACAGTCACAACAAATGTCCGTGCCTTACTTCTGTTGGGTATAAGCCTCCCGGTCGAAAAACCTAGGAAAACAAATATTTTTGGGTAGGCTCTGAGTAGTTGGGATTTCAACCATTGCTGGATAAAATGAAAAAGAAATTGAAAATCTTCTAGAACTAACCAATCATCAATAACTGGGGCTTTCTAACCTATTAATAATATATATACATATATATATATATTAATATAATATATATAATTCGATTTATTATTCGCCGAACCACGATTCATTCGATTTCATCTCTTCAGCGATAGAAGCAAAAATAATTACATAAAAAAAATTTAACGAATCTAAATTTGACGACAATCGTGTAATACTTGTTGAGCTTCTAATAATAAACACGTATATATAGCACTATGATATCCATAGCACCTAAAGTTTTTCGGTGTTGCAGCAATCGCATAAGACAAGAACATTTTTGTCAAAGCATCATTTGTTAGGTATGTGTCACTGATGGATCGCGTCGATTAGACGCGGTCCATCTGTGGCCCATGCTTGACAAAATATTTTTTTATAGGGTACTTCATTATAATGGATGATATTTGAAATGGTAAACAGTAAACCATTACACCATTCTTAAGCATTCCAAACAAGTTTCACAACTTAGAAATTTTAGGCTGATTTCCCGCAAATAACTTTCGGGTAACATCACTAGAAATTACGATGGTTGCACAGAAAACCGCGTGTTATCGCTAGATGTATTCATAGTTCTGATCTGATAAGCCAATGAAGGCAAAATGAGATTACAGTGTCTGCGTTTCGAAATTCTAAATAAGGTTTTACTTTTTCCCGATTGAACATTTTTGGAATAGAAATTAGAAATATCAAAACAATGAATATTTTCAAAAAAAAAAAAAAAAAAATACGCATTGTCTTCTGAATATTTGAGAGTTTTTTGAGTATTTGTCCCGAAGGATATAAAATTTTGATTTGTATGTTCGATTTTATTTTGAAAATATTAGATCTCTGGCTTTGATTAAGAAATTCTTCACTCAAACTCTATTAGGTTACGTATGAGAAAGAATTAAACGATTCTTGTTGACGCGGCAAATAAAAAAATGAAGGAATTTCGGTTCAAATACACGTAACAACAAATAATAATGAAACATATATTTTGAGCGATAAACGAAATTTAATTGAGGTAATGAACGTATATTTGAGAGTTTCGCACTACGGAAATTTCGCCTTTTAAGCATATTTGCGTTTTTTTCCATAGAAATCACGCTAAGAGAGATAAGATACAGGGTTTTGCTTCAGACTAACACAAATCTATTTCTGCAACGTTTCATCTGATCAAAGTCAGGGCAAACGATGTTTTATTTTTGCCAACGTTTCGAATGTCTATACAGACGTTCTTCATCAGGGCAATGGAAAAGTTAAGTCATCGACAATGCTATATACTGAAATAAGGTTTTCAACGCAGATAGGATTAGACATTTATCTTTCTTTTTTACCTCAGAAATTTAGAGTATTTTATCTTTTGTTTACTAACCTATTTTAAAACTCCCCCTTTTCAGCATATAGTATCATCGATGACTTAACTTTTTCATTGCCCTGATGAAGAACGTCTGTATAGATATTCGAAACGTTGGCAAAAAATAAAACATCATTTGCACATCAACGATTGAGCAATTAGATTCACTATGAATATCCCTGGTGGCAATCACTCAATCTATGGAAATTATTCATTTGCTAATACTTAGAAACTGCTTACGGCATAGGTACGAAAACCGCTTACACCAACCGCTTACGTAAGATATTCAACGAATTTTCGATGAAAATAGAAATGCATTCCGTGCGGTTTCAATTCAAGAACAAGCTGAGGAACAGATGAGGTATGCAAAGCAAACCAGTAAGGGGTACCAATGTGAAACATAAGGTAAACTAAGTAAAATTTAAAAGTAACTCAGACTGTCAGCTAATATGCTATCCAGACACTCGGAGCGACTGGGTGTCACCCGAATATATTTCATG
Organism: Styela plicata; assembly: GCA_963675895.2. NCBI lineage: Eukaryota > Metazoa > Chordata > Ascidiacea > Stolidobranchia > Styelidae > Styela > Styela plicata. The sequence continues at coordinate 24,895,220 of OZ023143.1, read as the reverse complement.
AGAAATCTTCTGACAAAAGATTAAAATGCCTGTTTTGGAGTGTTGCAACCAAACTGTAAGAAAAGGTTCAAAATCATCAATACTGCTACGAAATAGCAGTGTTAATGGTTTTGAAGCTTTTATGTTCCTCGGAAGGAAATGACATGGGGATTCCAAACATCCGAAGAAAATCAAGATTCTGTCATCTTAACAAGTTTTCGATAAACGTATAAAAGTCTAGGGTCTGTAGGCCGTTTTTTATTGGAAGTTCTGAGCGATGAATAACACAGTTTTATGTCGTTGTTTTTTATCAAAATTTCATCAGAGCAAGGATGCAATAGATATATCATACATGGAAAATTCTAGAGCATTACGGCGCAAAGAGCTACGTAAATAAGGAGTGAAAACTGAGAAATTTCATAAAAAAATAAATCTTAAAGTGAAGTTGCTAGTACTACTTCTTGTAATAGCTCTTTGCTCTTAAGTGACCGTTAGTTGGTACCTTTTAGAAGCTGCTTCCGGCCCTGCTCAAAGTGATTTTCAATAATAATAAAATAAATAAAATGGATAATAGTGCGGCACAAACAACATTCAAATGTTTATTTTTTTATCTCATAACCGCATCTCGGTTTGAATGGGCGTCGTGACGAAATTGATAACAGTGTTGAGAGAAGATCGTATCATAAATATAGCATAAGTAAAGTGGTCTTTCCAATGACCAGACGACAAACTTTCGTTTAAGTATGGTAATTATATCATTTCAAAATTGTAACAACCATAAATAACCGGGTCGTACCAATTTCGCGGCGTGACGGCAACAATAACAATTATAACGGCCACCCGTATTATGCCCTCATAAACGAAATTGTTTTATTATCATTATCTTGTAACAATAGACTTTTCAATCCGTCGTCATCGGAATTTGATCGGGCGCCAGAATAAGGAAAATACGAAGCAACAAACCGGCTTTGTGTGCGGGGTATTGAAATAAAGATGGATCTGATAAAACTGACATCGATATACGTTGTATCAACAGTAACGTAAAATATGGCATATGGTTTTCCTCGGAATGAGTCGATTCAGAATATTCGGAAATCGAAGTAAATGCCAATTAGAATTTTAAAATAACAAACTAATCGAGTAGAGACAATCCTACTGAACATTCCCAGCGCATAGCAAACGAAAGTTATATAGTTGAACCGTTATAATAAAGTGCAGTGAGTGGTATCTGCTCTGGACGATGTAAAAACCATCTGCCACTTCTTTGTTTCTTTTCAGTCGCCTTCTATGACACGTAGGAATGACTTTGAAGCAATTCTTAGGCTCGTACCTACAGGACCCAAAATATAATATATTCAAAAGATCCATAAATCAAGGAACGTATTTCTAACCAGATGGGAGATGCATTTCATTATAGACTTGATTATTTGCATTTCGACGTGTGTGGCTCGTAGCCTAAAATATACCTTCTTTAATTGAAACTTGAGGCACAGAAGGAAGGAAACTTGAGGCACGGTTTCATCTGTGGGTCATAATTAACAAACGGTATTTCGACAAAATTTTTCTGATTTGAATCTCAAGGAAGTATGAGTCTACCTGGCGGCAACCACCACACGCTATACGATATGCATAATTACCTATTATAAACACTTCAATGCAAATTACATTCCTTGGAACTTGAATTTAGATGGGTTTATTTATGGATTATAATTCCCATAAATCAGAGTAATCGCTGACAGCTGATTTGTATAATTTTGTATAACGGGAAATTGTAAATGCGTGGGAAGGTTTTATTATAAACAATCAACTTCGTGTACTATTTTCTACATCAATTAGAAATGGTGTCTTGACAAGCATGAGCCATAGATGGACCGCGCCTCGACAAACTGTTTCAGCCTCGAATTTTGTTATGGTAATATTTTTCTGGTATTCCAATCGCTATTGCTACAATATTTATCACTATTTATGAGACAGTAGCAGATCTCGTTGATCATCTGTGCTTTATAACTCCATAACTAGTTCCACAGCGTCATAGTACAACCCGAAAATGGTCAAAGAAATTGTGTGGTATTGTATTCTACCATCCACCTGATCCGGGACATTTCCTTCATTTTTGACTTTTTTAAAAAGACTAATGGGAATATTCTACAGACTAAAGGCCACAATACACATGAAGTTGTCTTACCGATGCGATTACGCTGCGTTTTAGGTAACAAAACAAAAACGGCAATACACGTTTGCACTGTTTTGCGTTCGTTGTATTCACATGCCCAAAAAACACCAACGTTACAACGTTAGCTTGCGCAGCAAACCGTTCGGTTGCGTAGAAAAACGCAAGGAAAGGCATGTAGAGCATAGCGCTAGCGTAAGGTACAAAGATAAAATAAATCTGGAAAAGTTAACATACGCAAACGTGTCTTGCGGCCTTCATTCTTTGAATATTCAAGCAGACAAGGGACCCAATTTACGGAGAAAATAATGCTGAAATTATCTCTGGTATCTATTTTCCTAAATAGTAACCGAGACATTACTTTTAATGAACTTGAGAAAAAAATGCGTTCCACTGTAAGTCGCAAAATTAAGATATGTAGGCTCCTTTTCGAAACGAAGTTATTACGTCGTATCATATTTACAAAGTTTCGTTTAGATAACATACCGCAATAAAAAGTCTACTCCATGTCGAATAATTTAAAATACGATATATTTATAACTCGACATTCGAAATTGTGAATCACATCACTGTGAATATAAATACTTCTCTGTGACAATGCTCAGAGATGTTCCATGGTTTCGCAGACGAATCGAAAATAGATGAACTCGATTCGCGATTTTATAACGATTTTTCGTTCTTTACCGTCCATATCAAACGGAAATTTCATTTTGTCGAGCACCAGTCGCAGATTGATCTAGTTTTTATTTGCAAAACGAGAACGTTTTCCATAGTTCAGAAAAATTAATGTTTGACATCGTTTTTTTGTTGTGTATGGGCCATTGATAACCCTTGCTTTAGCGTAATAGGCAAAGTTTTATCAAATCTTTTGTTAAGCGGTCCGTCCGTGAGTCATGCTTGGTAAAATAATTGTTTTGACTGGGAGCATTAGTGCAAGCTAACCGTTAAGCCGTGTACTCGATCATTTTAAAACATCATCTGTAAATGTGGAATGAATCATGATAACAAAATGAGTGAAGGTCAAAACAAAATTGAGTTCAATCATGATCTGCCTGGTTTAAACAAATAGGACCAAGTGCATGAAGGTCAAAGGTCACAATACATGTGAATTTGTCTTAATGATGCGTTGCGTTCCGTTTCAAACAACAACAACAAAAAATGGCAATGCATGCCTGCATGGCCTTGCGTTTATTGCATACACTTACATACAAAGAACTAACGCACGCAACGAAACGAGCACTCTCCGTTAGCTAGCATAGCAAACCGATTGGTTGCATCGGAAAACGTAAAAATTTAAATAAAAGGTCAAAATAAAACAAATCTAGAAAAAAAACACAACCAACGCAAACGTGTATTGCGGCCTTAATTGGGTATCGCGTTTGTGTGATTCTGAACATCAATCTGTACGGCATGCTCAATTTTGAAGACTAAAATACGTAAAAACAGGTCACATTTAATTGCACATCATCACATAGTCTTGTAAGACGGGGTTGATTAATTTTAATTGGGGATTAAATTTACATGTACAGCTGACAAAGGGAGCAGGAAACATATTTCACGCTAATTAGAGCGGGTACTAAGTAAATGAGTCCGCACTGTGTGGGAGGGGAGCTCTCTGGGACACGGATTAAAGGCGGTGATTATAGAATGCATATTACGAGAGTTTTAAGTCAAACCAATTTTTGTGGATTATTGTTTTGTCTCGCATGGGCGAATGATGGATCGCGCCATGGAGGCGCGATCCATCATTTGCCCATGCTTGACAAAATAAAAATTTCATGATAAAGTTAAGATGGTGATTAGCGAGAGAAGTCAATAGAAATGGAAATCGATTTTTCCATCTCACTGGATAGGAATACGCAGTAATTGGTACTTAGTGAAAATAGTATTCAATCCACAACATAGATCGTGAAATAAAATGAGAATGGGTCGATAAAAAATTATACGGGTTTTTCCTACTTGGAAGTAATGGATGCGGAAGGACATCCCCCTCCCTCAATATCTATCGACGAGAAGCTTTTCTTCCCCAAAGTGGAAAAAAGGCAAAATTTACGCCCGCCTCTGGAGCGCAGTCAGTCTTCGTATAGATTTTTAGTAATTTTGGTAAAAAATGACCAATTTTTCTAATGCAACGAGTTAAAAAAAATCTGAGTGCCTTCGTCGCGCAGGTTTTGTTGTAGTTTCATTATCTCATACCCCCTAGACACATTAAAATCGATATATGAGATTTACAAATGCGCTAAATTATAGTACACAGACGTCATTCTGTAGTCTAACCTCAATAGGAACTTCTATTTCGCAAGCATGAGCCACAGATGGGTCGCCCCCGGCAGCACGATCCATCAGTGAGCCATGCTTGACAAAATTTGTTTGGATGAAAGATTTCTGACTGGGACGAAGGTTCACCGCACTCAGGAGTGACCGGATGACCGCTTATCCACGCGTGAAATAATCGCTTTTGATTATATTAGTGCAAGGAGAATTAATATCTATCACTTTGGAACAATATGGCAAATCTTAAGAAAGATTATCGCGGATTAAATGAATATGTTTGAAGCAGGTGGCGTCCGCTACCGGGAAGTGCAACCCGTGGACTGGATTAATTAATTAAGATGGAATAAGAACAAAAGGAGTATATATATATATCAAAGAATGATAATTTGTGACACTAATAATGGCTCAATCGATGATGTGTAAAATGTTTTTAATTTTGCCAACGTCTGGAGTAGTTTTGACAAATCTTACTCAGTTCTCCGAGTTTATTTTCAAATTACTCTTACATAGTTTCATCGAAAATCGAAATCGGACGAACAGTATTTTTCCTGCTCACATTCAGTCTGACTATGTTGGAAAAAGAAGAAATCGAACAAGGAGCAAGAGTTACAAAAATATGTAAATATGTAAAGAATCCCGATGACAATCATTCTTAAGGAATTATTTATCATATTTCTTCCAATTATTCTTCCTGATTATTCTGTCTAAAATTCAAATGGTAAGATATCGATATAGCAAGATAACTTATCTTCAAGTGCTGTGAATGATAATTTCTAAATTTATGCGGAATAGATAACATTTATCATGCGCCGTATCCCAAATATTTACATAAACGTTAAAGTGGTTTTAATCGTCTTTATTTATATAATTATCGAGCGGCGTTTCCTATCTCGTTTAAATATTTGCCCTGCTTCCATTTCTCCTACAAAACAAACAGATAAAAGAATTGTAAACACCAGTGCAATAAAGATAAAGGCGTAGATTTAACGGAGAATTGCGACGTGGCGACTGGTAGACCACGTTGTCACTCAAAAATATACGCCGATAGAGGTTATAGTTGCTCAACCGGAGATGTGCAAGCGATGTTTTATATTATTAAAAATAAAATAAAACATCGTTTGTACATCACCGGTAGAGCAACTAGAACAACTATGAATATCCCTGTTGGCCATCACTCAATCTTTGGATATATGTCTATGTCTATTCCAGTCAGCAAATTCATCCCAAAACGTGGGTTGTGAAGAAAAGGTCACTAATGCAACGGACCGCCAAGATCCATTATTCTCGGCGCGGTCCACTAGTTGCCTTCAGTTTTCGAGCATATATACAAGAATATTACGTTCTCATTCCACAGAAATATAAGTTTATTGTATTACATTTCGTTCAAACATAGTCTAACTTTTTCAGACAAGATTAAGGTCAGTTATTGTTCTGTTTTCGACCCAGTTAATCAGAAGACTGATAGGTCAATGCTCTGTCGAGATACACAGTCACCACAGAGGATGATGGTCGTAAGGATGATGGATGTAAAAGTCAACCAAGCCAAAAAAACGCTCGCATCTGTTGTAGGGGTGGACAAAATCTTTTGGTTTCCGAATCGAATCGAATATTCGAACTAGAATTCATATAATAAACAAACAAGGACACATTTTTTTAGCTTATATTTTGGGTAAAAATTCACATTTATTTTTGAAAAAATAATCCGTTTGTTGATTTCAAATTGTTGCAGTAATCGAATCAAATGAATTATGATTCGAATATTTCGAATCGAATCGAATAATTTGGACAGCCCTAATCTGTTGCAACATGTAGACTTTGTTCCACGTGGTCAAACTATAACCTATATTGGCATCAGGCAATCACAAACACGCGTCATGCCGGTTTTAAAAATAGGTTACTTATTGGCAAGAGAGGAGATAAAAGTAGGACTATTATGACTGAACAAATATCACGTGACGAATTTCCCAGCATAAATTAAAGCATGATTGCGATTTATAATGCCTAAATATAAGTTTACGATTTGTCAATATTTGATTTATCGATCGTGATTGAAAATTCCTCACAATTACTGTAACATAGATATAAAACAGGGTAGATAAACAAACAGGACATTTTCTAGTCTAATGCACAAACGCTGAGTTTAGACATCAAACTATTTTATGGAAAAACTAACTATGAGAGAAATGAATACTGAATAAGAATATATATAGTCGCAAAAAACGATGTCGAAACATGCTTAAAAATTATTAGCTTAAATCCCCGGAAAAAACCGGTGCAAATTTATTTTTTGATGATTTAATACACGAAATAAATTCTTTCATTATAGCCATTGAATGAATCGCCATCTAAGGCAGTAATACCAACTGTCATTGTGCCGTTCGTACAAAAACATATGTTAAACTACGTTCAAGTTGTATATTTTTGAAAGTTGGTTTCGAGATAAATTTTTTTTCTGGTGTAAACCACATCATTTGGGTGTCTAGGCAGCAGAGTATCTAAGATTTAGTGTGTGCAGGACTGGGCGAAACCGAATCGCTTAGAATTCGATTCTGATTCGAATAATTTTTTCGAATCGAATCGACTCATACATTTGTTATGAATAACAAATGCCCCATTTTACTACTACAACTTGTCCCCATTGTGAGTATCAAGAAATTTATAGTTTATAGTGTATTCTCAATTCACACCTCATGTGCAAAAGCAACAATTTTCATATTTTAACGACAAAATGCAATCGATTTTGGTCAAACTTGACCAAAATCGATTGCATTTTGTCGTTAAAAACGAAAATTTAATTTATTTAGAAAGATTTTGTTCCCATGAACGTTTCACGATTGATTCGAATAAATTGTGCTTCGAATCACCGAATCGAATTGTGTAGCCCTAAGTGTGTGCTAACTGTTGAATCTGACACCTTGTACAGGGCAAAGATTACTGATTGTTGTCCAGTATACCAACGGTTTCAGGATTCACTAAATTTGACACCAAATTGCTGACCATAAATTATGTAGCTCATTAAGACAAACGCAAGTCACAAGATCCTTATTTCCAGTTATTCATGTGAAGGAAATTGGTTTTCTTGATTGGTTGGGCGATAGATACATTGTTTTAAACAATTCGATTAACAGATTTTTAATGTATGTTGGTGTCGAGATGATTTATAGTTGTGATCACACAATTAAAATATACCCAACAGATTCTAGGAAGTGTAAAACGTAGTTGCGTTACATATTTTTGTACTTCCAAGAAATGACCAAAATTGTGTAATGAATGTTGGCATCCCAGATTGAATATCTCGGATTCGAGTCGCGGCGAGTCTGGCTCGTTAAATGACCAAAATGTGTAATACATGTTGGCATCGCAGGTTGAATGTATCGGATTCGAGTCGCGGCGAGTCTGGCTCGTTAAATGACCAAAATTTTGTAATACATCTTGGCATCGCAGGTTGAATATCTCGGATTCGAGTCGCGGCGAGTCTGGCTCGTTAAATCATGCCCACAACTCAACGCAGGGTAGTCTAATCCGAATGGAAAAAATCATATACTTTCAACAACTTTAACCCTGTCAGTCTATAAGTGGCCTCTGGCACAGGGCATTGGTCAGGGAGATCCACTCCTAGAAATGATATTAAAAAGAATACCTCGAAAAGCTGAAAAAGTTTGAATAGCTTTCAAACATTTGAACATATATAGCAGCTACATGTGTGAAAGCATTCTGCAAACACAAACAGAAAATATAGTGCATGTAACGCTTATTATAAATTTGTGCTTATTTACTTACGAGACAAAGCTAAGCAAACCACTCATTTATTGGTCCTTGTCATTAGTTTTTAAATAGAATTAGATTCGAAAATAAAAGCACCAGTGCTATTGATAGAGTAATAATGGCTAACAAAAAATGCCACAACTCCGACTGGTCAGTTGAAACAGTAAATATCCAAAGATATCGAAAAAAAATCAAAATTTACTTTTTTAGCCAAAATTGTTGCCTGCACCGCGAAATTTTCAACAGTCCCTAATTAAATCTCAGCAAATTTGTTTAACTTTGAAAATGGGCCTTGCGAATGACCAGTAATTTTACTGTGCTTTTGCCCAATAAATCTAACGCAATTCAGTCAACAAAAATTACACCCATTTGAAATAGAAATATCAAAAGATATCTGAAACTCAATAACGTTACAAAATTGTGCGTAAAATTCCCCACTTATCAAAATTTTAAGCTATTTAGCATTCTTAGAATTTTTTTGCTTATAAAACAACTATTTACATCTGATATGCATTATTCAATTTTTTAGTAATAATTTTTTTTAGTATTGTAGAAGAATTGGAAATGGCTTATCCAACCGTCTAGGAATAAGTAACTATGTGTATCTGTTCTATGTTGCCCCAACAACCTTTATGCCAAGGTGAACGCTAGGTGTGGTGAAACGGTCAAGCATCGAACTTTCGGCCTTCCGTCGCGTCTAACCGAGCCGGGCTCCAGTTCATAATATGACACCTGAATTAACTCAACCAAAATCGATAGAACAGAAATAAATAACAATCGATGGAAAAACAGTCGCTGACGAATATGGCATTCTTATAACGTGGATATAATAAACGAAATGTATATTTTAAAAATTCATAATATTGACATATCTTACCGGTAGAACTTCAACAATAAATTCCATTGTCAAACTAAAAATACGGCGTTGGGCAAATAAAACTGTGGCCTGACCCACGCACGAACTTCATCAATATAATGCGATTCACAATAGTTAAATGAAAAATTATACACTGTAAGTAAAATGCAGTAAAATCACCGTTGTTTAGTAGTAATTTTACTCGATGATATTGAAATATGAGTTTAACATCGACTTTTGTCGGCCAATTATGGGCTGTTGATGGAACGCACCAACGGGGTGCGGTTCATCAACAGCCCATATTGGCATTAAACTTCATAAACAAGGCAGATTCAAATTTAAGAATTGTACAAGTACTGCAAATAAACAGAGGGTAAATTCACTGGAATCTTTTCCACAGTGTATTCACACGCCAATAAATCAACGATTTTGCGGTCAATTGTCATGGTTACCACCACAAATATATTTATTTTAAAAGGCTGATAACTGACGCACGCTCTTAAAACGATGCAGATTTTTGTTATTCTGGAAAAAGAATATTTTCATAGTTTATAGAGCATTGTATTTGTCGTCTTTTCAATTTTCGATGAATCAATTGTGACGTCACAAGTCATACAAAACAATTTAATTGAACGGTGATACAATATACTGTTAGAAAATAGCAGAATACACTAAAAATCGAGTCAATCAAAAAATTGCTATCACACGTAAATTACAAGAAAACATACTGGTCGACAACCGGAATGATTTCTCGAAGCGACGTGTTGCAGTTTTGTAAAGCAGAGGTATATCGTAAATATTATCACATAATGGTTCAATTTAATGTGACTAATCTATGTATTATTCAATAAAAAATTAGTTAACACTGAAACGTTTCAGAAATACAAGCAAACAGTAACTCAAAGAAACCGATATCATTCGTCGACAGATACTGCGACGCGACGTGACAACATTAATTGTTCGTTTCTTTCGATTCGCTGACCCTTTGTTACGGTTTTTGGTATTGTTAGTATTATCTAACTAATCCAAACAAAATGAATCAATAGAGGGCTTTTATCTGGCTTGTGTACACAACGAAAATTCAAAGAAACCCAGCACAATTTACTCTGTAAACAATAGATACGGTTTAAACAAGAAAGCACAAACAGACGTTCCGTATTGTTGTTTTACGACTTCTGATGACTAGGTTCAAACATTTACTTTTCTATCTGGCATGGGGTGGAGTAAATTCCAGCATTTTCCGTGCGCTTTTTCTTTGTCCCACGTGAGGTAGAAATCGTTTTTAAAAAGATTATTTACGCTGACGACGAGACAACGGATTACGTTCTACATTCTATTGTGTCACAATGCTTTTGTGACTGGATTATTACGAAACGTTTGTGATGTCACAAGAGTTTATCATAATAAGCAGATAACGAAAGATCAGCCGAGATGTCATCGCCTTCTCGTCGAGTGCTTGTTTTTGATAAATTCATTAAATTTAATATTAAAACATGTGGGTTTATAAAGCATAATACATTTTCCGAGTGTTGCCACAGTGTTGTATTCAAAGCCTCTTATAAAAAGGAGATAAAAAGGGATCAATAACAAAAAATATTCCAGTCCGGTTATTATTATTTGCTTTCATTATATAGCGCTTTATGGAAAAGGGAGATATTGATCTCCACCCAAGATGGTGGGCATCCCAGTTGTCAAGTCAGATTTTTATCTGCTGGGATCGACATGAAGTCTTTTGAAATAGAGATGACAGAAACTAAATCATTATTTTAAGTCCCATTTTCATTTAAGAAATTTTGAGGTCCGTTAACTAGGGTAAAGAATGTGGACCGAACTGGTAATATTTAAAGGGAAAACAAAAAAGGGGGAGACGGTTTTAGCATCGTCTAGGGACTTTATCATCGTTTAGAGTGCAGTGGCTGGTACTACGTCTCTCTATAGCTCTTTGCTATTAAGTGGCTGTTAGTTAGTTTCTTTTAGGCTCTGCTTTCGGCCTTGCTCAGAGTGAATTTCAAGGAAAAAAAATTACACTAAAGCCATACTAGCCATAACAAAACACACAGTAATGGATGACTATATCGCGCAAAATATGCGATCCATTCAAGCATGACGGCGCGATACTCAGTGACTCATACTTAACACAAATATGTTTTCAGAAATTCTGAATGGGTCAGGAGGACCGGAACATTGATTATTTTGTGTAAATATATATTGATAACTGATTGATTGCATGTCCGAGTCTCGAATGAGCCTAAAATTATTAGCAAGATGCAAAGAAATCATCGATTACACATCTTGCTGATTCGGAACATGATATTACACCGTCCAGCGCAGATCTCAGCCACAAAGCTCTCAACTTTGTCAGGGATGTTTTCCACTTGGAGTGTGTCTAGGCACTTCTGTCGGCATTACACAAAGTGAATTTCATTAAAAAAGGATATAATAGAATATTTCGACAGACGTCATAAATAGGTGGGACTGATCAAATTATTTCAATCTCCCCCATTGCCCTCCGTTCCTTCTAGGCGCTTCTGCCGACATTATACAAAGTGAATTTCATTAAAAAAAAGCGTTTTTAGAATATTCTGACAGACGTCATAAATAGGTGGGACTGATCAAATTAAAGAACGCCAAATGAAAACATCGAAACGGAATTGAAGTCGTAATCTATTAGCCTCCTTAATAAAGTATTGGGAGTTCGCAACTTGTGAGGTAAATTCGCTCATTTATCTGCACCAATTTGGTTAACAATGTGAGTCTATAGAGGTGGTAAAAATAATTATTTTGACCCCCGTGGGTGCAGACATGAGAGTTGAGTCAACGTATCCCATGCGTCTTGAGAGCAAAATCAGCAGATCGGTTGCTTTCACTGGTTGTGCTTGTTTTATTCTCGAATATGAATATATCTCGCGAATAAAATTGTATTTCATGCGGCCAGTAAAAGGCAACTAAAAGAAAGCAAGATAGAGCAAGAAAGAAAGTGATAGATTGTTTTACTGTCTCCCACAGCAGATACCACTCACTGAACTCAATTATATCGGTACAGTTCTACGTAGAATGTTTTCTGGGCAGCGCGCAGATGGTTGCCTTATATCCTATATAGCTCTTTGCATTAATAACAGCCGTTCATAGATCCTTCTGGATGTCTCGTGAAATTCAAATAATAAAAAAATACAAGAGATGCGTCGGGTGTTGTGCAAAGAATTGTGTATACTCGGGATTTCATTAGACATATTGCAGAGCTTATTTACCAAGTTCTCGCTATAGAATAATATAATCCAGAATTGCAAGGTATTGTGGTAAGAAAACGCCGCCAACGGTTTTTCCACTTAAGCATGTCAGAGTGGGTCAATTTTTTTATTGGGCAGTACTACAGATCGTAAAGATTTGAACGAAACAGTTTAATATCACTTGTAAATAACATATTCTCAAAATTTCAAACACGCGCCTTCTATCACAGAAAGTCATGGACCTGCTTTCATAGACAATCTTTTTGAAGTGGATCACCCACACCAAGATCCCATATCAACGGCCACTTACAGACCGACAGGGTTAGAGTTGTTGGAAATATATGACCTTTCTGGTTCGACTCAGGCTACCCAAGTTATTGCACCCGAGTAGAGTGTTGAACATGGATTAACGAGCACGACTCATCGGGACTCAAAGCCGGGTCTTCAACATGCAATTTTGGTTTTATTACGAGAACGCCTTCAAAATCATGTTTAAAAATAAACTTGCATTTATTTATACATAAAGAGAAATATCTATTTAAACCCCACAATTTTAATATTATGTAAATTCGGTCCTAAAATTAACGTGCTTTCATATTATCTTAATTTCGAGTATCACGTACACGCACACACTAAATTTAAGCATATATATTACACGTTAATGCAACTAAATTTATACAAATATGTGTGCAATATAATATCATTTGCATACAATTTTGAACCAAATTCATATAATTATATTGATTTCACGCGGGGTCATCGGATCTGAGTTTTTTATCAAGCATAGGTCACAGATAGGGCTGGGCAATTCCATTCGGTGATTCGACGCTCGATTCGAATCTTATTCGAATCAATCGTGTATTGTTCACAGAAACAAAAACTAGGATTTTCATTTTAACTACGAAATGCAATCAATTTTGGCCAAATTTGACCAAAATCGATTATATTTCGTCGTTAAAATATGAAAATCGTTGCTCATCAGTGTGAATTGAAAATACACTATAAACTATGAATTTCTTCATTTTCACAATGGAGACAAGTTATTATAGTATAAAAATATTGTGTTACATACATAGAATTGGTGATTCAATCCGATTCGAAAAATATATTCGAATCAGATTCGAAGTCCATATTATTCGGTTTTGCCCTGCCCTAACCACAGATGAACCGCGGCTTCAACGCCGCGATCCATCAGTCAGTGAATACTCAACAAACAATATTTGAGACAATATATTTTTTGACAGAGTAGTTACATATATAGGCGAATAAGTCCTGTGCGCCAATTTTGTAACAACACACACCATCGACGAAACAAAATTTGCTGAACAAACGTTGTTCATTGGGTTGAAATTATTGTGAATGAAAAAAGCAAACATTGGGTTTTTCATTTTCGGATACATATATTTAGGAATCGAGTCTTTCCGAACCTTATTTTATATAAAAAATTATTATGAAAACTTAGTAAGCCTCATATTGGCATCGCAGGTTGAGAATCGCGGGTTCGGGTCCCGACGAGTTCGGATTGTAATCTATGCCCATCACTCAAGACAGAGGCTAAAAACTTAGGAAATCTGAAATATCAAGGGGCTGCTCGTAAATGGCCTTGTTCAGGGTATTCTACTCAAAATTAGTAGCCTCAAAAATAGCATAATTTTTTAATTCGTAAATTCATGCAAAATTGCAATTCAATATATCAGACAATTTATTCGCCTAAAAACTTTTTTCGAATTACAAAAATGTGTATTCAGACCAAACCGATAGTGCATGTGTCGTAGTCGATTCGTATATTTAATCTAAAATTGGCAAACACACACCCTAATCACACCCCTTGATATATTAAATCACGTAAACTGCATTGTTAGCAGAAGTAAAAACCATTCTAAACTTTGGAGCGAATCAGCCTAAACAGGGCCATGTGCCAGCGGCCATTTGTAGACGCAAGCGATCACTTTTGCGGGAGAGATATGAGATTCCTGGTTCAGCTGGGTGGCGGATCCCACCAAGTTATTACACCCTGCCTTGAGTGGCATGGATTAACGAGCCAGTACTCGAACCCGAGATCTTCAACCTGCGATGCCAACATGATAACCAATTGTATTGTCGAGTAGATATCATCTAATACATCATACAAAAAGTTCATTTTCTTTCTTTTTTTATTATTGTACAATCACTCTAAGCAAGGCCGGACGTAACAACCAAAAGGTGAGGAACAAATGTCATATAGGATTTACTGAAATTGATTTGACAGCTTTTGGATAATATATGATATATTCTCTCGAAAATTCGTGAAAATCCTTATTTTGAGCAGAGTTATGTCCCTCCCACCTCCCACCCTATTTCAACGCTAATACCTACATCTGTCATTTATTTTGGGTTAATTTTATCTTCAAATGTGGTCAAAATTTGAACAAAACATGTACGCTAGTGCATATTATGTCAGGTTATATGTAAATGAGAATCGTGAGAGAGAAATGAAACAAAAACATCAAGTACGCTATCAGCTGGAGAAATTTTGCTGTTTCTATGATTATTCAACAATCAATACCAAACGTGAGTTTTATGAGGTCACAATACACGTAAAGCTGTCTTGCCGATGCGTTGCATTACGTTTCGGGTAATAAATTAAAACGGCAATACACGCCTGTATTGCTTTGTGTTTATCGTGTCCACATGCCCACAATGCACAAACGCAGAAAACGAAACTGTTTCATCGGAAAACATAAGGAAATACATGCAGAGCATTGGGGTTGCGTGAAACGCAAGGGTAAAATAAAATAAACCTAGAAAAAACGCAACCTACGCAAACGTGTAGTGCGATTTTAAATCACTAATGGATGCGCCGACGAGGCGGGATTCATCAGTGACTTATGCGTGATAAAAAAGTAATTCATAACCTCCAGAAAGTAGAGCAAATATACTGGCCTAGTCATTTATATATATAAAATTCTGAAACCACGAATACCTGATATAAGTGACTACGCCAGTATGCAAAAGAGAATCTTAATTAGTAAAGAGTAATCAGAAAATAGCGAATATATATTTAAATTCAACTTTGTGTGCCTTTGAACCGTCCTGAGCTATTAAAACACTCGAAAACGTGACGGATATTCTTGAACTACCCCATTTAGCTCAATTGACTAAGAGGGCGCAGCATTTCATTTGGAGTAACTAACCGATCAAAGAAATAGTAAGTCGTTCACAAAAAGCGACAGTGCCCCGATCAGAAATTTCATTTTGTCAAGCATGTGCCGCGTCTAGGGCTGGGCAAAACCGAATCATTGGGAATTCGAATCTGATTCGAATAATTTTTTCGAATCGGATCGAATCGTTGATTTCATAAAAATGACGTTGTGAATGATTAGGATGGAAATAACCAACCGATCACAATTAGTCGTTCACAAGGTATTAAAAACTAGCACTTAAAAGCATTGTATATTCATTTTAACGACAAAATACAACCGATTTTGGTAAAATTTGACCAAAATCGATTGCATTTCGCCGTTAAAAATGGGAAAATACACTTCCTTTAGCATGCTTTTGTTCCTATGACAATTTCACAGTTGATTCGAATAAACTGTACTTTGAATCGATTCGAATTGCACGGCCCTAACAGCGTCTGATCACACAATCTATCAGTGATACATACTCGATAAAAGGTGTTTTGATAAAAAACTTCGATTGCCCCCCCCCTCATTCGCTACAAATCTTACATGTTTAATTGATAATTTTGCCGTTATAGGATAAAAAATATCACTTTTTTATCCAGCGGGCTCCTGAAACCGATTCATAATTGCCTAACCATATGGCGAACCACGACCTCTCGTGCAGATATCAGTTCCGAATCCTATTCTTTAACATTACCACAATTAAACATGTAAGCGTCCTTACATAACTATTGGCGTACTTCACAGCGAAAGTGCTTTATTAATCCCTTTCTTTCACTCACTCACTTCCACTGCTCCTACTTCTTCTAATACCTCTGCCGATCAGAAATTTTATTTTGCCAAGCATGTGCCATAGATGGACCGCGTGTTATCGACGCCATCCATAAGTGACACATACTTACCAAATAATGCTTTGGCAAAAGTTATACGATTGCGCTCTACCCGCGTAAGCAATTTTACTGATTTATGTTTTTAAGCCCTCAATCGTGCACCTGAAAGCATTCCCGCTTGAATTACAATATAAGCGACCAGGATTTGAGCCAAAAGGTCAACGAAACCACCCCAAGGTCCAAACTTCCGCAAATTAAAACGAGTCATCGACTTGAATTTTGACAGGGACGTGGCCAAGTTCTCAGCTAAGCGCGTTGCAACTCATCTTATCGGTAAACTTGCTCGAGACTTCCAGATTCTCATTCTAGCGGAAAAGGAAATGAGAATGAAGTTTCATTAATCGAATTTTCGTTATATGTTTTATTGAGTATGGGCCAAATAAGGATCCTACATCAAGAAAAAGTTTTCGTTGAATCCTGTTTGACAGAAATCACTTATGGGGTTACAGTTTGTCAAAGTTTAATTGATTTTGTGACAGTTGTGTTGCTTAAATGTTGCAGTTGGATTTTTACAATGCATCATCTCGCTTCTATTTCATCACCCAAGCCGAAAGAGTATGGGTATGACCTTGACAATGGCGACACTACCCAAATAAAATAAGTTATCACTTCATAGAATCGCAATGTGTTATGTGTGATTTTTGTGAAAGGTATTTTGCTAATGAGCTGCATTTGAATTTCCACATATCTCGATTTTATTAAAATGTCTAAGCCCAATTTGTCAAAGCATCTTTTGTTAAGTATGTGTCACTGATGGATCGCGTCGATGAGACGCGGTCCATCTGTGGCGCATGCTTGACAAAATAAAATTTCTGACTGGGAGGTGTCATTTCTCAGTCCGAAGTCTTATTTTGTCAAGCATGAGCCACAGATGGACAGAGCAGTGACTCATAGATAACAAAATACCTTCTGATAAACCTATTCTGGCTGGGATAACCAACATGCTACAGGGATAAACCTGTACATGTTAATGTTACAAGTTGTCATCTTGGGCAGCAAAATCATGTCAATCTTGTCTCACCAAACTTGTCTCTTTGCAAACTGCCGCCATTAAAATTAAGTCCTTAATTCCCGAAGGAGCGTATAAGCAACGGTCCAGAAAAGCACATTACTCAAATTCATCTCGGTTAATTGTTTAGTTAGTACAGGGAATAAATCATATATCATAGCATCACCACACATGGGCCATTTAAAACGCCTCGATGGCGCTATCCATTAGTGCCTTATATTAAAAAAAGGATGGGTGGTTACTAGGGGTGGCCAAAATCGAATATCTTCTAGTTTTGGAATCGAACCGATTAATTTTTCCAAATCGAATAGAATATTCGAATCGAAGTCATATATTAAACAAACATGGACGACATTCTTTATCAGCTTATAATTTACGTGAAAATTCACACCTTTTTTTGGAAAAAATTCGAAATTATCATTTTGTTGATTTCGAATTGTTGCAGAAATCGAATCGAATAGTTTATGATTCGAATATTCCAAATCGAATCGAATATTTTGGACAGTTTAATGACGACAAATCTTCAACTGTGTGGGCGTAGAAGCGGCATCGGTAACTACAGTTTAAACGCGGGAATTTCCGTTAACGTTGTCGATTCGTTGATACGATAATAAAAAAAAAAAACAGGATCCGTTACAAATCCAACGTTGTCGATTCGCTGATATTAAAAATAAAAAATCCGGATCCTTTTTCCAGTTCACAAGTTACACAACGGTTTCCTGAGAAGCGAAGGCATACTAAAATTGCTTAATCACATTGTATGGAGGGCTTGAACTTGTCTTTTTTCGCCGTTAAAATTAATTTTTGATGTCGCAAAGGAACGTAAGCAACGGTGCAAAACGGTAAAAGTCAACCATTACTCAAATTAATGTAGTCTCCAAATTGCTTGTTTTTCTACGGTCTGCGCCACAGATGGGGCCGGGTTTTGACAATTCCGACCATCAATAGTTCATTCTCCATGAAATACGAATAAGCATAAACTCACTTCTAAGTTTTCTGTTTAGAATAAGCCATTGATGGACCGCGCCTCAACGGCGCGATCAATCAGTGGCTTATACTTAAACAAAGAATGGGCGACCAACTGCCTGGGCATAAAAGCGGTACCGGTGATTGCGCTTTAAACGCGGGATTTTCCGTTTGCCGTTGTCAATTCGTTGATATTGAAATAAAAAAACCAGGATTCTGTTCCAGTGCTAAACCACACTATAGGTTTCTGAGACGCAAAAGCATACCAATCTTCCTTAACCGTCTTGCATAAAAGGCCGAACTTGTCTATTTGCAAACTGGTGCTATTAAGTTTCAATTTGCGATCTCCCGAAGGAGTACGTGATGGCCTTGCCGATGCCGCTCGAATTTAGAGATTCACTTGTAAAAAAAAATACGTTATCACTCATAAAATCGGAAATGTTATTTTGTTAAGTATGAACCACAGATGGACCGCTCCTAAATGGCGTGGTTCATTATTGCCTAATATTGCATGCTTATGTATAGAGGGGTACCGGTAATAGCGGTTTAAACGCGGGAATTTCCGTTTAACGTTGTCGATTCGTTGATGTTGTAATAAAATCCAGGATCTCCCGCCAAGGAATTGCATCCGTTACAACGACACGCGGTGTTAAGTAAATATCAAATATATGAGGCGGGCGTTGTGCAACTGTCTATCCCCTGTTTTATTTAGATATATTCAATACGGATCGAATATTATTATTATTCACAGTTATTGTTATTATTTTTATTGAAATTCACACAAAGCAAGGACGAAAGCAGTGCTTAACAGGAACCAACTAACGGCCACTTAATCACAAAGAGCTACTACAAGATGTAGTGCCAGCAACTGAGACTCTTAAGCGGAAAACATCTCATAAGAAACTGAACCGCTATGATAAAGTGCAGTGAGTAGTATCTGCCCTGGGCGACAGTGAAATCATCTTCCACCTCTTTGTTCCCATTTAGTCGCCTTTCACGATACACAGGAAGTACGTTAAGACTATTTTAAAGCCCGTACATACAGGGGCAAATATATTCGAGAAAAAATATGTGGATTTATGACGTTTTGATAGTTTTCCGAATTTTATCCTGCAACTAGCTTAGAAGATTGTTTTCTCATTACAAATATGAACCAAAATATATTTGCAATCATTTTTTCTTAGAAAATATACGAAATAGTAAAATGTTCAGTAGTGGCCACGTATCTTTTTATCAATTGGTGACGTGGTACAGTAGCTTGAGCTTCATAAATCATTTTTTCTGAGTACGGAAGTCCCGTTTTTTTTTTATTTTATACCTTCAAGCCCGAGCCCTCGTGCCTCAGTGTTTGAACCAAGGCACGTGCTCAACAAATGTAGCTCTGACGTAATTTCTGTTTTACCAAAAAGAAAATTTTTTCTTGTTAAGTATGAGTCGAAGGCGCGATTCACCTGTAGCACATTCTTGACGAAACAAAACTTATGGAGTGATTTGGACACGAATTTCTGACACACTTCAGTTGGGCTAACTAAAGCAAACACAAAAAATCATCTTGTTAAGTATGGGTCACTCATGGGTCACGCGACGTCAAAGCGCGATCCATCAGTGGCGCATTCTTGACGAAATAAAACTTAGGGAACGATTGGAATGATTTGAACAGGAATCTCAGACGGACTTTGAGCTAGACTAACCGACGCAAACACAAAAATGCGCAAACATACCCGTTCACATAAATTACCTCTGACTTGTCGAAATTTCTCAAAGACGACAAGCAAAAATATAAGGTTTATGTTTGACAAATAGAATGCATTGGCATCCCCACTTTCATATTTAGAAGTATGTATAAACAAACCACATCCTCGCCCAACAGATGGCGGCTTTGTTTGGATAACCCGGCACTCGACGCTGTTGATAACATTCAGTTTCAAGTGGCATTTCTGTGCCGCCGATGGGGAATCTTGCATTAGAAAATAGCCGAACCCAAACAGAAAAGATGTCTAAGCATGTTTTGTTAAGTATGACAGAATGGGAATGAAAACATATTCCTGTTTCAATTCTGCCTTTAACAGGCGTTAGTTCAGGCGCAAAATCTTTTTTTTTGTTATTTGATTTCGTGAAAAAGCATAATTTTGTGATGGCATCTTTCCAAAACGATACGGAAACAAAAAAGCTTGCCATATTTGCGCGAAAAATTGTTTTGTTATTGTTGAAATTTTTGATGTTATTCATCATTTACACTCAATTAATCCATCAAAAAATCGAAATTGTGGGAATAACGAACGACGCGGGTTCGGACCGCAACCTCAAGTATGGCCAAGATCGACGAATGGAAAAAGGCTTCAATGAGCAATACGCACGGGTTGCCCCTGGGCGAGGCACTGTAACCCACAGTCTTGTGACTATGCTCGATAACCTTACCGGTTCTTCATATAATCCACACGGGATGGTATAGCATGACGCAAAACAAATCTTGTAGCCAGATATAGTTGTAAACATTGTCAAATGTATATTGTGAAATAGAGTTCATTTCCATTTCAAAGTTCATTCAGTTTTTAGCGTACAATAGTAAAATAGCGTCTCTGCACACAAGTCTATCATATACGTCGAAATACAAGTAAATTCAACGCACGTTTTTAAATATTCTCTATCCAAACAACAGGTTATATGTTTCGTAATGCTTCTATAAATATATACGACCTTAGCGGCATATGCCGCCCGCCCTTTGTACTCGTTGACAGTAAAATATAGGAAATTCCTACCATATTAGGCGACATGACCACAATAGGGTTCTTAGCTACCACAAAACATGTTAAACACACGTGATATTTACCTCATTATGGGGTTTATTATTTCCAAGCGTGCGTCAAAGATTTATCACGCCAGTCAACGAACTGTTTAGTTAAGTATGGCTTACTAATGGAACGGTCGCGCTCCATCTGTGACACTTACTTGTCCAATTAACATTTTTGCTATGCTGTAAGCCCGCGTGACATTTACCTTATTACAAGATTAAGAATTGTTATGCGCCAAGCATGCGTGACAGATGTATCGCGCCATCGGTGAGATTGGGGCTTGAAAAAACAAGTTGGGAGGATCTTATCCAGCAAAACCCACAATCCAACGTTTCCATGGCGACGAGAATAAATGTGCGGGGCTGAAAAGGGATATCACTGGAATAAATCTTCCGTGAAGCCGAAATTATGTATAATTGATAGGTTCAAACAACACGATTAAGAGCGCCAAAAAGTTGAAGCGATATTATTTTCTGGCAGAATCGTAAATTATTAGATTCGATCTACCCTGTAACAAAAGTACAGTAAATTTACTGGTCATTTGTAGTAATTGAATATTTCAAAAGTTGAAAAAACGCCATGTTGATGAGATTTATGCCAGTAATGGGCTGTTGATAGACCGCACCTTCGCGGTGCGTTCCATCAACAGCCCATAGTTGGTCAAAAAAGTCAATTTTGAATTATTTTCAATATCGCCAAGTAAAATTACTGTCAAAGACCAGTGATTTTTTGCATTTTTGTTACAGTGTATACGCAGGTATTCGAAGTACAGAGATAATCAAAAAAGTTTAAATTTCTAATGTCTTCGTCCTTGTTTATTAATTCAATTTTGATTCTATTATTTAAAGCAACTAACCTCAGCTCAAGTTGCAAAGAACTAGTACAAATGAAGCAAAAACAACTGCACTCTAAGCGGAAAACATCTTCAAGAGAACTAAACCATTATAACCAAGAGCAGTGAATGGTATCAGCCCTGGGCGATATTGCAACCATCAACCATTTATTTCTTTCCTTTCAGTTGCCTCTTACGACACGCAGGGAATACGTTAGAGCAATACTGACGCCCACGCCTAAAGGGCGCAACGGATATTCGATTTTGGCCAGGTGCCCCTGATCACGTCTGAGGGCAATTCAACAAATATGTGAAGTAAAGCGTGGAATTATTCTCTAGTTTGGTAAAAAAAATTCTTTATCAATAAAATCGAGCAAAAACACGGTCAGAAGATTCTCTTCTATATAAAGAAAAGAAAATGATACGAAGAATGAAATGATATGATATAAAATGATATAAAGCCCAAAGAAAATGATATGACCGTTTCGAAAAAAACCACCCCCCTTCCGAACGCGCACGCACTGTTTAGCCAATTATAGATCAAGCACTCGAGGCCCACAAAGTCGAGTGCCAACATTACGTAACTGGTACACACTGTTACCAAACCGAAGTAAAATTACCTCTCTTTAACAGTAATTTTGATTGGTTACATGGAAATAAAGCTAGTAAATTTGACCAATTATGGGCTGTTGATGGAACGCACCGCCAAGGTGCGTCCATCAACAGTCCTTACTTGACATTCATCTCATCATCAATGCGGTTTTGAACTTTCGAAATATACAATTACTGGGAAATGAAGAGTAAACTTACTACACATTTTTTATAGTGCACGCAGGGATTTCAATACATTACGCAAGACCTTTTTTATGTACATTGTACGACTTTTTGTAATATTTGAATGGGTACTTGCGGTTCTTTTAACACAGCTTTGGAACAAAATAGCAACCCTTAACTGGTCATAAAAAGTTTATTCAGACGTGATTTGTTAAGTATGGGCCTCAGATGGATCGCGCCGAATAGGCGCGGTCCATCAGTGGCTCATTCATAACAAAATAACCCCACATAACTCGTTCGTGTCAATGGCGGATGAATTCAAGAGGTTAAGCGTTGAATAGAGTGTATATACACGGCTAACAACAGTTACAATTTAGACAACAACACATTCAATGATGCAATGCATTCAACTCATCGAAAATATTAGAAAAGCACTCGGTACACTTCAGAATATGTTTTAATCACACTCAACTATGTCAAAACAACGCATATCAAACATTGTATTTTGACCACTGGTCATTGGGCAACAGAAGTGTCCACACATGAAAACAAAAACTGCTATTCCAAAACAAAACACGCAAATGCTTAATCAGGAATTTCACTTTGCCAAGGCCGATTCATTGATGGAATGCGTCTGAGCAAAGCGATCAGTGACTCACACTCGCCAAAAACAGTTTGGGTAAAAGACATTTGACTGGTATATTTAGACATGCGCTCTCTATCCCCTTTCCTACCCACTTTTCCCAGGATCGGCAAAAGTCGCTTGAACTCAATTGACCTGTTGTTGAATCGACACCAAAAAAATGAAGACCAGCTAGGATCGGAGGTACAATGCTTTGCCGTTTTACCACTGGGGATGCCCTTCGGCACGGCACTTTGTGCGTAGCTGTAAGAACAGACCAGAAAGATACAGGCTGTGTATTACACAGTCACTACAAGGTTTAAAGTTAAACGATATTGAGATTTAATTCAGTTAACAAAATTATTCTTTAAAATGTCATGGAATCAAGATTAAAATAAAATTTAAGGATTCTCCATCGAATGTTAAGCTAGATAATAAATTATACCAAATATTATAACATACTAAATGACATATATCATAATTTTTGCCACAATTGTGTCTCTATAAATTTTAAGCCAAATTCCAGAGTCCTCAGTCAATGACCCGCACTAGAAAAACTTATTTCGACAAAAACTCATATTGAGCATTTGCACAATGAATCTGTTCCATTGAACTCATGTGAAGAGTCCTTGTCACTCTTCATTTTACAATTTAACCACACTCGACAACACTGAACTACGCCCTTTACGTTTTATAATTTCGCGGAACAGCTCTTGAAGAGAAGCACAGGGTGCATTGCGAAATGTACACCGAAAATATAATTTTGTGAAGCATGAGCCACAGATGAATCGCGCCTCGGCGGCGCGATTCATCAGTGTCCCATACTCAACAAAATATACTTAGTGAAATTGGTAATGTATAATGATGAGGAAGCAAAGACAAACTCAAATTTGAACGTTGAATAATAAACCTAGCTAGAAGTGCACAGGTTGTGCGTCATTTAAGCAACCAGTTTTGCCTAATACATGCCTGTTTGGATGTAAATTAAAAAATAAATCTTACTAAAGCAAGCGTGCACCTTGCTTCACGATAATCAGCGCCATACGCCTACTATACAAAAACAGACTGATGATGCGTCATTTCCTGCCACGCGTGAAGTCATTTCCGTATATATATGCATCAATGTTTATATGTAAACGGTTAGCGTAATAGTCTGTCTGCAAAATGCAGACCCATGAAAATTTTATTTGGACAAGCATGAGCCACAGATGGACAACGCTTTGGCGAGGTAACCTGTTGTATTTTATCAAACGTGAGCCACAGATGAACCGCGCTTCGGCAAGGAAATCAGGTTTATTTTGTCTTTGGGAAGCGCGATCCGTCAGTGGCTCATACTTGACAAAACTTTTTAAAGTCGATTATTTCCTTCATGAAGGTAATCGAAGTCAGCTAAGGTCGCGCAATTGACTGATGCAAGAACCGGACGGTACTGTCGATACACGTGAACTGAAATAAGTAGTCAATATTACGAAATACCCTGACCTCATTTAGTTAATGAATTCTGTAGACATCAACCAATAACACTAACATACCAATGTGGAAAATTAGGTTAGAGAAAATACACATGGGATGGATGTTTTCAATGTCTCAAGTTTACTAAGAGAATGGTATCTATCTACTCTGTTACTCAGACGCCCGAAGAAATAAGTTCCAACAGAAAAAAACTCTGGAAAAATATTTCTTTGGAAAAACAAATTTGATTCGATTAGAAATCCACATATTCAAAAAAGCATACATTTCCACAATATAAATGTAAATTTTGATGTCATTAACAGATCAATATAATATTTTTGATTCGAATATTCGTAAAAATTATTCGATTCGATCCTGAATACAACAGATATACCATTTTGCCCCCCCCCCTCCTTAATTTCAACATACATCGAATCCACTGAGCATACGTGGAAAACGAATGGAAAAGGGTTATAAATGCCTACTTTTCCTCACTTCATTCGAAATATTACATAAAATCGTAGCATACTCAATGAAAATTTTAGATTTTGAAAAATTTCTTGTCGAATCGTTAAAATATGTGTATCCGATGACCCATGCATGGTTAGTGTCAAAAGTTGCAGCGCAAAAATCATGATTTTGCTGCAAAATAAGTTAATTCAGAATATTTGAAAGGGAAATTCATAATTTTAGACAGCGCCATTCTTCCAGAGCAAGACATCCCCCAACGCTGAGATACCAACCCTGTAGGCACGTGCTTTAGGCAAGTCCTAGCGTATTTCCTGCGTTTCGTAAGAGGCGACTAAAAGGAAGCAAAGAAGTGGTAGGTGGTTACCATTGCCCAGAGCAGATAAAATTAACTGCACTTTATCATGGTGGTTCAGTTCCGTTTGGTATGTTTCATTTAGAGTGCAGTTGCTGGTACTACATCTTGTAATAGCTCTTTTCTATTAAGTGTCCGTTAATTGGTTTCTTTAAGATACTGCTTCCAGCCTTTAAAAGAACGCAAACGGTACACGCATTGTTAGTGACGATAAATTATTTCCCCGTCTCGGAAATTACCAGCAATGAAGAAACGAAAGGAAATCCTATCTATCAAAATATCAGCATATGAATTTGAAACCTCCATAGAAGTTCTCGTTAAAAGGCGGGAAATATACACTGTAACAAAATTGTAGTAAATTCTCTGTTTTTTACAGTAAATTTTCTTGGTAATATTGGAATAGGATCATAGAAATAGACTTCTCAACCAAGTATGGGATGTTGATGGATCGCACCGTCCAGGTGCGGTTCATCAACAATCCATACTTGGCATACATATCGACAACACGGCCATCACGAATTTTGGAATTCTATAATTAAGCTACTGCAAATAAACACTTATTTGCTGCATTTTTGTTACAGAGTACCAGAATCAAATTTCGTCAAGCCGTAACCTATCCAAAGCACAAAATATTAATAATAAAAAAATACGGGTATAGAATTTCCAACCAAACCGACAAAGCGATTATTTTAGTATTATGTACTGTGACGTCGTTAAACGGCCTTCCTTCCGAAATTAAATCCGATGTTTGTTTATAACAACGACAAGCATATTCAGGGGGTAATTTAACGCCAAATAATCTTGGGACCAAGCTCGACATGTTCTCAATTTTGAGGTATTTCATTTCAAGGATAAGTAACTTAATATCGATGAAGACGATGGTAAACGACGCGCGAAAATTGAATTGTGTTTATCGGATTATTACGCAATAAATAGTACAATACACAAATCAATATTATGACGTCATAATCATTCATAGTACACTTTCCCGCCTAATTACTTTCGGAGATTGTAAATAATTTTTTTTGCGCCCGAAAAAAATTGTTGAATGGTGAACCACACATAGCCAGGGATAAATTTTAGCATTAACGAGTAAATTAATCTCGCTTCATGCGTGGCGTATGCTCGGCTTGTACCTAGTTTTATTATTTATTATCAATATCCCATGAAGATATTAATTAAAAGGAAATGTGCTAAAGAGATAATTCACACCCAAAGGGAAAGATTGATGGATTAAGTCACGTCTGTCCTTCCGCGATTTGTCTTGAGACTAATTAGGATTGAGCGATTTAAAAACAAGTGCGAAACATGTGATCAAAGTGCAAAGGGTTCAATGCAGCGAATAGAGAAAAAATCACTCTTTGTAATAGATCTCAACTACCTGGTACATTCAGAGCGCGTGTACTCGGATTGCGGAGATTATCTTTCGACAACATTTGCCACTAAGAGTGTATCTAGTTGTTGTCTCTTAAGTTTTAATATCAGATCGGATATCGATTTTTTTTGATCCCAACGAGATTAATATACTCGAATGATTCGACGAATAATACAAAATAGCATAAATGAAACTTTGAATCTGAATCCTATTCAAAATTTAATATTATCGATCATTGTGAAGTGAGACAGGAAAGGCTAAATTTGACACTAGGGCTGGGCAATTCGATTCGGTGATTCGAATCGATTCGAAGGCAGAAGTTATTCGAATCAACTGCGAATCGTTCATAGGAACAAAAACTTGCCAAATGAAGTGGAATTTCCATTTTTAACGATAAAAAGCATTCGATTTTAGTTAAATTTGACCAAAACTAAATGTATTTTGTCGTTGAAATATGAAAATTTTTTCTCCTAGACATGGAGTCTGAATGGAAAAATATAAACTATAAATGTCTGAAATCTCTCAATGGAGACAAATTGTAATACTAAAAAAGGAATACTTGTTATTTACACGGAATTAGTGATTCGATCCGATTGAAAAAAAATATTCGAATCAGATTCGAATTCCAAATGATTCGGTTTTGCCCAGCCCTGAAGATAAGTCGCCTTTCATACAATTTTATTCACTTGGAGTGAGGTTATAACTTATAAGAGCCTTTTATACGAGTCTCCCAAAACCACTATTATGTGTGAAACAGGGTTTAATCAAAGCAGCGGGTACAAAATGCAGAGTGAAATTATAGGCTATTCAGGCATATTTGTGAAGAATGTGTAATAAGTCACTAACCGCGTTTACAAAGAATCGATTCTTTGAGAAAAAACGATTGCATTCGACATATCTCGAAGATCGATTCTTTGCATGCATAAAACACGTAAGTTATGAATACACTGAGTTTAATTGCTATTAGTACAATTTTATTTATTTCCGTCGGCCATTGTAGTCGGAGGTACGAAAAAACTTCATGAAAGCTCAAAGGGTACGAGCACTGAAAAGGTTAAGAAGCACTTGTGTGAAGAGATGCATAGATGGGAGCAGCACAGAACAATTTACATTTAGTGTCCTCAAATGCCTATAAAATAGAAAAAGAACACCCATATTCATGAGCAAACTAACTCTTACAAGCCACGTTACGGCTACAAGAAATAAAAACATACTCCGTGCATAATCTTCAATCCAAATCTTTGTTAAGTCCGCCATCTTTGGTCCAGGTTTTCAATTACCGTGTATCCGCAACATTCCAATAAAACAAGGAGGTTTGTATACCAACACGTACATTTTGTTTGTAAATCCAAAACATGCATTTCAGAGCGGAGACTCCGCCATTTGATCAAATATTGTTATGACGTCATATTTGCACACGCCTTTACTATTTTGATTAAAGTTATCCATTTGCAACCTATTGAATGCGATGCTACCAATTCTTTCGCCAGCAATCTTAATGAAAAACTATTTAGGAAACCTATATTTTTTACTAAAACTGCACATCTTAAGTACACTGATACTCGTTAAGTCGAGTCAGAAATGTAATTTTGTAAAGCATGAGTCACGCTCAACAAAAGATATTCGAGCAAGAATTTTCTGATTGGGGTTCTCCGGAACCAATATGCAAAGTTATGCAAGATCTCATAAAATATTTATGCCACGGGAGCAAGGGCATACAGATTAAACTCAGAGTAATGGGTTTTTGGAACGCGTATCTGCCTCGCGGAATATTTTCATTTTGAAAAAGAGCCAACATCTTAACGCGTCCAAGCGAATTGCCATCTGATGCTTTCAAGACCAAATTACAATGTTAAATTTGACGTATTTTTACGACGATTTTTATGAACAGTAGAAATTTTGATTGTCTGATATTTTCAAACATTCAATAGAACTTGCGTTAGTAAATTAACGTTTCGAGCACCAAAAATTAACTTATTTTTGCTATAAAATCACGATAAAATCTCCTAAATTTTATGGTGGAAAATTTGCTAAAAATAATGATTTTACTACAAAGTGCGCCTAATTCACTTCTTCTGCCATATCAAGTACACACGATAGCGTCCAAAAGACACCAACTAAATAAATGGCAATGCAGCACCAGCAAATGCACTATAAGCGGGAAATATCACAAACAGAACAGAATCGTCATAGCAGAATCGCTATTCCATATCTACAGCACAGGACATTATTTCCACATTATGTCAAACATATATAAGGTATAATAAATGCAAAACGCTAGCAATAGGCACAACATTAAAGACAAATGGCCAGCAAATTTAATCAAATTATTTCCAATTGTTGTTTACTTCCAGTTTCAAATAATAGGTGCTCGCATGCAAATAATACTCGATAATAACTGGTAAGTTTGAAATAATCTTTATAAGTAATGCACTACAAACTACAAGATACTTACACATATTCCACGGCAACATTGCAATAGTATTGGGGTACCCTACAATGATACGTGCCTAGCTGCCTAGCCTCCTGGTTTCTGACGGTACTGACGAAAATTAGGAGTCACCAAGTGAAATCTAGGCTAGCTAAAATGTAAATTTACTTTACCAACTTCTAAGTGGTAACATTTGTCGCCTCTAACAGTCTGAATTTACATAAATTGCTTGTTCGGGTTTACTCTATCAAAGCAATACCGTCTGGTTGAAGTGTCAATTGACTTTTCCCTCTGTGAGGAAACAAGGGCGTATATGTCGTCACAATCAAGGGTGTCATGCAGCTTGTTGACGAAGCGTTAATGGTCTATAAAATGCAGTTAACACCAAACTGTTCCCCAGAGATTCTTTATATTTATGATTTATTGTAAAACAGATTCATAATTCGATGGGAGGTCAGCGGAGAAGGGAAGAGGGTGGTAAAATTAGGTGAGACTGGAAAGCTTTGATTTGTGGACAAGATACGCGGCACAAATTTATGATTTCAGTTTTCTTCAGATAGCATACCAATGTGTAAAATAGAGCTAAATTCCCAAGGAATACTGCTCTATAACATTTTTATAATTCTTTGTATGGGTTTATTATTTATTACTACTGCTTCGAATACCCATGGAGAAGCCCTAGGGCAGCAATGTTAGGAATTCCGGTTATGCCGGTACATATAACCGTATCTCGCAGAATCTACATTTTTTGAAAGTCAATGCCTAACCTATAATTCAGCTGTGTACTGTTTCCTACAACAATTTCCTGGTTGCGGTCACGCCTCTACAACACCCATCGCTTGAATGTCAGCGTGCTGTAGTATAGCATTACGCAATGCTATTGCGCGTATTGGATATTAATCAAACACAGGTCTGCTACTCACGGGTCAATGTATTTATAGGCCCTCAAGGCGTGGCACATCTTTGGCGCAGGGACGCAAAATTTATTTACTCGAATGTCTGCTTGAGTAGCTGGCATTATTCTGCAATGCTTTACTATGCAGCGTCTGCGTGAACCGGTTGTGAGTCACTAGTTCCGGTAGACGCTAATATAGTAAACGCATGTCATTAAATAAACTTTCGAAATTTGAAGTAACATGTGGAAGGTAACTTTCTACTGGTTTATTACGACATATGCTCTTTACGTTGTTAATATACCACAGACGCGTTGAGGTTTTTGTCCTTACCTGTTTTCACATACCCGCTGGTTACGGAACCGAGTTTGACTGTGTGATTTTGGAAGGGGGAACAGTCCCTACAAGATTTTGTTTCTACCAAAAATATCATCAAAATTAGCAGAATTTTCGGGCTTTCGGCGAACAATCACGTATTTTACAGAATCTTATCGCTTTTGCCCCCCAAAATGTTGCATTTTTCAAACAAAAGGGCCGAAATTTTCGAAAACATCGCGTGTCTTTGCCACGGAAGTTTTAGTATAAAAGGAATTTTCATATTTGCCACCACTGAACATACCATCATGTTTACCGTCTAAGATTTGTTCTCATTTCAAATTCCACTGTGCTAGAAAACTCCAACGTACAGAGCAATGCTTAAAATGATCAAATAACAGTCGCCTACTTGTAGTGCCAGTACCTGTGATTTATGTGGAAAATATTCCAAAAAGAACTGTGCCGCTATGACTAAATTTGCATCCATCCCATGATTTGTCAAAATTAAAAAAATGTGCAATAATTGTGGTAGACGTTCGTTTTAGAATGTTCGAATTATAGCGTTTCCACAGTCGAGTTTTATAGTGAACAAACAACTCGGGGGCAGGAATGTCTTTATCCAAATAGCCAGAATTTTTTCATGGAAATTCACTCTGGACAAGGTCGGAAGTAATGCCTAAAAGAAACCAACTGACGGAATAGCAAAGAGCTACTAAAAATGTAGTACCAGCAACTGCACTCTATACGATCAACATCCTAAACGGCCACGGATAAGTGCAGTGCGTAGTATCTGCCCTGGGCGATGGTAAAACCATTTAACACTTCTTTGTTTCCTTTAAGTCGCCTCAAAACTTTGTTCAAATATTAGCAACTTTGTTCATCTGAATGTTGAAACATTATTCTATTTATATGGTGAGTCGAATACCGTTTGAACCAAATTATAAGGCCAAGTCCACTGGGACAAACAATCGATTTGTTGTGTCCATCACAGCACTAGAAGAATATATTCCCGCGCATTTTATTTACTATAAACCGACAACAGACGAACTCTTGGGAGAGTCAAACCGATTTAATATTGAATTTCAATAACACGTCCGGCCCCTGGAGAGTCCCGGATAATGTTTGAAATGTATGTCCCAAGGGACGGTGTTGATCATCTCTTCCCAAGTATAGGTCACAGATGGATCGCGCCACTGGCGAGGTCCATCTGTGCCCTTTACTTGGTGAAAAATTAATTTCCTTTTGTCCCGTGGGATCAGAATAACATTAACTGTCGGCCGTTGGAATTCGTTACTAATGAATTTTCCCGCTCAAATAGGATTCAGTTTCCGTCACACGGTGGTCGATATGACATTCGATGCCAAAGTTGAACGAAAGGAGACATTTCAACGCTGTGACCTTTCTTGTTAACGAACCGAGTTTGGTTCGGTCTGAATTTGGATTTTACGATAAATATATCACGAAGATAAAGTAAAAATTCAGCATTCGTATGACATTTTCGTTTTACGTATTGAATATTTCTTGCATTCCCAAGTAAAGGCGTGTATAGTGTATACAGACGTAAATATGTTGTGCCTATTGTTGAAGAATCTTATTCACAGATAATCACGGTAATGGTTACATTCTTCTATTCTTTCATCCCGATGACCTAGTCGATGTTGCCTACTGGAAAGTTAACGAATTCGAATTAAGATACTACTAGGTCTGACACACCAATGCTTGTACGTCCACTTCTGAGCTAAAGGCAGGTTAGGCCAGAATGGAAAGCGCTTGCCTTTCCAGAAGCGAACCAACGTTCATGCTGTTTATATGTGTCAGATGGGAAAGGGCCTAGCTCAGGTCGATCCAAGCAAAGTAATGTAAAAAATATCATTTCGTGAACATGAGCATGAGTTGATGTTATTGTGAATTTTTTAGGAACGGGGATGATTTTTCTTGCAATGGTTTGGAAACTTACACTCTGCCAGCCTGCATTGCAGATCGCTATTTCCAAGTTAACGCGTCACTACGCTGCTGTCAAATTTCATCCGAATTGATATACAGAGCGTCTAGACTAGAAGGGCAGTTCAATACTCGGGGGATTTAAGTTATTTGAGCTAGGTTGTATTATATAACGCCGCAACATGTTTTATCTAGTGTGGCCATTGAGGTCGGGACGTGCGCTCCAGTTGTGCCTCGTTCGCCACCTCACTCGACCCATCAGTGCCTCATACTTAACAAAGCATGTTTTGACAGACTTTTCTCACTTGAGTCAAAAATGTCGAAGTAACTGCAATCTATTGTCGGCCGTGGAGCGCTCTTCATTAGTTGCTCATTTATTGATAATTTAATTTTAATGAATTCATTTCATAAAAGTATTGCAATTTTATTGTGTCAAGCATGTGACGGAGGTTAACCACGCCTAGTTGGTGCGATCCATCAGTGTGCGGTATTTGACAAAATCTGTATTGGTGGATTTTGGTGCCGCGAATTAGGGAGGACATGCCTCCCACCCCATATTTTGGATGAGGGTGCAGTCGCGGCAAGATTTTGGACTTTCTTCATAATAAGCAAAATTTTCGTGCGCCCTCGGTATGTATTATACAGAGTCTTATTGTTTTTGTGTCAAAATGTTGTATTTTCTCACAAAAAGGGCCAAAAAATGTTTGCTCGCATTCGGCTGGCATGCTCTTTTACGAAAAAATTCCCCTTTTCATGCCCCTCGACATTTTATATCTTTCCGCCACCTCTAATTATATAGAATACTGGTCGCCTAACAGTGATCCATCTGTCCAAGCTGCTGCGCTTACGAGCAGAACGCTCACGGTCCATCTGCGGGTTTTGATGGAATGTTATTTCTGATATACGAATTTCATAAGAGTGATGCAAGAGCATCAAACAGGCTCTTAATGACTTGCGGTGGCTGTATTGGGACTAGTAAATATAGTGCTGTAGAGGGTGATGAAAGTTCAAACTGTGAGACAAATATTTCTCCGAACTTCATAAAACGGTGAGCTTCTCGATTACGTGGCAAAATCAGGATTTATGTCTTTTATGTTCCTTTTAGGAGTAAATTTCAATAAAAAAATGTCAATCTCAACTATGCTATGCTATGCTATGCTATGTCAATCTCATTGTTTTGCAAACTTTGGATACACATCCCGGTAGTCAAATATTTCTTCAAACTTCAAAACACATTGAGCTTCTCGATTACGTAGCAAAATCGGGATTTATGTCTCAAACGATAATAATTTTGCTGTACTTTGTATAAAAAGTACTATATCTTATAGTAGCTTTTTGTAATTAAGTGGCTGTTAGTTGGTTCCTTTTAGGTTTCCGGCCGTGCTTAGAGTGAATTTCAATAAAAATCGCAATGCCAATCTCATTGGTTTGATGACTTTGGGTACAAATCCCGGTAAGCTGGCTAATGGTAGGGATTTTTATGAAAATATTTAAAATGGATATTTTAATGAAATTATTTTTGGTTCACGAATTGCGATTTATGTTTCGTACCTTCGAATTCTAGCCAAAGCTACTGCTTTTTTAACACGAATATTATGCAAACAAAAATTGCAATCTTATGCTAATTAATAGATCGAGTATAAATAAAGTACACAAATCATTTAGAATAGGAATATTAATTCTCTAATCAAAATATTTATATCTGCATAAAATCATCGCTAGTTACTCAGTTCCTTGATCTGATTCGAATAATTTATTTAAATCGGATGGAATTAATGATTTTGTGTAAATAGCAAATATCCCATTTTAATATTATAACTTGTCCCCATCATGGTTATCAAGAAATTGATAGTTTGTAGTGTTTTTTTCCAATTCACACTACATTGTCTAGGAGCAATAATTTTCATATTTTAACGGTAAAATGCTATCGATTTTGGTCAAATTTGACCAAAATCGATAGCATTTTGTCGTTAAAAATAAAATTTCTAGTTTATTCAGCTAGTTCTTGTTCCTATGAACGATTCATGATTGATTCGAATAAATTGTGCTTCGAATCACTCAATCGAATTGTCCATACCTACGTCGATCTTTTTAGTCAGAGACCTGTCAACTTCAGCACTTTGTTAATCCTCAAATTTTGTGACACGAGGACATGGCGAAAGAATTTGATGTGTCCTCTCTTGGCGCGCTAGAAACCGAACTAAATGAAGTCAATTTTTACCCTTGGATCAGATCCACAAACAGGTTAACCTGGGCGTGGTGCCCGCTGTTGGGTATTCCCACCAGTAATCTTTATTCAATAAAGCATGCTGTTCTGTTTTCACTTCCCCTGGATATTGTATAATCTATATTTCCTCATGGGATATGTATATAAATTCTTATCTTTTCATAACAAATCTGGCAAGTATCTTTGGAATTTACATCCTGGATTGAGATTGATTATCAACCACTGGTATGTCAAATATTTCGGGTTTTCCTTACCACTCGTCAAATTTTGTTGATATGGATTTGAGCCAGAACAAGTTAACAGGCAATTTCTCATTATATACGCGATGATAAGGGGTGGCCAAAATCGAATATCTTTTGGTTTCAGAATCGAATCGAAGAATTTTTCCGACTCGAATCAGAAGTAATTTTATAAAGAAACAAAAGCATTTTATATCAGATTATAATTTAAAGGAAAATTTATACTTATTTTTGAAAAAAAACTACCTCCCTGTTGAATTCGAATTTTTGCAGAAATCGAATCGAATAATATATGATTCGAATATTGCGAATAGGATCGAATATTTTCGAAAGCCCTAACCATGTTTTTTAGTACATATCTCGTCTTTTTTTCAACTAATTTGTACCGAAACACGGCAAGTGGAAGACCCACTATTACTGATAGATTCATAGTTATCCATTTCGTAACATTATTCTTTTTTGGCGTGGGCTAGGTTTGGTACCTCAATTTATTTCGGAATATTGAGGGATGACCAAAAATGTCACAAATCACGTCGCAAGAAATCAAAAATTGACAAGGGATAGCGCGGATTTTATAAGTTTTCATTCAAATCTAGGAATCGTTTTTGACAGAATTTCGATTTAGAGAAATGCATTGTAGAAGGTTACTTGGGCCAAATCAGCGTTTTACGGGACAACAATAATGCGGGACCAATTCGCACCTATTCACTGTGGAGGTTCCACAATGTCACGAACAGTTTTATGCAAAAATCTTTTTTCCTAGAATCTCTAAACTTTGGAATTCCTTGCTTTCTTGCAGCTTTCCTGATCGTGTTGGTCTACAAGGTTTTTAAACTCGCGTTAATAGACATCTATCAGGCATGGGGGTTCCTTTGTTTATATATCTGCATTTCATGTTAATTTCTGATTTTGAATTCTATTGATGGAGAATTGCTGAGGGGATTGAATCGAACAATATGTCCCTTGGGAGGTGTTTTTGTTGTGAAATCTGTCAAACATGAATCGCTACTAGAGTAGTGACCTATCAGTGACCATGTTTGATAGATTGAAATTCGATCGTCTGCCAAGCAAAAGGAGTCGAACTCCCAAGGGGATGGTAATTTCTCCCAAAATGTAGACAGTCCTGGATTAAGGCATTGTTCTTTAATCTGGGTATTGGCATTTATATAACGATTTCCGATAAGTAAGTTTTCATGTACTTTCGAAGACCCTAATAAAGATATTCAACCAAATCAATATGATTTCAAAGTTACACTTGATACCAGGTTTAATTCGGAGTGGTTAATTGAAATCAAGATTAAAATTTGACATATAAAATCGAAGAATATTTTCCGAAAAGAAATAAAACTGTATTCAAAAAAGTTTTTCTTCGTTTTTTTGGTTTTATTCGATTTAGTCGCGTATATTTCTATTCTGTAATTCACTATATATAAATAGGATAATGTTTATCATTTCAGATAAACGAAATTGCCTACATCTAACTATATTTTGGAGCAAATTCATAACTTATATCAAATTTTACAACGTAAAATTCAGCATATATCATGATTTCATTGCATAATGAATCAAATTATGAATAATCGAAATTACATTGAATCAAAATTTTGAAAAACTTGATTATATTGTCCAGAATATTCGATTCGGTTCGGAATATTCGAATCATAAATTATTCGATTTCTGCAAAAAAAGGGAAGTGTGGAATTTCAAGTAAATTATATGTTGATAAAAGAATGTCTTTGTTTGTTTATTATGTTATTTCGATTCCGGAAAATGATTCGATTCGATTTTGAAGCCAAAAGATATTCGGCAAACGAGAGCGTTGCTGAGCGTTTACAGTATATCCGGTTATGACATCACACTATATTTCGTTATCGTTGCTATGAAGTGTTCCCGTGTGAATTGTTACAAAACAATTTGCGGATGATACCACTGATAACGTACTCTAAGCAGAACGCACGAAATTCAATGCGTTTTGTAACGATTTTGCAAAAGGTTATCATTACGATCTAAAAATCCGGTAAAAATTTCGTGCACGCATTTTTTGTTAAGCTTGAGTCACTGATGGATCGCGTCGCCAAGACGCGGTCCATCTGTGGCCCATGCTTAACAAAATAAAATGTCCGATTAAAAAAACAGTGTAAGAGTTGTAATTAGTTGGTTTGTCTAAAGCTCATGAGTTGGAAAATGACTTATATCAAGTGCAATTACACTTAAATTGTGGTGAATTTGATTACTTTTTCCTAAAGCATTATTATTGCGTTATCAAAACAAGGTTATGGCGAATTATCAACGTAATAATGTAATGCCACAAGCTAGTATTATTCAATCACAATGCGAACTATTGTTACGTGTGAAATGCAGCAATGCCTTATCTGATCCGTGTGCGATTCTCAAAGTCTGCAGACAACAATTTAAAAAATATGAATTACCTAATTTCGTTCGCTATGAAAAGTAAGATTTGTGAATTCCGTGTCCGACAGTGAAGCGGAAAGGGGTGAAAAACTCCCCAGATTTTTCGAATAATCGAATCAGAAGTCAAATCGAATCAGAATATTCGAATCAGAAGTCATATAATAAACAAACAAGCAACGACATCTTTTTACCAGCTTATAATCTACTCGAAGAAGCAAACTTATTTTTAAGAAATAACTCAAAATTATCATTGTTGCAGAAATCGAATCGAAAAATTTATGATCCGAATATTCTAAATAGAATCAAATATTTTGGACAGGCGGTTGCACCATGAATCCATTTATACGTTTACTATATATGCCTCATGCATGACAAAATAAAATTTATCGCTTGCGAGATGTTGTTATTGTATATATTCTTCAATTTTCTTGGAAATATCGCGCGTGTACAATGGATACATTTCCTCCGCCATGACCTTCTATCTCCCACCACTGTTGCCACATGTACGTGTGTTTAATGTTATTTGAGCTTGAGAAAAATATCCGCAGATAACAGATATCAGTAAACCAGTGAAAACTTTGCCGTGGTTTTGTGGAGTTGTTTTGTTGTATTATGTAAACCAGTTTTTGAACCAGACTCCCTGTTCCATAAATGTCATATGTTTGCGGGTGTGTTTGGAGGCGGTTCACGGTAGTTCAAATGGGTACATAACAAAATTTTCACACTTATACGTTATTTGAGGCGACAAGAGTATTGAATGTTGAGGAAGCTTTCAATTTTTTTCGTTTTTGCATTTCCGTCTCCGCGGTTTTCCTGTTTTCATACCAGTTCATTGTAAAAATAAAAGCTCCCGTCGTTTTTGGTTTGCGAATAATTTTCCCTAATCGAATTAAATATTCCCACAAAAAAGTCCTATATAGTAAACAAACAAAGACATCTTTACCAGCTTATAATTTCCATAAAAATTTTACAATTATTTTTTGGAAAAAAATTAAAATTATCCTTATATTGATCTCGAATTGATGCAGAAATCGAATCGCATAATTCATGATTCGAATATTCCGAATCAAATCGAATATTTTGTGCAGCTCTAGTAAAGACTGTTTTGTATTATTAGGTTTGTGTAATTAGGCTTGAAAATGGTATTTAATAAGATTTTTTGAGAAATTCGAAATCAACAGAGTCAAAACTGGATAAATTTTCAAAAATACATACGTCGATTTTGATGTATTTTACAATTTCCTGGAAAAAGGTATATTTTTTTGTTTATTATTAGATTGTGATTCAATTATTCCATTCGCTCGAATTTTTTTTACGTTCAACTTTTTCAAATTTTATTCCATCTTCAGGTTTCGATTTTGGACACTTTTTGTAATCGACTTCCCATTGTTTCGAGTCGCGCTCATTTTCAAGTTTTTGGGTACACTACTGTTGAAAGCACACCACACGGAAGGACGCAACCTATTAATTGCAGGAAACGTTGTTCTTATTCATGTTGGAAAAATAGCAACCGTCGTTTCATGACACATTGGTATACAACAATTCATATCTATGATATCACAATTCGTTTGAAATGGAATGACTTGACTTTAACTATGGCTCACTGTTACAAAAATGTGGCAAAATCGACGATATTCGGCAGTAAGTTTTACTTTGCGGCGTTGAAACAAAACTATATATATCTGGTTTACTGATGTGTGTTATCTGCTGCAGATATTCTCAAGCTCAAATAACGCAACACAATAGAACATGCGAGTCTTATAATAAACAAACAAAGACATTTTTTATAAAATCGACTGCTCCTGAGCGAGTATGGGCTGTTGATGGAACGCATATCAACAGACCATATTCTGTTTAACAACAATGACGCTACAATTACTGTAAATGAACGTTAAATTTACCAAACGTTTATGATAGTTCAGACTGTGACTTATTCATCTGCATTATTCAAATATATAAATAGGTTTTCATAGGAATTGGCCGTTTATGGACCACATAGGCAACGCTATTTATTGTCATGCCAGAATGTTTTAGAGTTTTAGACGAATGAAACAACGGCTATAATAACGCTTGAAAAGACTCATCATTGCATTATACTGCAATATGTGTAGACTTTTCGGGAAATAATATGGGAAGCGAAACTCTAAACGGACGAAACCATGAGAAATCATTGTTGAAAAAACACGACAATATTTCAGACATAATAAAAAAACGGATCTAATAACGACCGAAAATGCTTATCATCGCGCCATATTGCAATATGAACAGAATTTTTCTGGAAATTATACGAAAAGCGAAACTGAAGACGACTTACATCAGAAATACATCAAAATCGCAGTTAAATTCGCCTGTATTAAACTTCTTCACAGTGAAATAAACCAAATATTGATTGTCGATAAAACGAGCCGGCCGGGGAGCGTCCATCAACATTAATTACTTGTCATTATACCACCATCTAGTTGATTTGACTTATGGATATATATATATTTACTGCATAAGATCAGTCAATTTACTGTGCTCTTATTACAGTGTAGAACCAAAAGGAAAATGGGCTTCCTCGTATCGTTCCCAGCAATGCGAAATATTTCACCAAATTTAATGTCAAATATTTTGTTAAATATGAATCGAAGTTGTCTTCGAAAATATGTGTCTATATATTATATTAAAAATTTAGTCTCCAAATTTACTATTTCTACTCCCCAAGTTGTGTACAATTTTCTTTTATTAAGTGAGGGTCCCCGACGGAGCGATCCATTTGTGATCCGTGCTCGACAAATTGAATTTTCTACTGGGGTCAAGGTTGAACGCTGCATCGAAATGGAACCATCTAAAGGCCGATAATATGACAAAATGGTGAGGGGGGTTTACGACCGAAAAATCCTAGAATGGCCTTTGAAGCGCTTCAAAATATAGAAAATCCAAAACCTTCTGCGCGCCTTTGTCGCAAAGTACTTATTCGGCTCTTATTTAGCCAATTTCAAGCCCTGAAATCAATTTTTTCAAAAAGTTTTCCGGAGTGTTTTTGAAGATGGTCTGAATCGAATATTCGTTAAATTCGGAATCGACTCAAATATTCGAATAATCAGTATTCTAATGATTAAACAAGAAGATTTTTTTTTAAAATTGTAAAAACATCATAATATACGTCCATTTTCTTGAAATGTATACATTTTTAATCATGTTGATTACGAATCCTGAGTATATCGAATCGAATAATTTATAATTCGCGAATCACGAATCAAAAATTTTGATCAGCCTTAACTATTTTGTGGTGAAAATGCAATTTAAAACGCCAATTTTTTCCTCCGTGGCTCATATTATAAAATCATTTTGCCGCAGAAAGCTTCCAAATTCCGACCCTTTCTTCAAGGTTGTGAAAACGCCGGTCGTGGAACACTAAATAAGGTTCTCTATTCAACTGTTTGTTTGTTGACGAATTAATTATCTATATGTGGAAGGAAAAGCGATTGTCGTTGTGACATCCGGAAATATTTGACCTCTAAACGGACGATTGACCGCGAATATTTCTGTTATTTCCGATTATCGTTCATTAATGGGATGCTTACCAACTATATTTTAATTTGTGAAAAAATGTTTTTTATTGAATTGAGGCATACTTGAGTTAACTTGGGTAATGTCGCTTATTTTTGATATAGTAATCGAAATTTAATAATCGTAATATCGGAACTGGTGGAACGAGGTTCATCTGCGTCTAGGTTTGTCAATTTAGTTAAAGCTGAAAGGTATTTGAAATTCATTGTATAAATAGTATATTGTTTCAAAATTTCAGATAAAATGCGAAATTGCTGTAATTTAACCTTATCGTGCAGCAAAATCATGATATATGTCAAATTTTACAACTAATTTTACAACGTAAAATTTGACATATATCCTGATTTCACTGCAGAATGAATCAATTTATTGAATTGAAAATGATGTGGTTTGTAATTTGAAAAGGACGTTATTAAAAAAGTTCAAGACATGTGTTTTGGCATAAAAACCTACTACAAAATACAGGAAATATCGCGTGACATAATACACCATTGTACATCATTTGACCTCTCAAATCGTTCCTGAGTATAATGTATTCGTATGTATTTAGCTCTGGTATTGATCTTAATCATATGGGGGAGCCCGCGCTCCACAACTTTTCAGGGCCTCAATCTTCAGAAATATCTCGAATTAAACTAAATATTCAAAAAATATTAATTGTCACCTATTATCATTTGACGTAAATAAGTCCTATCGCCAGAAAATTGTTACAAAAAATATCTCAAAATCATACTTGAAAATATAATTTATAGATTTTAAAACCTTAAAAAATCCTTTCATGGCGTGTTAATGTCTGCGTAGTGATGTTTGATATTACATAATCAAAATGTTTCAATACGAATAAAATATTTCGGAAATAATCAATTTACCTATTGCTCAAATATCTTGATATATACAAAATTCTACGGTACATCTTGAGCGACCTTTCGGTCGAACGATGTTCGGAAACGAAATATATTTGAGACGTCACAAAGTTCATTATGACTTCATAATTATTAAAAACATCCGCAGAAATAAACGACCTTCGGAAATAACAGACCTATTGAAGGTCAATCGTCCGTTCAGAGGTCTAATATTTAAAGGAAATAATACCGACAAACGCCTTTCCTCAGGCAGACATAATTAATTAATTTGTCAACAAAATAATTATTTTGTCAACAAAACAACGACGGTGAAAAAATTCTGATTTGTGGTCGGTAAGGCACAGTCCGTCTGTGCCGCGTGCTGCAAAAGAGCAGCAGATTTACTGGGTAATAGCTAGGGCTGGGCAAAACCGAATCATTTGGAATTCGAATCTGATTCGAATATTTTTTTCGAAAACGGATCGAATCATAAATCCCATGTAAATAGCGAATATTCCATTTTTACTATTACATCTTCTCTCCATTGTGAAAATCAAATTTGCAATTCCCATTCCATGTCTAATACGAACAATTTTCATATTTTAACGACAAAACGCATTCGACTTTGGTCAAACGTGACCAAAATCGATTGCATTTTGTCTTTAAAAAATGAAGATTCTAGTTTATTTAGCAAGTTTTTGTTCCTATGAACGATTTGCGATTGATTCCAATAATTTGTGCTTTGAATCACCGAATCGAATTGCCCTAGTAATGGCCCGACTCGGTGGCACAGCCGGCTAAGTGTGATAGTGTTTTTCGGTGAGCCGATTGTTCGATACTTGCTCGTTTCGCCACCTTGACCCTTCAGAAATAAAAAAC
This sequence comes from Styela plicata, assembly GCA_963675895.2. NCBI lineage: Eukaryota > Metazoa > Chordata > Ascidiacea > Stolidobranchia > Styelidae > Styela > Styela plicata. The sequence continues at coordinate 24,852,519 of OZ023143.1, read as the reverse complement.
ATCCGTGCCTGGTGGTTGTTGGGTGTTAGTCCCCTCCCTCATGAACTTAGTTTCGTCAAACGTGGTCCACAGATGGACCGCGCCTCGAAGGCGCGAACCATCAGTGGTTCATAGTTGACAAAACACGATCGCTCGTAATATTTCTGATTTAGATATGGGGAAAAAATTTTTGAATGATTGTAATGTTAGTGTTATTTTGTTTCTTATAGCCACTTCTCAGAGTGGATCACCCTGTCCAAGGCCCTGTAACAGCGGTCACTTATAGACTGGCAGAATTACAATTACTGGAAAGATATCATCTTTTCCTTTTCGACTCAGCCTACCCAAATTATTACATATACATATCTCACAACAAACTAGATGAGCAGTCAGTGAAATCATTCAGAATTTTTTTTTTCAAAATTGAAGAACTCGGAACTGAAGATATCCGTCAGTAATATATTTATCCACCGAATCGAAATTTACATAAATTGAAAAATTTTATGAGATTTTGAAAAAAATATATTTTAAATTCTGATGTCGTTTTCTGGTGTATATGTTTATTATGAGACAAGGATTCGCTTCGCAAAAACAATTTGATTTGATTTCGAAATCAAAAGTTATTTAATTTTGGCGATCTCTAATCAAATGTATCTTTTTATTAAAAATTTTTCAGAGCAAAGAATCGCACAAGACATAGCAAAAACGAAAGCTTTCGAAACCACTAATGTTATGTAAAGAGCTACATGAAAGCTGTGTCAAAGAGCAAAGAATTTTGGTTCCTAAAATACATTTATGAGTATCAGTTTTAAAGCCATGTAAACCAACACGATCGGGAAAGCAATGTGATTTCTTAGACGTCTGGAGTTTCTATTAATAATATTTGCATTACACGCACTTGGACGTGAAAATTTCTGTACAATATGGATTGTCTGTAGTAAATTGATATTTCAATACAAATACTTTGTACCAAATTGACATTTTCGTATAATATCAATGCATGATGTAACCAGCCATGTCCTTTATATAAATAGACCAGACAATTTGAACTTTCTGTGAAAAGCAGTATTATTCCCATTGCTGTTGTAGTGATAGGGCATGTCCTTTCACAAAAATATTTTACTTTTTGCCAAAATGTCTGAATGTTAAATAGCTGATGAGATAATTTATGTTGGGGATTTCGTTGTCATGTGTTCGTGAACATAGTTATTTGTTGTCAACAGAATAAAGGCCACGATACGCGTGAAGTTTTTCTTACCGATGCGTTGCATTACGTTTCGGATAACAAACAAAAAACGCGCCTGGTTTGATTTGCGTTAGTCGTGTTCACAAGCCCGCAAAGCATAACCGCGCGCAACGAAACGAGCACTTTTTATTAGGTTTCATACCTAACCATTCGGTTTCACAGAAAAACGCAAGTAACTGCATGCAGAGCATTGCGCTTGGGTAAAACGCAAGGATAAAATAAAACAAACCTAGAAAAACGCAACCTACGCGAACGCGTAGTGCGACTTTAAGACTCAGCGATTTGGTCATCACGTTATAGATCTTCGAATCCCCGCCATTATTTGACGTTTTCAAATTTAGGGTAAATATAACTGTTTTAAGGTAAATTATCCATTTTTTCTTGTTTTAACCTGTTTTGTTGTAAAAATGTGAGTTTCGGAAGAATTTTCTCGCCGTCGACATTTTATGAATTCAAACTAGGACGGTCAAGCTTCGACAAACTTACCAATGGGCCTAGGAAATTCGATTCGAAGCACAGATTATTCGAATTAATCGGGAATCTGTCGTAGGCACAAAACTTGCTAAACGAAGTGGAAAAATTTTTCAGTTTTAACGATGAAATACATTCGATTTTGGTCAAATTTGACCAAAATCGATTGTATTTTATCGGTAAAACTGACATTTTTTGCTCGTGGGCATTAGGTGAAGTTTAAAATATATTACTTTCAAGTCTGTTTATTCTAATATTTGTAATTCGTAACTGTAAACTTACTATTTTTCACAATGGAGACAATTCGTTTATTTTTATGGAATCAGCGATTCGATCCTCGATTCGAAAAATTATCCGAATTAGATTCGACTTCGAAATAATTCGGTTTTGTCCAGCCCTACTTATCGATTTTGGGGTCGGTTTGCCTTGTTCGTAGAATCCACTTTAGGGAGTTGTCATCATAAAAAATAAAATCAGTGGCACTATTTCTGGATAAAATGAATTAATGATGAAATATCAATCATTAAATATTTTTATGTATTATCCTAAATATAGAGCAGAACGTTGAACTTTTATATTGAAGCAGCGTCATTTCATTGACTCATGTGGAAATAGGTTAGAACATTTTGTTTTCTGAGAGACGGACATTTAACAAAGTTTAGTGTCCCGGTCAAAAAGTCATACATTTGTCGAGATTCACCTATTTGAAGGGAATCGAATGCGTTGTTAAGCCCTGCAGGTACGGGGTTTAGAATAGTCCTAACGTATTTCCTGCTTGTCGTAAGAGGCGACTATTAGGAAACAAAAAAATGGTAGATGGTTTAACATCACCCATCACCCGGGGCAGATACATCTCATTATTGTAACTGGATATTTCCAAAGTTAACGACATGAGGATGGAAAAAAAACAATGATGATGAGATTTATGCCATTATGCCAATTATGGGCTGTTGATGGAACGCTCCTTGGCGGTGCGTTCCATCAACACCCCATATTTGGCCCAAAAAAGTCAATTTTGAATCTTTTTCAATACCGCTAAGTAAGATTACTGTCAAAGACCAAATCATCTTGATGGAACGCAACGCGAAGGTGTGGTCCATCAACATAATTGGCATAAATCAACATGGCGTTTTTTAAATTTGGAAATATGCAACTACTTCAGACGGCCAGTAAATTTACTGTACTTTTATTACAGTGTATCAAGTGAGCGTTATTTAGTTCCGTCTAAACACTGCTTTCGTTCTTGTTCAGAGTGAATTTCAATAAAATAAGAAAAAAACTCGCTCCTCTGTTTACCAGAGCACGTGTAAATTTCACGAATATATGTGTTTACAACACCAAAGGGGATTCCACCGGATACAACAGGTTCGGTTGTATTTTTGTTTCATAGAAAAATGTCTGTGTCAAAAGGTTTTTCATGTAAAACACGTGTAAACTAATCATGGAAAAGTGTTTTTAACAAATGTTTAATCAAGCATGATTCAATGATTGGGCGCGGACCATCTCTGGCACACGTTTGAGAAAATTCGATTCGACTCGCCATATTCGAATCATAAATTATTCGATTCGAATTCCGCGACCAAGCGAATACAACAAAAAGACAATTTTCATTTTTTTTTTAAAATAAGTGTGAAGTTTTATGTAAATAATGAGCTGATAAAAAATTATTTGTTTCTTTATTTTATGACCCCTGGTTCGAATATTCGATTCGATGAAATTATTCGAATCGATCCCGAGACGAAAAGACATTCGATATAAAGATTGTATAGTAAGCGCCGCAGATGAACCGCTTGGACAGCATTTTTTAGACTATGGGGACTGCCCTCCTCAAAACTCAGGTGGGACAGATGTAAAAAAAAAAATTCACGTGCGTGGTCTTGGTTAACAATTTCATTTACTTCTTATTAGTGCATTTTGTATAAAAAAAACTTGAATCGGAGTGACACTAATACGAGCTGGAAATGTGCCAAATACGCAACGGAAAGATTTTCTCAAAAATTCTCACTTTTTGGCTCATTTCCAAATTCGCAATATGAAAATAAGGTTAATTATGTCTATTCACGTTTTAATTCATTTCGAAATACTTACATTTTCACAATCGTCACGTGAAATTAGACTTATTCCTGGACCAAAATTTTAATGTTGTCGTGAGCCATGACTAGAGCGATACGAATCGATTCGAAGCACAATTTATTCGAATATAATGTGAATCATTCATAGAAACAAAGCGTGCTGAATGAACTAGAATTTTCATTTTTAACGAAAAATGCAACCGATTTTGGTCAAATTTGACCAAAATCGATTATATTTTGTCGTTAAAATATGAAAATTTCAGTTCTTAGACACGGAATGTCAATTAAAAATATATACTATTGACTACATCGACCCACGTTGTAACACTAAAATTGGGATATTTGTTCTTTAAATGGAATCAGTGTTTCGATCCGATTCGAAAAAATTATTATTCGAATTCCAAGTGATTCGATTTTGCCCAGTCCTACTCGTGACCAAGATAGATTTGTCGTAATAATTCAATCTTTACCCTGATTTTGCTGCCTTAACAATTGTTCAATCGTATTTCGTGTGTGTCTCAGTGATTTTATCATCGCCCAGATCAGATATTCAACGCACTTTACAATGTGGTTTGGTTCTGTATGGGATGTACAGTTATTGGCAATACATCTCGTAGGTGGTCTCTGCCATTCGAGTGGCCGTTATTTTCACATTCTTTTGGGCCTTGATTTCAACCTTGCTCAGAGGGACCTTCGTTGAAAAAAGGAAAACATTATCTCAAATTGTTTTGTTATTGTTTTCTACTTTGAGTGCATTTGCTGCTCTTTGCTATAAAGTGGCCGTTGATATTTTCCTTTCAGTCTCGCTTAAAGTAATTTTCTATAAAAAAATCCAAGTTTCGATTCCTATTTGGTGGTTAATTTTGTCGGTGCGTGATGCGCAAAGTCGTTTTCACAGCAAAATATCTTAATCAATCGCTCCTATCCTGTGACAATATCATTAATATCATTTTTCTCACGATGCATGATTTGCATGCTAGTTTATTTTTGTGCATCTGCGTGTGTTCTTGGTAATTAGGAAACACGTGTACAAAATGTACTGTTATATATTTAGTAAAATTTGATAGAATTTTACAGTAATAATGTAAAACGGAATAACGAACCTATATTAAGTGTTCGCAGAGATTTCTGGAGTCGCTAATGATATATCATTGGGTGATCTGAAAAAATTGTTAAGTTTATGACAAGGGCTTGGCAATTCGATTCGGTGATTCGAATCGATTCGGTGCACAGATTATTCGAATCATTTATGTCGTTTAGGTCGTTGCTGAACGAAGTGAAATTTTTCATTTATAACGATAAAATGCAATCGATTTTGGTCATATTTGACTAAAATCGATTACATTTTGTCGATAAAATATGAAAATTGTTGCGCTTGGACATATAGTGCAAATTGAAAATACACTATAAACTATAAATTTTTTGATGAGACAAGTTGTAATAGGAATAATGAAATATTTGTTATTTACATGAAATCAATGATTCGATCCGATTCGGAAAAATTTCTCGAATCAGATTCGAATTCCAAATGATTCGGTTTTGCCCACTCCTATTTGTGACGTCAGAATGCGTCCCGCAGTCGCGTAATATTGTTTCGCTATAATATACGTAGTAAAATTTAAAAAAATATAAGCGTGTTGACGTCGCAAGACGCGACTAAAAAGAAACAAAGAGATGATAGATGGTTTCGCCATTGACCAGAGCAGATACCACCTATTGCACTTTATTTCAGTGAATCAGTTTCACTTGGTAGCTGGTTTTTCAAGCTTAAAACTCTAAACCTCAAAAGGATAATAACTATTGGAGCCTATGGCGTTTTAGAAGAAGCCAAGAAATAACTTATAGTTTTGCAATTGCCCAGGGCAGATGCCTCCTACCGCCACTCAACTATATCGGTTTAATTGTGTATGGAATGTTTTTATCTGAAAGTGCAGTTACTGATGCTATATTTTGTGCCAGCCATTTGGCCTTAATCGGTTCCATTTAATCACGGCTCTCGGTCTTGCTTTGAGCGAGTTTCCCATAAAAAAAATCAAGTTCATATCAGGTAAGAAAAACTGTCGCGTTTAGGCAAAACCTCTGGGTTTATTTACACTTAATTTTTAACTTCATTTATTGAAGCACGGCCGAAGCTGGAAAAGTAAAACGTTATAAGTCAATGTATTTGAGAAAATGTTTCGAGTAAGGGAATATATTTCATTTTGATAAATACAAACTACGCAGATAGATCGTTTATTCCTCAGCTCGTTTCCATTTGTAACTCTTACTTAATGAAGTTTATATTATAGTAGTATATCTTAATAAGAAAAAGGTTTTAACAAGCACAAGTCACTGTTGACCGCGCCTTCGGCGCATTCCAACATTGACTCGTACTTCACAAAATACACCTTGACAATTGCAAATGGTTAATTCCATAGTATTTACCAGAATAAATGCTCGAGGTAAAACAATATATTTCTTTCACAACGTCGACGTTACAAAGAAGGCTGTCTACATAGACTTTTTAAACATTGGCATATAAAATACATCGTTTTATCTTCACCGGTTGTGTATTTATTCTTGTGAATCATATTTTTACACTTTTTTTTTCTTGGGACTAAAAGCAAGTGACGGGAAAAATAAAACGTTAAAAGTCAAATTATTTGAAATATATTTCGAGTTGTGATGCAATGTTATGGTTTTTCTCAAAACGTTGTTGAGAAAATGTCATAATGATTCCAATTAATAAAGTCCAACACGATGATTCTCAATCAATTTCAATTTAAAATGTTTTTATGGACGAACGTTACATACGTGTAATTTTTTTATATGAGTATAGAGCACGATTAAATAATGGTTATCATGTTGAAAATGCAGTTCAAAATAGGGTTGCGTTATGCTAATATTAATACAAATTTTTAATCGGATATCATTTGCTAAAATAAACGGAATAATTTGTTCAATAATATTAAATAATCATTTTTGCATAATTTCGGTTTTGGAATACCAGCTTTGGTTAATTTTGTTCCTCTACCAGGGCAGATACCATTCACTGAACTTTTCCATGGCCGTTTGTTTCCATTTGTGATGTATACCGTTTAGAGTGCAGTTGCTTGTACTACACCTTTCAGTATCTTTTTGCTACTAAGTGGCCGTTAGTTGGTCTGTTTACGACACTGCTCTCGGCCTAGAATGACCGTGATTTCAGTAAAAAAGATAAGATGGGGTCTGTTGACGGATTATCATGCTGAAAAAACAACTGATAAGTCCGCAAATTTTCAATCAAAATTCACTTTAGTGCGGTATCGACGCTGGATTTGCGTTTCCTGACACTTCCTATTGATTGGCCTTGAGTTTTCGAAATTTAGGGTTGGAAGCAACACCTAAAAAAAAATTCATTAACGACCAAATGATACAGAAAAGAGATTTTATGACAATTTTGGGCTGTTGATAGACCGCACCTTCGCGGTACGTCCCATTAATACCCCATATTTAACCCAAAAAAGCCAATTTTGAATTTTTTTTCAATACTGCCAAGTAAAATTACTGTCCAAAAACCCGTAATTTTGTTGCATTTTTTTACAGTACAGCGCGACCTAGAATCTGATTTAATTCAACGATATTTTTATTTGTATTGTATCTTTTATCAAGCATGAGCCACATATAAATCGAGCTATAAAGGCGCGGTATACATTTGTGGCTCATGCTTGAAGTAAATGAAATAGGTTTTATAAAATGACAACTGAAATTCCAATCTAATTTAATGCTAATTTTCAAGGTTCTACTTATTGGATGTATCGTCTACGTACGCCAAATCAAAGGAATTTACCGTGAAATCGCTGGAACGAGGCACGGAACTGAGTGGAATTTGACCTTTTCAATCTGTTTAGGGAAAAAAACGATTTACAAAATATGCAAATTTGATTAAAGAGAAAATTTTAACTACATGACTTTGAAAAATCTCTGTTATTTTGGCTGATAAAAATTCCCAATAAACAAGGTCAGAACAAAACCAAGAAGGTATTGTCTGAACGGCCATCTGGAAAAGGGGGAGGGGGGCAAGGAGGGGAGGGGTTGTTAAGCTTGTTAACCTTTTTCAAAAAGAGCTGGGCATTGCCCACAAAATGGGGTGGAAAATATTCGACGTGAGTAAATTGACATTTTTGCGCGAATTTAAGCCGTAGTTGAACTTTTCTTCTTTACGGAAATACCTGACATGTATATATATATATATATCACTGTAGCGAAAATTCAGTAAAATTGCCGTGCTTTGACAGTAATTATATTTGGTGATATTGAAATAAAATGAAACATATTAAACTTCTGCGCTACGAATCGATTGCTTTGATCAGCACTTCATATATATCGCTCATATTTATTGAAAAAAAATTGAAAATTATGTGGAAAAGTTATAGAAATTCCATGAGAATAAGGTATATTTTTATTTACCGTATCAGCTCGTTTCATGGGCAAATTGATCATCAGCCCTTTTTCCAAAAAATTTTTCGTAATAAAAATGGCATGACGAGAGTAAATCGCATTATTGAGCGAATTTACGCCACCGCAAGTTTTCTTCTTATCGTAATCGTGTTTGCAAAGATATCTGTCACACATATATATATCACTGTAACAAATAGCCAGTAAAATGATTGTAGTTTTACAGTAATTATAGTTGGTGATACTGAAATTAAATTACGAAATGAAATTTTTTTTAGCCAATTATGAATTGTTGAAGGAACGCGCCTCCTGAGTCTCGTTTCTTCAACATTTCATACTTGGCATACATCTCATCTACAAAGCAATTTTAAACTTTGGAAGTATACAATTACTGTAAATTGACGTTAAATTTACTGTACTTTTGTCAAAGTGTAACCTTGCGAGACGAATCGATTGTACTTCGTCGAATTCGTGGATAATTTAATCCGTTCTGGACCGAAAGTGACTTCTTTTTTATAGCTTTTCCTATTTTTCTTATTCTTAGTACCCATTATTGCTTGAAATTTCATTTTTAGACTCAAGATTCAAATCAAAGTCGTAGATGGTTTGACCATTGCCCAGGGCAGATACCACTCACTGCACTTTCCCATAGCGGTTCAGTTCTGTTTGGAATGTTTTTTGTTCAGATTGTAGTTGCTGGTACTACACCTTTTAGTAGGTATCCGCTATCAAGTGGCCGTTAGTTGGTTCCTTTCAGGCGCTGCTTCCGACCTTGCTCAAAGTGAATTTCAATTAAAAATATATATATATATATATATATATATTCGATTACGATGACCCGATTTAGGTAAAATTCTAATTAAAATTACCTAGTTAACCGAGTTCAATTTCAAAGTATTTTTACCTAGTTTCACAGATATCTGGATTCGTTGAAATAGGAAACTTTTCGCTTTTAGACACAGAGTAGTGCATCTTGAAAATACATCGCCTGCGTCAAATTCAACATCCCATAATTGGCATGAATCTCATCAACATGACGTTTTTTTAACTTTGGAAATACGGAATTACTGTTAATAACTAGTAAATTTACTGTACTTTTGTTACAGTCGCTAAAACGAGCTAAATATTGATCTCTCAAAACCGAATCATTCGGTATTCGAATCTGATTCTCACTATGTATCCAGGGCCAAGCAATTTACTTCGGTGACTCGAATCGATCAATCCTGATTTGTTCAAGAAACAAAAACTTGCATAAACAATTTTCATGTTTAATGACAAAATTCTGGTCAAATATGACCAAAATCGATTGTATTTTGTCGTTTCAATATAAAGGTTTTTGCTCTTAGAAGTGGAGTATGAATTGAAAATACGCAGGCTATGAGTCTGTTCATGCTTATATTAGTAATTTGTAACCATATATCTAGGAATATGAATATAAATAGTGATTCGATCCGATTCGAATAAATTATCCGAATCTGATTCGAACTCAGATGATTCGGTTTTCCCCAACCCTATATGTATCTATTAGTAAGTACATCGGTCGACGGTAGTTAGTTGCTGTTTCCAAATTGGCTTAGAAATGAGTTTCAGTACAAAACAGTATCCATCAATGATTTTACGGCATTTATTATACTATTAGACAGCGTCTTGGAATGTTTTCAAATCCAAGTCAAATTCCCCTCGTCTCAGACAGTATCAGACGACATTTTTAAAATGCAAATTATTACGTCACAAACCACGTGTGAATGACAGACGACGAAAGGTCGTGATAGGTCATTTCCTCATAACACGAATTTTGTCAAGCATGAGCCACTGATGGATCGTGCCTTATCGGCGTGATCCATCACTGGCCCATGCCTTGCACAATGTGAAGCAAATTACTGCTTCCGACGGGTCATTTAAAACGTCTTTTCGTCTGGACGTTGACGTTGATAAGGAGTAATGACCAAATTTTGTGATACTGACGTGTACAAAAATACAAAGCATTGTTGGCAAACACGAAACGAAACAAAATGGATTTCTGATATAAAAAAACTGATAGATCTTTCCAACAAGCATCGGGGCCGGCGCGCATAGGATATTACTTTTATTTGGCCTATATTAAGCCCTGAAATCCCTTTATTTTTAAAATCTTTTCGCTCCTCCGGCGCGATTTGTGGTATGGACTATAGTGGTCAACCATAAAAGAGCTATTCGTGGGAAAATTTTTTGTCTGCAACACCCATTATGACGTTTTGGCATATTTTTAAATCTTTCGTGGGACGTCCGGCTTTTAATTTGCCTTGACAGGGTGATCCACCACAGAAGTGGCTGTAAAAAAAATTCTTGGCAGGGTAGGCTTGGTCGATTCGAAAATTCCATACCTTTCCAACAACACTAACCATATCCGAGTATAACTGAACGCTGGTACAGGTTATTGTTCAGATTGATCCTCTCAAATGAGCGATTATATGAAAACTAAAAATATCTGCAACGGGCTCGCACGAGGGATCCAATTTGAATTAATTTCTGTAGTTTAGGGAGTAACATAATTTGCATTATTCCACTCTCAACCGACTTAATTCTAGAATATCACGAATTCTGAATAAGAAAACAAAATATAGAGGAGGCCCAGAAATGCAAAAATACGGGTGGCCCAGTAATTAACCATCGTTTCATGAGCCATTATTGTCTTATAGGCAATTAATTTTTTAATAGCCATTAAACAAATTATGAACTGCTTATCTATGCCTTTGCGAAAGTCGAATTATATGTTATGACCTCTCCGTGAACCTACCGGGGGGGGGGGGGGGGGGGGTTATACCCAACAACCGTTAAGCACGGACCTTTGTAGTGACCGTGTATCTGTTCCATGTTTCAGCTACCCGCGAAGTGCCTTACTGAAGAGCACGCTCGGTGGTGAAACGGTCAAGCATCGAACCATCGGGCTTCCGAACTATACGATCGCGCTTAATCGACCGAGCCATCGAGCCGGGTTTAACTGAGCAAAACTTGTTTGGGCAGTGACCCATGCTCAGCAAAAACGTTTGTTCGAGCGTTCGTAGAGTTTTTGTTTTCGTCGAGAAATTCAACTTTATCAAACATGAGGTACCAATAGGCAATAAATAGCCCATGTCTCGACGACGCGATCCATTAGTGACCCATGCTCCGCAAAAACGTTCGATGGAGCGTTCGTAGGGTTTTTGTTTTCGACCTGAAATTCAAATTTTTCAGACACCAATAGTCAATAGCCCATGTTTTGACGGCGAGATCCATTAGTGACCCATGCTTAGCAAAACAAATCTCAAGCAAAAAAAAAAATTTGTTTGGTATTTGTGAGCTTTTGTTTTCGAACTCTTTTGAACGCACTAAGAAAGCGCCGGGGCACTTAATTCCCTTCTTTTATTAAATTTGACTCCATTTAACACAATACTCATTCAATCCAAAACACTTTTTGTGTTTTAATTTGCTTTGCAAACAAACTATCTGTTTTTTGAAGAAATTATATTCGGCCGACGATAATCCGTGTTTAATTTATACCCTTGAGAATAAATTCACACGAGCTGCTTTTTCGCGGGGCATTGTGTTGTAATAATATCACATTGAAATACGTCACAATGATACAATAGTAGAAGCGTGGGAAACAGTATTGTGACGCATAATGACAACCTTCGATAATATTACTTCCGGTTTAAAAAAGGTCAATCGGGCAGAAGGTCACTAAAACACGGAATTAGGATACACTGTGATATTTAATGTTGTCTCCCTAAGTCGGCAAAATTTAGGATAAAATTGCGAAAAATCGCTAATTTTTTTGGCGCCTTCGGCTAAAATTTTCTTTTCCTGCGTTACACAGTCAAATCATACCATTACAACATGTGCTGCAGCCAAAATTTTGCCTTTTTTATAAAAGTGACGCTAAAATCTCTTGCAGAGGTTCGGCGCGCATTTTCGTTCGTATAAAACCTTCAATTTTGTTTTCGTCGGCAGGTCGGGCCCCGACACTGCCGGATATCTTCCACCGTCACTCTCCGTGGCTCATGTACGAGTCCCAGGCCTGGGCAATTCGATTCGTTGATTCGGAGCACAAATTATTCGAATCAGCGTGGATCTGCAAACTAATCAGAAATCTTATTTTCTTAGTCTAGGCCCGCGCCTAGACGGCGCGATCCATCCGTGTCTTGTGCTTAACAAAAGAATATTTCAATAGAATCGAACTTTCAAATTTTATCGGAAAATAATACAAACTATGGATTTCAATATTTTTGTAATTCAACGAATATTAAAGATAAAAACAGGACATATTGTTATTATTGTGAATTTTTTGATTCGCTCATATTCGAAAAAATTTACGAATCAAATTCGAATTCTAAGCGATTCAGTTTTGCCCAGCCCCATGTACGACCCATCCCACATTAGGCATGTTTGGCCTTTCATATAAAAGGAAACATCTCAATGTGATGTCAGACCTAACCTAGTTACACACAACACCTCGCGTGATGATTTAACCCCAAGGGTTTTGACAAACAATAGAAGTAGCCTGGTTTACACGAGATTAAAACTTCAAAGACATCGAAGAGTTGAAACGAGTTCGAAAGGCCTATTTTGATTTCCAAAGAGAATGTCTCAATGCCGATTATGTTTTGTTTAAATAACCAGACTAAGGTACTTTGATATGTGGAAGAACGAGCGTGTGAATATACACTGTAACAAAACTACAGTAAATTTACTGGCAATTTGCAGTAATTGCATATTTCCAAAGGTATAAAATGTCACGTTGATGCGATTTATGCCTAGAATGGGCTGTCGATGGACCACACTTTCGCGATGCGTTACATCAACATCCATATTCGGCCAAAAAAGTTAATTTTTTTTGAAACCGCCAAGTACAATTACTGTCAAAGACCAGAGAATTTGTTGCATTTTTGTTACAGTGTAGCGAGTGGTTGCCACCAGCTAGACCCGTAGTTCTATTTGATATGCCCAACCGGTGAAACTCGATGTAATTTGCCTACGTTCGGAACGTGTGTTATATGTTAAAAAGTTTTTAAATTGCCCTTTTTTTCACAGCCACTTCTTGGACTTCGAGCCGGACTGGTCAGGGCTCGAACCCGAAATCTTCAACCTGCGAGGCCAACACCTTTAACAAAGTATGTGATATGATTTCATTGATATTTTGCAGGAGAGGAAAGCCAAGGATACGTTATTATGTGAGTGGTCGTTGAATAGTTCATATGATACGCCGCTTGCGGCCTTGCTTAGAGGGAATTTCGACCAAAAAAATAATGATATTGATATTATGCCAATAATGTGGATTGGGAGGTATATTATTAATACCCGTCGGGGATTTGCATACTGTACGTTGCCTATTAAATATAAGCGGTTTTGTATGTGAAGTAATTGAAGATTTATTATTATTTATAAAGGCAATTAACATTGGTAAATTACTGTTCTGACGTAAATGGGGAGGCGCAATATCCAAGGTATTTATATAATTGTGTATCCGGTAAAAAAAAATATTGTCAAAACATCGTTTGCCAAATATGAGTCACTGATGGATCGCGCCGCTGAGGATGAGTTAGAATTTCTGATTGCGGATATTTATTTTACTCCGAATCAGAATGTTTACATACATTTTTTTTTGGAAAGTTCGCTCAAAGCAAGGCCGTCATCAGTGCCTAAAAAGAACCAACTAACAGCCACCTAATAGCAAAGAGCTATTAGAAGATATAGTACCAGCAACTGTACTCTAAGCGGAAAACATCACAAATGAAATTGAACTGCTTTGGTGCTGTGTGGGACGGAGGGGGGGAGTATAGAACCTATAGTTGGTTCATACCTACGGCGGGGAAATTTGATTCGGTGATTCGAATCGATTCGAAGCACGATTAATTCGAATCAATCGTGAAAGGTACAAAAACTTGTTGAGTGAGCTAGGATTTCATTTCTAATGACGAAATGCAATCGATTTTGGTCAAATTTGATTAACGATAAATTTCTCTATTTTCACAATGGGGACAAGTTATAATAGTAAAAATGGGATATTCGTTATTTACAAAGAATTAGTGATTCTAACCGATTCGAAAAAATTATTCGAATCAGATTCAAATTCCAAATGCTTCGGTTTTGTCCACCCCATTTATACCAACGACCACTAAGCATGGGCATTATAAATGGCTGCGTATACATTATGTTTTTCAGCTATCAGATGAGTGCCTTGCTAAATGGCACATTCGATGGGAAAACGGTAAAACATAAGATATGCGGACACTCAGAAATTTTATATTTATTCAAGCATGAACCACAAATGGACCGCGCCTAGACGGCGCGATCCCTTTGTGACTCAGACTTGAATAAACATGCTATATATGCATACACGTTACTGAGCACCAACCATGTTGCAATACCGATTAACAATCAAATGTGGATCGAGAGGTTAAAATCATCTTCAAACTCACCGGACTGGGAAGCCAGGGATCCGGACCTCCAATGCCAAGCATCGTGGCGTCCGACCAACCTTAAATCAACAAAAATTACCACTAAAATACGAAACACCGTTGACAAGAGAGATTTTTTTTTATCGAACATTTAGGATGAAATTAATTCATTAAACATGTTTTCTTGTTTGGCGATTTGCTTAAAAAATTCTTCCATGCATTCGTTAGTATAAAACAGACATTCTATATTTTTGTCTGCGACTTTGAGCCCATATTTTTCGGGATAAGGTATAATTGTTGACAGAAGTTCTTTCAACGCTGGAAGGATTTGTCTAATATTTGATCAGACTTTCGATATTTCTTTTTGATGGTTTTATATTGACCTAAATGCATTCGTGTGCCTAGTTGTGACGCAGTTTCGAATCCCGCGAGATTATATGCTAGAGGTCTGCACGGTGGTTCACGTGAGTACTGCATTAGCCACAAACCAGGTCCATGCACAGGGAATGAGAAATATGATAAGCCAAAAAAACATCATCACCCCGTTTCGAAACTGGTATCCGCACGAGAGGTCGTGGTTCGCCATATGATTATGCTGTATTCTCGGCTTTCTTTGTCCGCAGGATAAAAATGAAATCCCATTCTATCCTAATTAGACCAAAGAAAGGTTCCATAACATAGTTTATAATTTACAAGAATTTGTTTTGGCAAAATTGTTCCCCTGAGTCCTGAAGAGTATTTTTAATAATCACCATCAAAGTATAATTTTATAGAAAAACAGCCCATAATTGGCATAAATCGCATAGGCATGGCTTTTTTTAACTTTGGAAATATGCAATTACTGCAAATACCCAGTAAATTTACTGTAGTTTTTTTACAGTCTATATTCACACGCTCGTTCTTCCACGTATCAAAGTACCTTAGTCTGGATATTTCAACAAAACATATTCGGCATTGAGACATTCTCTCTGGAACTCAAAATAGGCCTTTCGAACTCGTTTCAACTCTTCGATGTCTTTGCAGTTTTAATCTCGTGTAATCCACACAACCACATAAAGCATTGACCAGGAACCAAATCAACGATCACGAATAACAAATGGTGTCAAAGAGTCGTACGTATTCAAAAGGGTGTATATATATAATTTCAAATCGATTTACCTCAAAATCATGCTAACTTTTTTATTTTTTGCAAAGGGGAGTTTTATTTGTGAATTGGGTGTTTCTATTTATCTACGTGACTAATAAGTGGAAGTTTGCAGTGTTTTAGACATCGAAATATCGTTGGTTTTGTCAAGCATGAGCCATTGATGGACCGCGCCTATGTGGTGCGGTCCATCATTGGCTCATGCTTGACGAAGTTTGCAATTTATTCATTCAACTTAACAAAAAATTTTAAAAGGATGTTCCGGTCAAATACGTTTGTTTGTCAAATATAAATATTAACTAATTTGAAAAATATTTTTCTACGAAAAGATTAAATTTATTAAACCCATTAGCCCATGACGTAACTTGCCTGACGTATTATGGCGTGATCCAAACAAAAATTTATGATGTTGGAACACGCGCAGGAAGTACGAGAAAATGTTTTTCCAAGGTAATATTCGGAGAATTTGACGATACCCCCCACAAAATAAATAAATTTAATAAATCTATAAGCCCATGACGTAACTTGAATAACAAATGAGGGGAGTTAGGACTACAGCGCCTCGCATCCAAGCCCCAAAACCCCATTATCTTTGAAATGATTTGCTAAAACGTAAAAAAATTTCGACCGAAACAGAAAAAAGGTCTATAATCTTTTAATAAAAGAAATTGCTTATCAACTTTGAATTGTTACAATACATTGCCAAGATGTTGATGAAATATTTGTTATTGTTGAGTAGAAGCGTATCTAAAGTCCAAAAGCATTAGATTTCCAATCAATAAAATCAGCATTTGCATGGACTACAGGGGGGCTTCAACGTGAAATATACGCTTTAACATGAATAAAATTCTGTTACTGGGGGTTGCTAATCACCTAAATTTAAACCTCTCAAATTAAAGTGAAGAAACCGCCCATAATATTAAAGTAAGTTCTTTAGGGAAGTACCACAATGGATAATTAAAACGAAACCGAGCCCAAGGGTGTGGGTATGAATGATTAGCAATTAGCTATGCTGTGAATATATTTATAGCACACACTGTAATAAAAAAATGCAACAAAATCAATGGTCTTTGACAGTAATTTTACTTGGCGGTGTGGAAAAAATGAAAATTGTCTTTTTGGCCAAATATGGGTTGATGGAACGCATCGCGAAGGTAAATAACTAAGAATGCTGTTTTCCATCACGAAATTTGAGGAGTTTAGAAGATTCGAAATGTATAAAACTTATATCCAGTATTGGCCATTTTCCTATCTTGCACGCGAGGATCCAGGATAAGGACCAGGTACCCCATGTTTTCAGCGGCCTTGTGTGCTATGATTGGCAAAAAAGTATCAAACATTGTTTCTAAGGCCCTGTAGGCACGGTTTTTGAAATAGTTTTAACGAATTTCCTGCGTGTCGTGAAAGGCGACTAAAAGGAAGCGAAAAAGTGTTAGATAGTTTTACCATTGCCCAGGGCAGATACCACTCACTGCACTTTACCATAGCGGTTCAGTTCCGTTTGGGATGTTTTCCGTTTAGAGTGCAGTTGCTGGTTCCACATGTTTTAGTAGCTCTTTGCTTTTAAGTGGCGGTTAGTTGGATCTATCCGGGCACTGCTTGTGACCTTGCTCAGAGTGAATTTTAATAAATAATTAAAAGAATAAAAGTGGTCTGCGTGACTAATCTCGCAAACAAATGTTCACCCTTATTAAAAAACATTAAAACATCAACTTACATTATATTCAATTATGTATGCACCCGAATGTTACATTGAAATAGCAAATATTTGGATTTGAAAGGATAATTAGCGCACCACACAATGCGCCGTCTTTTATTTAAATGAATTAATTAGATCTAAACAGAGAAGAACTTTGTCGTCATTTGTTTAATATTGCTAGGAAGGAAAAATTCGCTAGAGAGGTTCAAGGTCTTGCTTCACACTTACACAAATTTATTTCTGTAACATTTCGTCTGACCAAAGTCAGACTTCTTCAGACCAGCATTTTAAAAATGTGACATTTTTAAAATACTTGTCTGAAGAAGTCTGACCGTGACCCTTTCTAGTTAGTCATAATTACTCCTGCTACTGTATCCTTGCATGTACTGCATACGGATCCACAAACACAAAGGCACAAGAGGAGGATAAGTAGCTAGTCCACGTTTCCCAGACCAATATGAGAAATTCATTTGCAAAAGAGCAACCCAACGACAAAGGTCGCGAGAAAATTCTTAAATTAAATCTCAAAATCATTTTGCAATGATTTTAATGGTTTAGAAAAGCGATCGCGCAGCTCGCGCATAATATTTTTTAAATAAAAATATTAAAATAACCTTTTTTATGCGCATTTATTCGACGTTTGAGAAGGCATTCGGTCTTCACTCTATAGTTTTAGTAAGGGGTATCTGCCCTGGGCTATGGTATAATCATCAAACATCCATTTTCTCACTTTAATCCTTTTACGACATGAAGAAAATACATAAGACAGGACACAGGACAAGATTTATTGATAAAAAAAAGAACATTCCTTTAACTTGGGTCTCTTTTTAAAATAAAGTACTTTCCCCCCGCACTTGTTTTGACGGAATACTAAGTGACTCATAGTAGGTTTTTTTTCAAGAAACTAATAAAAAACGAAATAATAGCCCTTATTTTATATTTTTAAAGTCAATATTTTAACTTTTATTTTTATGTATGAGTCACAGATGGATCGCGCCTCTTAGGCGCGGTCCATCTGTGTCTTATACTTAACGAGACGAATTTCTACTTTTCGTTTATTAAATGGAAAAATACAAGTTGCCTTTTAACCTAAGTTTATATTTATTTATCTTTGGTATTATACGCTTGACTGAGTCTATTTAATAACAGTAAATATTATTATTATGACGCAACAGATGAAAGATCTTTTATGTTTTTAATACGTTTCAATAAAGGCGTGTAACATAATCCATCATAAAAAAGTATAAAAATATGATTTATTTAACAGAAAATTCTTTGACAGACGAATTTCTATTAATTGGCGGGAATAATATTTACTTAATCGTGACGTCACAGACCCCCACCTAGAAGCACGGGAAGTTGATTTTGACGTTAACGGGTTACAGCCTAATCACGATCGCATGTGTAACTGTGGGCTCCTTAGGTAAATATGTATGTTGGAATTTATTGGGAATGATGGTTCTAAGCACAATTAGAGGGGTTAGAAGGTTTGGTTGGAAACTTGCGTGAAGTTGACGCCTTGTTCGTGTCTGTCCTCAAAATACTAAAATCATTTGTATTCCTCTGAATGAATACGGGCCATCGCTTAAGTCATCTGCGTCTCATCTCATATGCGGACCATTACCCGGGGTAGATACCGCTCATTGCACTCTGATGTGAAGGCTCGGTTCTTTTGGAGTAGTCATCAGCCATAAGTTTTTAGTATTTGATTTAGTAATAATTTTTCTTGGATTTAGGCACTTCCGTTTTAAAAGGTCAGCGAATTCGGTTGTTACCTTCCGTAAAACCACGCTTTTGTATGCTCTTCATGGAATCGTTTAGTAAACACTGTAAAAATAAAAGGGTTAAATTGACACTTTTTGGCAGTAATTTTACAATGATAATAAAAGCCCTGTAGGTAGGGGGATTAGAATAGCCCTAGCATATTTACTGTGGGTCGTAAGAGGCGACTAAAAATAAACAAAGAATTGGTGGATGATTTTGACATCGCTCAGGGTAGATACGACTCACTGCACTTTGTCATGGCGGTTCAGTTTTGTTTGGGATGTTTTTCGTTTAGAGTGCAGTTGGTAGTACTATATCTTATAGTAGCTCTATTATATTAAGTCACCGTTAGTTGGTTCCTTTAAGGAAATTCTTCCAGCCTCTCTCAGAGTGAATTCCAATGGCATAAATTCAACTTGGCATAAATCCCATAAACAACGCAGTTTAGAATTTTCCAAATTCTCAATTGTACTGTATAGATGGTCAATTTACCTTTGTCAAATTCGTTACACTCATTTTGTTTAAAACAAAACACATGAGCATACAGAAATGTGAGAATTTGTGAGAAAAACGCGACGAAAATAAGGTTTGTGCTTCCTATTATTTTCCTATTTTGATCTCATCCATTACACGCCATACTTATTTTTGCGTTAGATCTCATCCCAGTAAAAAAGTTTATCGAGCTTGAGCCACTGGTGGATGGCGCTGCTGGGGCGCGGTCCAACTATGGCATATGCTTGACAAAATTAGTTTTCGATGGGATCTGTTCTATTTACCTGAATATATAGTTACCTAACAATCCTATGTAATTTAATCTGATTGTGACTAAACATTAGAACTATAGAAACGTCATAATATCGGGTTCCGAGAAACCGGTTCAGTGGAAATTAGAAAAAGTGCGGGCGTACGCGTCACCAACCAGTCGGATTTCTGCCAAAACATATCTTGTTAAGTATGGGTCACTGGTAAAGCTCTCGAAAATATTCGGTTCGCTTCGCGATGTTCGAATTATAAATTTTTGGATTCGCTTTCTGCGACTTTTCTAGAAAAATGATCATTTATAATAAAAAACGTCATTTTAAATGAAAGTGAATTATCACACAAATTATAACCTGATAAATAAATATTGATGGTAATTTATTATGTGACTTCTGATTCGAATATTCGAAGTATTCGATTTGATTCTAAAGCCCGAAGATATTCGATTTTGGCCACTTCTAGTAACTGATGAAACTCGCCGTCGCCGTCTATCTGTGGCAAATGCATGACAAGATAAAAGTTACGATTAGGCCAAGCAAAAATTGCGAATTCACTTTTACCTGCGGTCCACTTCTACTTGGCGAATCAGCATCGAATTGGGTCATTTAATAATTTCACAGATTTTTCTAGAATAGTCCTTACAGTTCCATCATTCCAGACAAACAAAAATTGGCGATGTTTGACAATATTTTGCTAACTTATAAGGAAAATCTGCACAATTTTACAACGTAAAACATATAACGAGATACATCAACCACTTCTAATCGGTCAAACGAGCTATTCCACAGTTTTTTATTAGTAATTATTGTCAAGGAGCACTTTATTTCACTCTATTTTTATTGGAATTCACTCTGAGCCAGGACGGAAGCAGTTCCTAAAAGGAACCAACTAACAGCTACCTAATAGCAAAGAGCTACTAAAAGATTTAGTACCAGCAACTGTACTCTAAACGAAAAACATCCCAAGCGTAACTGAACCCCAATAGTAAAATGCAGTGAGTGGTATCTGCCATGGGCATGGGTATAATCATCTACCGCTTATTTGTTTCCGTTCAGTCTCCTCTCACGACACGCAGGAAATGCGTTAGGACCATTCTAAAGCCTTTACCAACAGGAATTGTTGAAATATGTAAAAATTCTTTGCTCAGTTAGTGTTTGGTCCATACGTTGCACACGCTTGACAAAAAATCATATAGAGTCGTTATTTATATAGTTTTCAGCCGCAGATACGCATAATTTGTGTTTTATCATGACACCTTAATCGATATTATGACGTCATATGACGTCAATTGAAGCTCATATTCCCACCACTGCCATGTGTTCCAAACCATCACATATGAGATAATAATCCCAAGGTTGTTAATAAATCTCAATTTTGTTTTCGAAAATGTTTTAAGAAGAAGATGAAAATAAACTAAGAAAATATTGAATAACGATAACCAACTCGAAAAGCAATTAACTTGTTTGGTTTTGCATTTCTCAGACTTAGAATATTGGTGCCAAATCTGGGTGAGAGGGAAAAGGCGTCATTTTCCTTTAAGATGTATGGAGTTTTGATAGAAAATCCCAAAAAATCCCAATTTACCTCAAATTTTTAGTGTATTTTCCGTTTTCATGGCGGATATAAAGCACGCATTTATAACTCGTGTCATACATTGTTACTTTTGTGCAGTAAATTTTCTGTTCATTTCCAGTAATTAAATATTTCCAAAATAAAAAAACGCGTAGGTGATGCGATGGATGTCAATTACCGACTGTTGGTGGACTCACCTAGGCCGTGCGTTTCATCAACAGCTCATATTTGACCACAAAAATCGATATCGTAGACTTTTTTCAATATCATCGATAAAAATTACTGTCAAATAGCGGAAAATTTAATGCGAATTTGTGACAGTGTATGTGGCCAACGCGTGTGTGAATCCTGTTTTATCTTTGATGTTTTTTGCAATCGCTCAGGGCAGATTGCACTCACTGCACTTTACAATGGCGGTTCAGTTCCTGCCTCATGAATATTTTATTCTCAAGAAGTAGTAGGCAGATGGTTTTTTTTTCCGTCGCCCAGGGTAGATACTCCTCACTGCACTTTGCCATGGCGGTTCAGCTCCGTTTGGGGTGTTTTCTGTGTAGAGTGAAGTTGCTTGTAATACATCATTTCGTAGCTCTTTGCTATTAAGTGGCCGTTGGTTGGTTTCTTTTAGGCACTGCTTCCGGTCTTGCTCAGAGTAAATTTCAATAAAAACATCACGTTGAATCTGAAAAGTTTATTTTCGTCTGTCGAGGGAGATACAATTACCTGAAACAAAATAGCTTGCAGTCACAGGTAAAATTAAAGTTTTATGAAAAATACCTTATCGATGTTTAATTTTGAGATAAAACGCGAAAAATATTGTATTTATCAAATAAACTGAATGAACTCTCGTTGTTAATTTGAACCTTTGTCTGAGTCAGCAGATTTCGTATGAGTGTGGGGATTTTATTTTATTTTGTTAAGCATGGGCCACAAATAATACGCGCCCATATGACATATGTTACAACAAATCTATCTCACTTTTTCATCGCGGGAAGAGATCACTCATCCCGCATAAAAATTCTTCTTCTTAAAATTGCCCGTCGGCAAACTCTCATCACAAAATTTTGCTATTTAAGTTAAAACTTTTTTTTTTCAAAAAAAAATTGTTGTAACATTCCCAAGCGGTAAAATATTGTCAACACATCTTAGGAATTTTATTAAAATCTTATTATCTCATAAGAACAAAAACTTTATTGTATTTTGTTACAATTATACACTATTTAAATAATCCGACTATCAATGAACATGTAAAATACTTTGAGATTCTGCTAATTTCACAGTTTTGTTAACTTTCTAAATTAGTCAAACCCTCAAATTTCGCCGTATTATATCTCAATTCATATTTTATCGGTCACGATCATAACGATCGGAAAAATCCTTTCAAAACATCTCTTGTTAAGTATGAGTCACAGATGGATCGCGTCGATTAGACGCGGCCCATCTTTGGCTCATGCTTAACAAAATAAAATTTTGATTGGGATACGCTATTAACGTAATTTGAACCCAATTTTCGGAGTAATCCATTGTTGTGTCACAATTTTAGCTCGAAATTTGAGATAATTATTTCCCGCCGGCGCGAATTAGTTTGTTTGTTTTGGTTTTAGCATTATTACGTCATGAGTATATGTATTATATATATGTGTGGAAGTATAAATATTAATGAATATATATATATGAATATATAAAACAGTCCAACAATACTACTTTTTTGAGATGAGGACCGTCAGGGTTTTGATATCAATAACTCTTACTATTTTATTTTTCTGAAATTCGGTCACGTGGCAAAGATGTACCGCGTCTCTGTTGGATAATCCATCGGTAAATCGGGCTTAACAAAACATAAGGGGTTGAAGATCTTGGGTTCGAGGGCTATCGAGTCCGACTCCTTAATCCATGTCCACCACTCAACTCAGGGTGTGATAACTTGGGTAGGCTAAGCCGAACCGGAAACATCATATCTTCCCAACAACTGAAACCCTGTTCGTCTATAAATGGCTACTAATACAGGTCCTTGTTCAGGGTAATCGACTCAAGGAATATAAAAAAATGAAAAAAATAGAATCATCCAATGTCCTCCGAATGCACGCAAAAATTTTGGTAATTTCTCATCTTATTTCAACTCTGCATTCGCATTTTTTGTCGAAAAATGAGAATGGCTCCATTGCCTCGATGTGAGTACTAGTGAACACTAATGAAAGCGTCGAAAACTGACATTTTTAAATTGGCCCTACTTTATGAATTAGGAAGTGCATTTTCTACAATATTAGCCGACGAAATGTCTGCGATAAGGTGATGGACGAAAAGAAGTTTTTTCGTCTAGCCCTTGTAAACAACCTTGCCTACGAGAGGTCAAGTCGAGACAATTTCTCACCCAACAAAAAGCGCACTCGCATCATCTATCAATACCAAGTCTTTTCATGTGGTTGTGTGTTGAACAATTTCTCCAAAATAACATGATTTTTTACTTTTAACCACCATCGTGTCCTCATAGAGGTCGACATAGCTCAATAGCTCGAAAAGTACAGGTAAACTAGCGACTTTTGGGTGTGAACAAAAGAATTTTTCAAATTTTTTTTGGCAGTGTGTAAAGAGTCAAGTATATCTCTATCCTCATCCGTCAGCGAATTATCCTCTTATCAAAACACGAGTTTATTTGACTCCGTGTGTAAGTATGTATTTTGTCTGACACTTTATCATGTATGGGCCACACATGAATCGCGTCAACAAGGTGCGATTTTTGTTTGGCCCGTGCTTGACAAAACAACATTAAACTCCAAATTCCAAATGTCATCTAAGTTTGTGGTTATGATGACACTTCTATTCTTACGTCACAAAGGTCAAATAGTTTTCTTTCATCCGTCATAAAGATAGTTTAAACTGACGAAAACAAGATCGCTGTGGTCGGACTCTTTAAAAAGGTTCAGCAAATTGATGCCTTTTTAGAGTTGTTGAACTTAAGGTTTAACTAAATGTCAAATAAATCTATATCGTGCACTAAATGTTTGAAAAACATTTGAAATCGGATGGTTTTTTCTAGATAAACTTGGAAGTAGAATAAAATATATCATAAAGGCAAAGTTAGTTTTAAATCACTATAAAAGATTAGTTAAATTAACATTTTTACGACTGTATTAAGTCGAGTAATAAATAACAGATCACTCGAGGGAAAACGACACGTTTTGCTACTTTGCTGATTCACTGCTAACAATATCCGTACTACAGCGATGAAATATAAGTGTTTCAAGTTTCCAGGTTTTCAAATTTCAGCAAGTTGTCGAAACTTTGTAATGAATTACCTGTTCCTCCACCTTTTTCCTTGTATTCCTGGATCCGTGTTTGAGAGAAGTCACGATGATGTACAAATAGGGCTGGGCAATTCGATTCGGTGATTCGAATCGATTCGAAGAACGAATTATTCGAATCAATTGTGAATCATAGGAACAAAAACATGCTAAATGCTTCCATTTTTAACGACAAAATGCAAACGATTCTGGTCACGACCAGAATGCAAACGTTAAAATAAAAATTCTCTAAGGTTTCAAATTTGTAAATAACTGTAATACTCAAAAATGGGATATTTGTTATTTAAAAATGGGATATTTGTTATTTTTCGATCGGATTAGAAAAATTTATTCGAATCAGTCTCGAATTCGTAAAGATTCGGTTTTGCCCAGCCCTATGTACAAATGAGATCATATTTATTACACAAACAGAAATGTCATCTTTTCATTCCACAGATCTTATGAAATAATTATTCGCGGTTTTCGAACATTTATTGTACTTTAATCCTGTCTGAAGAAGTTAGACCATGATCTAACGTGAATTTACAATAAATTAAAAAAAGATAACTCGGATTTTGAATTTCGCCCAAATTAGGAGACATAAACTTCTCTTGAAATCCTATTATTGACGTCGTTTTTTATGTGGAGAAATAAAAGACTGTCTGCGGCTGAAAGAGAGATATTGGTTAAAAAATAAGATTCATATTTTGCTCTAAATGGTATTTTGTAGTTTTTTAGTAAAATATCGAGAAAGCTCCTTCTCGTTGTAAAAACTCATTGTGACGTAGCACCGAGCAGGTGTAGGTTATCTGTGGCTCATACGTGGCCTAGGAAAGACTCTTCTTTCACAAAAGAGTACAAAAACATGGTTAGCGAAAGCTTAGGAATCAACCGGCCTAATGCCGTAAACGTTGACATCGAGCAAGTACAGGCCATCTGTGGCATAGGAAACATTTTCTGATTCATTGGGTAGAGAGCTTGAATTACACATAAAAGATTAGTAATTTTACGATTTTTCAAGTAGCGTCTCTTGTTTGTGTACTCGATCGAACTGTGACTTGTAAAGAATGCGGGTCTATTTTAAAATATTTGAATTAAAGATTTAATTTTGTCAAGCACGATCTACTCTCCCTCCCTCCAATGAGAATATATTTTGGGAATGAAGCTTCTTTAGCTTTATGTAGCTTTTTGCACGATAGTGGCTTTGAGTGATTCTTATTAAAAGTCTCTTAAAATATTGCTCTGAGCTAATTCCTATAAAAATAATCCTATGCAGAACTAAACCACCTTGGTAAAGTGCAGTTAGTCGCATCTGCTCTGGACGATGGCAATATAATCTATAACTTCTTTGTTTCCTTCTAGTCGCTTCTTACATAATTTGATGTCTCCCTTTGGGACATTTTACGCCACGTCACGCACGTCAAAATATCTTATACGCGACCCTGTTTGGTATGCGATATTTACTCTGTAGTGTGCGCAATAACTTGGACTAAATTAACCTGTCATGATTGAGTTTTTAATTAGTTTGCGCTGCGCCTAATATTTAAATGTTATTCATGGGACGGTATATTTAAACCTTCCCCAAGGGAAGACGATTTGCGTGCGTCAGATTTGCGTTAATCGGTTATAGAGCACATGGCATTTGGGGCGGAGGGGGTAACGGCAATTTATCAGTCAGTTTAATCAGAAAACGCCGGCTCTCCGATGTCAACCCAATGTCGATTCGGTTCGGTGATTCGAATCGATTCGAATCACAATTTATTCGGATAAATCGTCAATTTTTATTAATAGTAAAAATGGGATATTGGTCTTATTATATTTACATAGAATTGGTGATTCGATCCGATTCGAAAAAATTACTCCCATCCGATTCGAATTCCAAATGATTCGGAATTGCCCAGCCCCTGCCAGGAATGGCCGGCACGCCCTTCAGAAAGGCATTTTAGAAGAGGCAGGTGGTTTTGCCATCGTCCAGGGCAGATACCACTCATTGCACTTCACTATGGCTGTTTAGCCCCGTTTGGGATGTTTTCCGTTTGGAGTGCAGTTTCTGGTACTGCATCTTGTAGTAGCTCTTTGCCATAAATATTCTTTGAATAACAAATGAACAAAACTAAACATTGACTCTGTGAATTTGTGGCTTCTGAATCACCGTGAAAAAAAATTAAAATACCGTTCCCGTTGGTATTTACGTTACGCTTACCCATGGGATCTTTAATGTCACGCCGCGTCAGATTTGCGTCCAAATGACCCTGCTCTATATTGGCCTGGAATGTTGTTTCAGTTCCGATATATTTAACCGGTCTCCTGAGACATTAACTGTCGAGATGGGTTTCGCGTCAAATTGTTAGTAAAAAGAAAGATATCAAGGTAGCAACAGAAATTTACGTTATTCACAGTAGGGCCCAAGTAGTGCTGAGCGATTTGATTCGGTGATTCGAAGCACAATATATTCGAATGAATCGTGAATCGTTCACAGTACTAAATATTTAAATATGGACTAGAATTTTCATTTTTAACGACAAAATGCGATCAATTTTTGTCAAATTTGAACAAAATCGATAATAAAGCTATTACACCCTGGGTTGAGTAGTGGGCATGGATTAATGAGCCGGATACGTCGGGACTCGAACCCGAGATCTTCAACCTGCAATGCCAACATGAGTAACCACTAGGAATGTTTATGCGTTATGCTCTGCCGACAATAATCGGCGGAGCGATCTGTCAGTGGCCGTGAGCAGGTAAGGTTTAGTTTAACAAGATTAATTTGACCTGGGGTTGGATTTTTGGTATTTTTTTCATTCGAAAAATCATTAAATTCTGCACGATTCGCGTACAGTTGAATTTTCTATACAGTATTACTCAAAGCAAAGAACCAGAATCTTATTCCACATTATTTTAGTTGTTTTATAAAAGCTTTGCTTCTTTTTTATTCAAAAATCTTTAAAACATTCCTTTCAAAAAAGTGTTAAATATAATCAACAAAAGACCAATTTTTGATTGATACAATTTTGAAAGTTTTCGCCTTTACTCCCAAAATTTGACACCTTCGCCCCCGCTTGGAACGAAGGAAGGGAGTGCAATTGCCCACGCGGTCTCGACGACCATAGTCTGACATCAGAAGGGATCTTGTTATTGAGTAAATTCAATCGGTAGAAATGTCGTTATTTTTATTGTGAAATTGTATCTCAGTATCTAATGGCAAAGTGTCGATTTTCACACGCTTGTGTTCTATAGTGGATTTTAATACAACTCAATAGAAATATCCATTCATAATATAAAACACGGGAAGTGATAGGGTTTCGATTTTCAATGTAGGAAACGGGTTTGTCACGTACGGACCATACCCAAACAGGTTAGGGCCACAATACATGTGAAGTTGTCTTACCGATGCAATGCGTTGTTTCTGGCAACGAAATAAAAAAACGACAATGTACGCCTGCCTGCATTGCTTTGTGTTAATCGTATTCAGATGCCTGCAAAGCACAAACGCAAGCAACGAAACGAGCACTCTCTGTTAGCTTGCAGAGCAAATCGTTCGGTTGCGTTGGGAAATGCAAGGAACCACATGCGAAGCATTACACCAGCGTAAACGTGAAAGGGTAAAAAAAAATGAACGTACAAAAAACGCAATCTTCGCAAACGTGTATTGTGGTCTTCAGACCCCACCGTAAGGGCGCGATCCATCAGTGACCCATGCTTAAGTGAACATGTTCGAATGAAACTTATTGGGACACATGCCAATAAGGTAGTGCCTCGTCAACGACTATTATAAATGTAATAGAAAAACACTCGAATCAGTAAGTATTAAATTTCAATGGTTAATTGATAAACAGGCGTTAGTAAATAGTCGGACAATGTGAAGACGCGACGCTGATAAATTGGGTTTTTTGGAAGATCGTATTTCGATACCGCGTGTGTAACGACCACGTGGTTCGACCATGTGTTATGTTGCTGCTGTTATGTGGCTGACATGCGTCTTGCGTAATTTTACGTACAACGTGACAAAATTGGACGATGCGAGCATAAAGAAGGCGTTTTGATGTAGGGTAGGATTCCATTTTTATTACACGGGGGAGTTGGACGAGAATATAGCTTAATCACATCGCGAACCACGGCCTCTCGTGCAGACACCAGTTCCGAATCAGGGCCAAGGGGCCTGTGGCTTTGTGGCTTATCTTATTTTCCATTTTCCTGTGCATGGACACGGTTGGTGTGGGAAGCCGTAATGCAGTTGCTTACGTGAGCCCCGCTTATAAGCATCATCCCCCACGAGATTCGAACCTCCGTCACGACGAGCAGAGATGTGAAGCCCGAAGCGCGTTACAAACGCCTTACCGATTGAGCTAACCTACCATCCTCAAAACGTGCAGCGGTGTTCGAGTCACTTTTCAAGTCAATGTTGGATCGCGCCATCGGAGCATAACCTATCAATGCCTTTTCTATACAAAGTGAACTTTTTACCTGATAGACAGAATCAAATAAAATCTAACTTTCCTTAACATCAGAAAGGTGCTGATTATGACGAAAAGTAATATTGAAAAATTTCATCTGTTCGATTTTATACCAAATAAAAATACCAGATTTATTCATCAAGTTTCTGTATCTTTGTTAAATTGTTAAAAACAACGTCTTGGAATTTCCTACCTCGGTTTCACATTGACTATGACCCACTATTTCCAGTAAATAATTTTGCTTGGAAAGTTTGCGCTAACAATTGTTTTTTGTATTGAAATTCGTTTGTACTAGTTGAATATTTCCGCGTGGAATTTTTGCATACAGCACTACTGACTAAGAACAACAAATTTTCCCAGAATTAGCTGATGTATGCACTCGGATGTGCTTCGTTTACATTTCCTATATAGAAAGCACTGAGTAAAAAATGAATCCTTAGATCTAACCCGTGATTTTTTTTTATAAGCATGAGACAAAGACGGTCCTCGTCGGCGCAATCCATCAGTCCCCCAAGCTTAACAATTTTTTTTTAAATTTTTTTTTCATACCTCCTTCATGCTCTGGTTCACCGTGACTAACGCCCTTTACCAACGGCCACAATCATATATTTTCACAATACTACTAACCGAAATATAGTAAATAGGTTTGGGTAATTCGATTCAGTGATTCGAATCGATTCGAAGCACGAATTATTGGAATCAATCGGGAATCGTTCATAGGAAAACAATCTTCCCAAATGAACTGAAATTTTTATTTTTAACCGCAAAATGCAATCCATTTTGGTCAAACTTGACCAAAATCGTCTGTATTTGTCGTTAAAATGTGACAATTGCTGCTCATAGACATAGAGTGTCAATTGAAGAAATATACTATGAACTATAAATGTCTTGATTTTCGTAATAGAGATGTAATAGTAAAAATGGGATATTTGTTATTTACATGGGATTAGTGATTCGACCCGATTCGAAAAAATTATTCGAGCCAAATTGAATTCTAAATGCTTCGGTTTTGCCCAGACCCAGCTGTAGCTGCATACTATGTCGTGTTCAAATATCGTATTTGCCTCGACATGTTTTGTTCAGAATCTCAATAATGCCCGTCTAAATTTTACTTTGGCAAAAATATTGTAATTTTTTTAAACCCACTACTTGGAACGGATCACCCTGACGGAGGCCCTGTACCGGCGGCCACTTATAGACGGATAGGGCTGGAGTTGTTGGGAAGATATGATATGTAGAGTGAATTTACGAGACGGGCTCGCCGGGCGAACCCGAGATATGCAACCTGTGATACCATCGCGCCTATTGTCCACCTATTGGCAGTAGTTGATGAAAAATACCACGAAATTTATATTATTTCATTAATTTATATTATAACATTAAAAATTAAGAACCCCTTTTTTGCTGAAATTTAGCGCAAGGTTTTCCAATATATTGAGGATATACTTTGAAACATGTGAAAATCTCAATTTTTTCAAATAAATTTGTGTCGAAAAGGGGCGTACAAGGTCTCCTTAAGCAAACTTTTAGGCTATCTCATTCCTTTTCCAATGGAAAAGTTGTTTTTTACGCTAAAAGTCAGACTCAAACGGTACAGCCTTGCTCAGAGTCAATTTCAATAAATCAAAAATTTTAAAAATTTATAAAGAATCACAGCCCTTGTGTTTATCGCAAAATATCTTAATATACCCAGTCGATAATGCTCTACAATTTTTATTAATCCGCAGTATTAAGTAAATTTTACATCTTTTTCAACAGTAATTTTGCAAGAATGCGAACGCAGATGACTGTTTTGCAAACTTGCCAAGCGAGCGAAAGTACTCCATGACATCACAAAAAATTTACTTCGCTGGTAAACAACTCATTATGACAAAATAGATGAGTAGTCGTTGAACAATGGATTTCCTTGGAAACGAAATTCGTCAGCATTGCTGCCTGCTGCTCAAGCGAGTAAAAAATGAATCAGCAGGGCTATTATGCTTTCTGTTAACCTACGTGGCTTTAAAACTCATTTCCATAAATATCTTTCAGAAATGAAGATTGTTTAATCCTGCGTCATTCCTGCATTTATGTAGCTCTCGCACAATGGAGGCTATCATGTATGATACATCTCATGCAACCTTGCTTTGAGCGAATTTTGATAAAAAAAATTATTATTAGCGCGGAAATCACCAAAAGCACGTATCCGCAATATTCACAGGAACTCACGCGAACTGTTGGCTTGCAAACAATAAAATTCACCCTATCGACTTAAAAGCGGCAACCCGGCACGAAATTATGCTTTTTCAAGCGTGAGCAACAGATAGACCGCGCCTCGGCGTCGCGTTCCATCCGTGGCCCACGCTTAACAATATATGTTTAATCAGCAACACGAAAGTGACAATTTAATGACTCCTGATGACCAAAGTCCGACGCAGAACTCATGGAAAACACCTTGTAATCATTTTACGAAACTGTGACGAAAATGTGCTTTTTAATGAAATTCAACCCCTTTGGCCGCCATTGTGGGAGGGTGTAAAGATGAAATAGAATGGGTCAATGAGCCTGGATGATACCTAAGTTTTGTTGAGTGTGAGTCACTGATGGATCGCGTCGACGTGTGTAGATGAGAAGAGTATAATTTTTGTTTTCAGTTATAGGAAAATACCAGTCATTTATCTGAATTTTCTTGACAGCTCCAAGCTTCCTTCTACCCAAACTGGATAAAAAAGGTCACGAAGCGGCAGTTTTGTTTTTGAACAATACCTGGAAATATGACATGATTTGACTAAATCTTTAAAATTTGCATTTTTTCGAGCAAAGGTCGCAATCATTCTTGTTCATCAGCCATAGATGGATCATAGATCGCAGATACAAACAGTGCTACAAAGGGAGATCCTCCTCCAAGATTCTATAAGGCGGAAAGTCAACCCCAATATTTAGCAATTTTAGCAAAAATATTTTCAAAATAAGCGAAAATAATTCTTCGCGCCTTCAGCGCGTAACCGCGTCTTATACCGAATCTTATCGTTTTGCTTTCAAAATGTTGTATTTCTCAACAAAAAGGGTACAAAACTTTTGTGAGCCTTCGGCACGCACTTTTTGATGGGGAAAAAATATAACTTTGATTTCCTATTCCCTCTCATATCCCAATACTTCGCCTCCACTGTCCTCAGAGACCTTTTAACAGGCACAACAATGGAAAAGATAGAACTGAATCATAATGATATGCAGTTAAACATCTTTTGTACAATAAAATCTTTTGTACGTCAAATCTGTCCTAGGAAATGGTAAAGTCATTATTTCCTTTTATTTGCCTTTTACGGCATGTAGGAAAATACGTTAGGACTCTTCTGAAGCCAACTTCTTTGACGTTCTTCATCTGTGGCTTAAAAAGTGTGGGCTTTGAGAACAATTTTTTTATATTGGTTAACCCTGTGATTTGTATTGCAATTTCCTGCAGAATAAAAAGTTTATTAGATGCGTCCAATATGGCTCTTTTTTATGACTTCATAATGTGCGCCAGAGGTGAAATTTTCCAGCAATGTCCATAATTACCTGAATTGTACGTATGAGTAGTTACATTAAAGCCGCCAAATTTTTGAAAAAAAATATATTTGGTTTAAAAAAGACCAAGAAATTCAAGTTTGTCCGGTCATGACTATTTCGTCTTAATGGCCTCACCTATATTACAAAGGAAAATAATCCATTGGTAAAACGAAGTAATCTAACCTCGTCACATTTTTCTCGCGCCTTCGGAAGCTGTGGATTGATTATTGTCAATGCGATATCATGCGCACGTCCGTTAAAATTCCCCTTCTTTGCCATTGTGGCCTTTATGACCTTTTCGGCTTCCTATCACGTATAACGTTACTACTTCCCGCTTCCATGGTGCCTGTTATTTATTATAGTATGCATCACGGTAATATATGTCACGATATCTAGGCCTAGATCTCGTGCAGGTCAAATATTGCGTGGTCAGCAGCGAATGCTTCAAAATGCGATGCCACATCAAAAGCTATGGAAAATTATATTAAACACTGCACCTTGGTGGCTGGTTTCAGAAGTTATAATTTTTTTTATTGAAATTTACTCTGAGCAAGGCCAGAAGCAGCGTTCAGAAGGAACCAGCCAACGGCCACTCAATAACAAAGAACTGCTAAAAGATGTAGTACCAGCAACTGCACTCTAAAAGGAAAACAACACAAACGGAACTGAACCGCCATGGTTGAGTGCGGTGAGTGGTATCTGCCCTGGACTTCCCACTTCTATGCTTCCTTGTAGTCGCCTCCTACGACACGTGGGAAATACGTTAGGACTATTCTAAAGCTCGTACCTGTATGGCATTAAATGATAATTGTGAACCATCTCTTTGGTTTCCTATCACCTATCTTAACATTGCCATCTATACTCGAGCATGGCCGAAATCCTTCCCCCAGTGAAATTTTAGTTTGTCATGTATGTATGTGCCACACCATCTGTTCAACCACGACACATATTTCATAGGATGATACCTCTGATCCCAAAAATAACAGCAAATTATAGAAATAAAGCGGAGGGAAGGGGGGTCATGAGAATACAACTCCCGCTTCCTCCTCTCTTACAACCTAAAAAAAGCGGTCCTTTGGACAATCTGGGCATTCAAGTTTGTTGTTATCTACAATTGAATTCTATAATGTAAGGAAATATAGAAAGTGGGTCAACAGTTTTGTGGTATTTCAACAATGTCACAAAGTGAGCTGCTTTACCAAGTGTGCTGCATGGCTTTAAACCTTCGCTGATTTAACCTGAATGATTTAACAAAGCAGGCATTCGGGCATGGAATGACTAAAAAGCAAAAACGCGTGAAAGTGACGGAAGGAAGTTATTTTGGCGGGAAACCTAATAATTCCGTGATTGGAGTCATTGTGTGACCTTTGGCAGGTTAGAACGAAAGGCAGAGACAATTAGATAGAGATAGGGAGAGGATTCAATTAGTTGCATCGCTTCAATAGTTGGCATCGCTATTTTATTCATTGAATCCAACTTTAAAAAAAGACAAAAGTGGCACTAGAAAAACCAACTAGTGACTAATGACGGTGAATCAATTCGATTCGAACATAGCAAATCGATTCCACACATAGGATAAGATGCACTTATTCTGGCTATTTCAGACTCCGAAATCCCCTTTTTCAAAAGTTTTTCGAGACCCCGGCGAAACTTTTGGCATGTATAATAAAAACGCTATTTTGTGGCGAAATATCACCTCGACAATTTTTTTTCAATTTTGGTCCACCCATCGTTTTCAAGGCTCTGAATATGCCCATGCATTCGACACTGACATTTATCACTCCCTACATTTAGAAGCCAATGAACATCTCCACGTATTTCATTGATGTGTTTATTAAATGAATTTGACTTGATCCTTGTTTAAAGCTACCAGCAGTAAGAAAAATTTGGAGTATCTGACAACACTTTTCAATGTTTGAATATGGTACGGATAGTTTTTTTTAACCTGTAAGAGCCTAACATTATTGTACATCTGCTAAAGAGGTTTGGGGAGAAACCGTTCCTTACTTTTAGCGAAAGTGGGGGACACTCATCGTTTGGAGGCAAGGAAAGAAAGAAGAGTAAAATTAGAATAGTAAGCGGATAAGGCTTTTGAGAGGCTTATCTTTTAAGTTGAGCCTTATTTCGTCATAATGAATTTTTCATTCAGGGATCAAAGTATTATGTTTTAATAATTAATCATTGTTTGAAATACAGATGCTCTTGTTACGTCATATTTAATCATGAAATGCGATATAAGCATGACTTCATCTGTATACCGTCTGTCTTTTGACAGTTTTAACATTAATATTCTAGCCAAAATATCGCTGTGTCGTTACGTGTACATAATAAAGTAGCGTGACAGCTTTTAATTTTGTTTAAAACAAGAAATATTTAGCCCCCTTCCTCTTTTTAATTCGCTTCATGAATGATCGGCCTAAAAGGGGTCAGCTAACGACCACTCAAATGGTAAAAAACGAGCCACTGCAATCTAAGCTGAAAATATCCCAAATGGAAAGTGAACCTCCATTGCAAATTGTAGTTAGTGTTAACTTATCTGCCCTGGGTGATGACAAACTCTATTTCACTATAACTCACAGTCATGTACATATTTTACGTCTATGACGTGTTATCTTGTTATTTAGAAGGCTATATTCATTTACTAACGTTAGTATTATTTTAAATAGAAAAATTAAAGAGGCGGAGATTTTAAAAATTGCGTTGCAGTTGTGATTTCACAGTTCATATACCCTCAAATCATTCAAATATCCCATTTTTCACCCTTCAATTTTGATCGAAATTCGAAATACGCTGAATTGTCACATCCAAAAATATGAAAAAAAAAAAACAAATTTAGAAGAGGTCCCACCGAGATTTGAACTCGGATCGCAGGATTCAAAGTCCTGAGTGCTAACCATTACACCATGGGGCCAGACGCTCAAGCAAGACAAGCCTTCCGTACATGTTCTCTTTTGTTGATATTCTCTCGTTTTCGCGATTCCATCTGATCTATTTACAATATTGAAAAGAACTTGATACAATGGCCAGGCTTTGGATAGGGGGAGGGGAGATTGGGGGTTCTCCCAACGGCCTGTAAACCCACAAAATGGTCAAAATCAAAATCATAGATAAACCCAAAATATCTCCGTGCTTTATTTTTTTATCGAAATATATTGGCAATTCCAGCAATTGGGTATTTCTTGCGTGGCAACAAAAAAAAAATAAAAATAAATAAATAAACGTATCAAAAGTAACTGACAAAGAATATATAACCACACGAAACAGAATAAATCAAGTAAAATATAAAACAGGTAAATTTAATTAATTAATCGCGTCTTTTTACATAGTTTAGTTAAGATGAGTTCATGCTGGCAATTTTTCGGTGCTCGAAATTCGACAAAACTCGATATTATCACTTTTTCAAAACACATTTCAGCTCGATTTTTTTATTATTTCTACGTCTAAAACCAGGTGAAAAACATTCTTTTTTGTCTGCAGGAGGTCCCACCATGCGCCCCAAATACGCTACCGAGCCCAACGACTTTAACGAAGTAGTTTTTGCCTTATAGGTAGCGGTCAGTTGGTCAATCAATTTTGTCAAGCATGACTCACAGATGGACCGCGCCTTGCCGGCGCGATCCATCAGTGACCCAAGCTTAACAAAAAAATGCATTCACAAAATATTCCGACCTCGGTTTTAGAAAGAGTTCAGAAAAAAAAATTAGCGTTCGCAATTCTCCTTACCTATGCGAAAGGCAATCAATCGATCAGACGTATAATTATTGAGCGTGTACGGTAATTAGGATCCATAATTACAGCCATCAATTTTCTAATAATACATAAAAGTTTTGTAGGATTTACAGTTTGTTTATGCAAATTAATCAAATCGACGTTCGCCACGTTGATGTTCTTTGATCTATTAGGTCTATTTCAACTAATGGAATTGGGTCTTTATTTAATTGTTTTGGACAATTTGAACAAAAATGCAACTTAAGTCCATAGACATACGATTACGATGTATTAGTTGCTCCTGAAATGGGATGTGCGTGAAGAATTTTAAAATATATGTTTTTTTTTTTATTGAAATTCACTTTGACAAGGCCGGAAGCAGCTTCTAAGAGGAACTAACCAACAGTCAGTCAATAGCAAACAGCTGATAAGAAAGGCAGTACTAGCAACTGCACTCTAAATGGAAAACATCCCAAACAGAACTGAACCACCGTGGTAAAGTGCAGATTACGTCATTTAGCTAACTAGTGAACTTATTCCTCGTATAAACTTGGGATTTCTGCTCATGATTGATTTAATTAATTTTCTAATAATTATAGAAATTTAACTTGTCAGACACAACTTTAAGTTTGTTTATTATAATAAATCAAATTGACGCTTTCTTCGTTAATATTTCTTTGATTTATTGGGTATTTTCTAACTTTAATATTTTGTCGATATTTAAACGTTTTAGACAATTTGTTCGAAAACTTTACTTAGTCGATAAACATACGTACGAGGACGAAAATGAATCAGTTGGCCCGGATTTGTAAAAAATCTGTTTTTCTGAAACTTGTTTTTTTATTACTTTGTTTTTTTTATTACATTCAGCTTACAAATGAAGACTCCGAACTTATGAGGCGACGTATTCTGGCTTGAATAAATTTGGAATTTCAAATTTTGCTCATTGATGAGTTAATTACATCCATTGATATTCTAATAATACATGGAAGTTTGGCGTGATACACACAACTCCAAAAATATGTTTATTTAAATAAATCAAACTGAACTTTGATCATTTATTTTCAAACAGTAATATTTGGCCGATGTATTAGCGTTTTGGACAAATTAAACAAAAGCTTAACTTAAATCCATAGACATAGAGGGTTAATGGATCATTTGGCTCCCGAATTAGAGCATTATTTGAAGAGTTTTATTAAATAATTCAGCTGACTAATGAAGGTTCCGAAATGCGCCTGGATGAGTTAATTTTAATCAGTGCTTTTGATATTTTAGGTATTTTTCAAGAGGTGGAAATTGGCTAAGACTTTCTTTCCGACAATTTGTTCAAAAAAACGTTACTTGAGTTTAAGAACATAATGTACGTGGACGGTTAGTCGGGCCCGGAAATAGTGCTTTGTATAAAGTGTTTTAAAACCTTTTTCATTATGTCATTCACCTAACTAATGAAGGTTCCGAAATTTTGCGGCGTGGGTAAACTTAGCAATTTCAAATGTCGCGCATTGATGAAATAATTATATAGCCATCGCTTTTCAAAAAATGCAGGAATACAGGGATATTCATAGTGATTCTCAATTGCTCAACCGGTGATGTGCAAACGATGTTTTATTTTTGTCAAGGTTTCGAATGTCTATACAAACGTTCTTCATCATGGTAATGGAAAGGCTTAGTCATCGATATTACTATATCTAATCCTATCTGCGTTGGAAGATTGTCTGATAAGCTGCAGGAAACATGCAAGTCTTCTTATCATTCTTTTTTTGATGAGCTGTTGATATGAAATGCCTATTTTAGAATCATATTTAGAATCATGACGAGATCCGTGCCCAGCACATTTGGCAGCCATTGGTCAAAAAATTGTTTTTAATAGTTTTATTTCAATATCAACAAAATATAAAATATACCATTTTAGGAGTAAAACCGATAAAAATAATTGTGCGTTCAATGGGGCTTGGCAAAACCGAATCATATGTAATTCGAATATGATTCAAATATTTTTTCAAACCGGATCGAAACACTAATTCTATGTGTATAACAAATATTTCATTTTTGCTATTAAAACATGTCTCCAACGTGAAAATGAAGAAATTCATAGTTTATTGTGTATTATCAATTCCTACTAAGATCAACGATTTTCATATTTTAACGACGAAATATATTTGATTTGAAATGAAAATCCTGGTTTATTCACCAAGTTTTTGAATGAACCATATACGATCGATTCGAATAAATTGTTCCTAGAATCACCGAATCGAATTGCCCAGCCCTAGCGTCCAATTCAAAGGCGCCTATTTTGCCTGCTTCGAATGTTTTCGTATATAATTCCAAAATCTTGGAGAAGGGGGGGACTGTTTCAAAACTTGAAGATGACATCCCTCCGCCCATTCATAAGATTTTCAAAATTCAAAGTTCGACGCGCCTTCGTCAACGTAATAACTTATACGTTCTTGGCAAAATATGTGAATATGATGACTCGTGACGTAATTACTGAAAAGGTTTTGAGGTCACGTATCTTGGCAAAGTTACACAAAATAGTTCAAAATTTATTGAGATCAAAGTTCATTTTTTTTATTAAAATTTAAATACTGTATTTTGTTCTGTAAGCATCATTAGCACGCGCCTAACAAAAAAATTTGAATTTCGATAAATCTAACGTACCTTAGATTTATTTCAAAGTCCAACTAAACGGTTTGAAATTTGACAAGATATGAAATAAAGTTAAAGTTCAGCTCTTTCAATTAATCATTGGTACATTTATGTAGTAACGATTTTTGATTGGGTCTAATTAGGGCTGGCCAATTCGACTCGATGATTCGAATCGATTCGAAGCACAATTTATTCGAATCAATCATGAATCGTTCATATGAACAAAAACTTGCCAAATAAACTAGAATTTTCATTTTTGACGACGAAAGGCTATCGATTTTGGTCAACTTTGACCAAAATCGATAGCATTTTGCCCTTAAAATATGAAAATTGTTGCTCTTGAACATGAGGTGTGAATTGAAAATACACTACAAACTATTAATTTCTTGATAACCATGATGGAGACAGGTTGTAATAGTAAATTGTAATTGTAATAGTGTTATTTACAAGAAATTAGTGATTCGATCCGATTCGAAAACACTCTTCGAATCAGATTCGAATTCCAAATGATTCGGTTTTGCCAGCCCTAGGTCCAAGCAAATGTGTCTATTTGATTTATTTCATTAAACAACTTCGTTTATTTTCATGTCATCATCACTAGCTCACGTTTTATTATAAAACTAACGGCCAAAATAATTTGAATTAATTGCCATACGTGTCCGGATAATTACTGTGAAGATTTGTTCTGAAAACAAAATGGAGAAGAAATTTTCATTTGCTCGTTTTGCTCGTCTTCAAAAGCATATTTAAATGAAAGTAAGAAGTTGTTGTAGGTTTTGTCATAACCGAAAAAACTGGAAACTTGTGCTCGTTACTGTTTGGCTACCATCTTCTCTGGTGGATTCCATGCTTCACGTGGATACATATTAATTATCCCAATTTTAATCGAATTCGAAATAATTCGGCTTCGTTCGACCCTAGCTAAAATACATCGCCTCTGGAGAGGTCCATCGACAGTCCATACTTGGCATAAAGCTTATCAAAAACGAAGTTTTGAAGCTTTGAACTTGCAATTGGCGCAAATGAACAATAAATATACTGTACTTTTGTCGCAGTGCAGACACATGGAAGGGTCACAAGTATCAGAGCCAAAAATATATTTTTAAAAAAGCCACGTTTTTGTCTTTCGATAACATTGAAGTGAGCGATTCGATGCGTGACCGTTTCACCACCGAGCGTGCCCTTCAGCAAGGCACATCGCGGGTAGCTGTAACATAGAACAGACACACAGTCACTACAAAGGTCCGTGCCTAACGGTTGTTGGGTATAAGCCCTTTGGTAGGTTCATGGACAGGACATAGCTAATAATTCGAAAAACCAAAAAACAACAACATTGAAGTGATATATTCCCTGCGTTTTAAAGAACTCTTTAAAGCTTTATTCTTTAAACCTTTTAAAGAATAGCCATGCACCAATCTCCCCTAACAGGCTACCCAAAGGGAGAGAAGAAGGATATACAAAAAAAGGGCGTGGTTAGAGATATTTCTGAATGAACTACCTAGATGTCGACCTAGTTCTGAAATTTTTAAACGTGACTTCTGGAACATTATTGGACAACAGCGCCTGATAGTGGAGAGACATAATAAACTCGCTTTCATGTGATCAGTTGTTATTTTTTCAAAATTCTAATCCTAAAGTGATGTCATATAAATAATATTTGTTAACCTATTGTTATTAAACAATATGTTCTTATTTGGTCATAATGCCTTTAAATTATGAGCGATTGTTTAATTAAGAATTCATCATTTGCCTTCGAGCAAAAAAATCTTTGTTGCACCATAATTGATCAATAAGATAGGAGAAATCGTTCGATTACCACGTGTTTGGTATCACGCCATATCGAAACGCAATTATTTGACAAGTATGAGCCACAGATGGAACGCGCCTCGACGGCGCGATCCATCAGTGGATCATACTTGGCAAAGTCTGGTTTATTGTAATTTCCCCGACAATGAGGTGACATAATCGTCTAGTTATTCACGTGATATTTTAATCGGCTTATAAGGTGATAAAAATGAGGCGAAAAAATCTCCAGCGAATGTTTTTTTTACTATTATTACCAAGAAAAGCCCTTGCCAGCAATGGACACATATGCATGTACACATGACATAATATTAAGTGTAAAAATGATATAAAGCATTAAAATAATAAACACGTTACAGTGGAAAATGACATTCCGAGGTATCGTTTAGTGAATTGTAAACCTTCTTCCTTATTTACTTGCGACTTCGGATCAATATGTGGCTATTGCTACAAGGATGCTCGAATAAGATCAAAGTTAAGAACAGAAACAACAAGATCTCTTTCCACAAAATCAAAATTACAAGTAAGCAAACTATTATAATTTGGTGAGCGTATGAACGTCGTGGCGCGATCCATCAGCGACCAATACTTTACAAAATAAAACCAAACTAAATTCTTTTGTTGGGACGGATTTTGGAATTTTTGAATCCAAAATTTTTTAAAACTAAATTTTATTGTATCCCCGCAATTTTACACAATGCGCCCTATATTATCTTTTTCTTCTTTTTATTTTGTCTGGAGAAGTTAGGATATGCCTTCACGAAAGCTCAAAAATATACTTGTTATTTTCTGGGAATGGATCATGTTATTTTTATAGTGGAAAATGTCAAATACTTAAGTCAAAGTACCAGACTGAAGCGAATATTGTTTGGCCGATCACGTTTTGTGTGACCACAATTTCCACCGTGCCTCGTCGTTTTATGCGTCTAGTAATTCACGTGATATTTTAATCTGCTTGTGAGGTGGAAGAAATTGAAAGAAAAATATAGGTGGTGACCAATAATAGATTTGTCGATTTTAAACGGATTCGGCGAGCATTACTGATTTTATTTTGACTATTTATAAAAAGAGTTTAAGGTCGTTTCCATTTGTTTGACGGCAAAAATACTATTTCATCATAAACATTTCTCGCATACAATGCGCCAAGATTTTTTACTGTCCCACTAAAAGTCGTTTAACTTTTCAAGGTTACAGTGCGCATTTATTTTTTTTTACTCCCCACCCTCACAAATAAAAGATTTTGTAACCGTCCACATCTACACGTCATTTCGAATAATTTTTTTTGCCTCGTTGGCGCGATCCAACAGTGCTCTCGGCAAAACCGAAGCATTAGGAATTCGAATATGATTCTAATTATTTATTCGAATCGGATCGAATCAATAATTCAATATAAATAACAAATATCCCAATTTTACTATTACAACTTGTTACCATTATAAAAATCAAAAAATTTATAGTTTATTGTGTATTTTCAATTCTAAGATCAACAATTTTCATGTATTAACGACAAAATAAAATCGCACACGACACAATAAAAATGTGACCAAAATCGATTGCATTTGTCGTTAACAATTAAAATTTTAGTTTATTTAGAAAGTTTCTGTTCCTATGAACGATTCACGATTGATTCGAATAAATAGTTCTTCGAACGGATTCGAATTATCGAATCGAATTGACCAGCCCTATACTCAACAAAATATCACAAAACAACATTCGCCAAAGGTAATATTGTTTTTTTTCCAAAGCAGTAAATTAACACCAAAAACCCAAATGGCGCTCGACACACATCCTTTTTTCTTCTTTTGTTATTAATTTTTAATTGTCCCGCTTAAACGAACTTCTAACCTTCAACGTCTAGTGTTTTTATTGTTGAGTAAATCATGCTTGACGTCAGCGACGAGATCCATCACTGGACCAAACTCAACAAAAAAGTGTATAAGCAAATAAATTCCCTCTGAACGTTCTCAACACATGTATTATTTAGTGAACACTTTGAAAGGCGCCACCGTGATACCTTTGGCTCTACAATTTCGGTCTGGAAATGACAATTTCTATTACCGGTAGTAAACTGTTGCGGCATTCACGGAATTACGTCGATGTGAACTAAATTTTCGGACGATTCGGACACCTTCGCGGTGCGTTCCATCGACAGCCCATAA
This sequence comes from Styela plicata, assembly GCA_963675895.2. NCBI lineage: Eukaryota > Metazoa > Chordata > Ascidiacea > Stolidobranchia > Styelidae > Styela > Styela plicata. The sequence goes on along the minus strand of OZ023143.1, from coordinate 24,809,405 downwards.
TTATCTAAAAAATGTCGGTTTTGTAGCTTTATAAATAAAATTATAATAATAATGATAAAATTACTGTCACAGAGCGGCGATTTTACTTTTCTTTTGCTCGGTTTGAAAGTGACAACTTCTATTCTGAGAGTACACCTTATTCGGCATGCACGAAATTACGTCGATGTGAGTGTGGACAATTCGTTCTCGACTGCTTTCTATTTCTCGCGTAAATGTTTGTAACGAGAGGGATATAATTTCAGTTTCGTCCCGCGGGAGAGGAAAGCTGAGAATACGACCCAATTAAATATATGGCGAAAAACCACCTTTTGCACAGATACCAATTCTGAATTCGGGCTGAAGGTATTGGTCTAACATTTACTCTTTTTTCATGTAATGGATGGACATGGTTTAGTGGAGGAAGTCGTAACCATCGGTTACGTGAGACGCTTTTCAATAAATAATTATATATTTTTATAAATATGAGTCGTGTACGTTGTTGTCTTCTCAAAAATATAATAAACTCGGTGAATTATTGATATATGACTTTAAGTCATGTGGTGTTTATGATGTAAGAATATGGAATGCCTGTAATGCATTGTAATGTAATCAATGCAACCCACAAATATTTTTAAAATGTTTAGTCTGTATAACTAAAATGTGTTCATTTGGCGGAATTTTAATATTTCTAAACATTTAAGTATTAATGCCAAAGAATTTCTTGGACTAAGGAGCTCAAACTTGAAAGGTTGTAGATACTTTGTAATACTTTGCCGACACTTAATTATATAATTAAACGCTTGCGTCTGAGACGCATAGTCTAGAAGTATAGCCTACACACTGTGACAAAAGCACAGTAAATTTACGTTTTTTTCGCAGTAATTGTATATTTCAAAATTCCGTAGCCTCATAGTATACGTGATGCCAAGTGTGTGCTCCAATAGATAAGTGCGTTTTGATAAGTATGGGTTACTGATGGATCGCGCCGTCGAGGCGCGGTCCATCAGTAACTCATACTTAACAAAATCTAATTTCCGACCGGTATGTTTCGAATGGCGCGTTCCAGCAACGCACAATTCATCATTCATTAACCATCCTTGTTCCGTAGGTGAGGGCTTTGGAATAGTCTTATCGTATTATTCTAAAATGAAACAAAGAAGAGATAGAATATTTTATCATCGCCCAGAGCAAATACACCACGGCGTTTTACCATAGCGGTTCTGTTCTGTCCAGGATATTTTCTTGGAGTGCAGTAGCTGGCCCTTGGGTGGTTCCTTTCAGTCACTGATACTCTCGTCTTGCTTGGAGCGCATTCCAATTAAAAAATTCCTTAAGTAAAATTGCGGTCAAGGAAAGACGATTCACAGTATTTTGTTACGGCGATATTATACTCAATTTCATGTCTCAGTCTCAAATTAGGAAAGCAAAACTTCAGTATTTGCTAATGCATTGGTATACTTTTTAAACATTAAATAATATATTTCAATGTCCGTGTTTTTAAAGAAGTTTGGCTTGGAGTTGTAAAAAATTGGTTTTGTCAGGAATGTGCGACAAATGAGGCGTTTCGAAGTCACTTGTGGGACGGGAATACGTTGGTCTGTTACTCGTGTTTGTTATCAACAATCACCAGGTTATGGCCTAGTAGAGGTTAATATGCTGACATCGCGGGTTGAAGATCTATGGCCCGTGTAACTGCAAGACCTCTGGGACAAGTTGGTTCCTTTTAAGGAGTGGCTATAAAAATATGCCATTACTTTTGCTTGGTATTGACTCCAAGTCAAGTCAAGTCAAATCCATAACATTACTTCCCTTCTTTCATCTTATTCATGAGATATAATGGTTTTTATTATAAAATATAAAATGCGTAAGAAAAAAAAAGCAAATTACTTTAACGAAATTGAATATTACTAAGCAAATCAGAACATAATGCTCTAAATGTTGTTAAATTTGCTGCATCCTTTCTTTTTTGAATTTTATTCTTCTATTTTGAAACCATATTTTAGCTTGATATTCATTTATACTAATCTTTTTGGCCAAATGGGTCCTCTCTGTCTCGATCTTTTTCAAATTGTGTTTCCAGTTGATTAGGTTGATTTTGTGTGAAAACAGTTCTTGTTCTTCTGTAATGTTTTTTGTTCTTTATATGTGTTTTGCATGGTGTCATTTGATTTGGTTGGAACGATCTTGATGGCACATACATATTTTCTTCTCTCTCTTGAAAAAATGGACGAATTTCGACCTTGATGTTTGTCATTTGATATCCATGGTCGAAAGAGAATTGTGTTATGATTTTGCTCAATATATGATGTTTCACTTTCTGATCCAGAAGAATATCCAGAATCTTCGTCAGATGTTGTGATGATTTTAATTTCATTTTGCAAATAATCCACTTTTCGTCGTTTCTCTCGGGTGAAAATTTCTTCTTTTTATCATCTTCTGTTGCGAGGATAGAATCAATTGTGAAGTTTGATTTATTTTTTCGCTTCCTTGTTGACGTTACTGTCTTATCGTTTCCAGATTCAAAATGATCTCTTTTCTGCAAAAATATTGTATTTTTGTCGTTCAATTTTTGGGTTTCAATCTTTTTAATCGTTGAAATATATTCGGTTTCCATTCCAAATACTCGGAAATATTCCGTCATTGAATATCTCAGTTGATCAGAATAAAACATTGGCATTGATGAGTTTCATTTCATTAAAAAGATGCAAGGTCTGATATTCCATTTCAACTGATGCTTTGTCGTCGTAAATCATACGGTAAAATATCCATTTAAATTAGATCTGATTAATATACTTTCAATCAGTTTTATCACAAGCATTTTTAACAAACACTACTATCATCTTTATCTCGGCGTTTTGTTTTAATGCGATGATTGAGATAAAGTATTGAATGTGGCAGATAAATCTTCATCGATAGAATCAAACAATGACAGGATTGTTCGATCGATCGGTGATAAACTTGGGTATTAGAATATGACAATAAATCGATTATAGTTGAACTTTGCTTTGATATTTTTCGTAATTTGTCTAACAGAGGATTTCATCTGAGAATACTATTTGTGTTTTTGCAATTTGATTACTTATCTACATCTGAGAACGATTATTATACCAGCTTAATTTCGAATAATCAAATTAAATTCAACTAAAATACGTAACTTGAAACACGTTAGAGAAACGAGTCATAATTTTTTTTGTCAATTTTTTACATGGAGTTCCAATTTTTTTATTTGTGAGTGCAGTCTAACTATCCTACAAAAGCCAGCATTTACCTTTTCTGGGTCCCCTACTCAACCCAGAGAGTAATAAATATGCTTTGGAACATCAGCCTTTATTCGGCTTTATTTTTTCATGTTATTAAATTTTTTTAGCAAGATTGTATTTATTTTTATCCTATTGAAGCTTAAGGCTGATTGAAATGTTTTTTTTTTCAATTTTATTCCACTAGATGTATTTTTGTTTGGATCGAAATATTTAATATTCGACCTGCTGGTCGATATATACTAAAATAAATAATTTCTGAGCGATGGCTTATTTGTTTGCCGGTGTTGTAAAGCCAGCAGCTTATAGAATACTCACTCGATCGTTATATAGTTTTCTTGACCTATTTATTCAAACCGTTTTAACCTACATTAAGATAAAAATTTCATTGCTTGGCTTCAAGTGCTTCAATGTGTTTGTTTTAAAATACACACTCCTTAGAGTAGAATAATATATAACTCGATCGTTATATAGTTTTCTTGGCCTATTTATTCGAACCGTTTCAACTTACACTGGGATAAAAAATTTCATCGCTTGGCTTCAAGTGCTTCAATGTGCGTGTTTTTATGGACATTTCTTGGCGTAGAATACTCTGGCCGAGACCCTGAGTTAGCTGTCACGGTTTGAGTTATTGGAAGGATAAGTAAGGCTGGGCAAAACCGAATCATTTGGCATTCAAATCTGATTCGAATAATAACATGTTAATACCAGATATCCCATTTTTACCCTTACAACTTGTCCCCATTGTGAAAATCAAGAAAATTATAGTTTATAGCGTATTTATCAGGAGCAACAATTTTCATATTTTAACGACAAAATACAACAAATTGCATTTTAACGTTAAAAATGAAAATTATAGGTCATTTAGCACGTTTTTGTTCCTATGAACGATTCAGGATTGATTCGAATTATTTTCGCTTCGAATCGAAACGCCATAAAACAGACATCAACCCGTCAATTTCAACAGCAGAAAGAAACCACGACGATCGTGTGTGCTTAAAAAACAATAATCCTTACAGAAGTGACACAGCATTTTTTGTTTTGTTTACACCTCACACCTCGACAGTGGGGTTAAACTACTATAAAGATAGGGTGACCCGTCCCTCATTAAATATTCATCCGCGCAGCTTTATCCTAATGTTATTATTTTTCTGGTAAAAACAATTCATAAATTCGTCATTTTTTCCCTGTAATTTGAATCTCAGTGTTTGGATTCAAGTGCAAAAAAAACACTTTTGGTTCAATGGACGTTGGGGGACAGAAATGAAAGATCGTCAGTGGTTTAGTATTTAGAAAAAGTAGGAGGGATTAAATTACAAAATGAGATCAATTGATGACATCTTAATGGGCGCCACGGACGAAAAGAGTTGTTGTATATCAAAATTGAACAGCTCAATATTTTTTAAATATGACTTCAGGACTTAAAAATGGCTAAATAAGTGATGAAACAACCATTGTGCGCCGAAGACGCTCCCAAATTTGGAAACTCCCTACGTTTGAATGACTTCAAAAGCTTAGCGCGACCCGCCAATGACCTAACGAAATTTGCCTTAAAATACAGGAGAATATTTGCCCGAAGTGGAAATAACATAAGGATAAATATAAAATTGCTTATTATTTTTTTGCCTTTCTGAAGTTTACATAACTTTCCTTTCTTTTTGTGGCAGTAAATGTCAGTTCTCTCTTCTCTTAAATAAATTATTTATGAATTGTTTTTCTCGCAGAATTTTTATCCTACAGGAGCAAAAGATAACTTCTGGATAAATTAGAAACAGAATAAACATCTAAGACTTTTAAATTTATCGAAATTTGTTTCAGCGATTCGTTGATATCTGCAATGCAACAACTAATCATCTCTCCTCCTTGTTTCCTTACAATCCTGGGTCCGCGCGTGAGAAAATCCACAAGTATATAGTATTAAGCATATATTAAAAAATCTGATGTTCGCATTCTACAGAAATCTACAGGAGTTTATTTCAATGGTAAAAATTAGGATCTGCGTGTGTAATGAAAAGCCTGATGGAAACACAGTAATGCATTTTTGTATTTGCTGTTACTCATTATATTTTCGATAATTGTCCAATTTTGCAAATTGAGAAGTATATCAAAGTTTAGAGGACGAGTATGATACATACACGTAAATCTCATCTCGTGTGGGACGGGCCCATCGCACAGATTCCACACCCGACTTGCGACTGGTGTGTGCACAGATAGCTCGTTTCGCCATATTAGCATGACGTATTCTCGACTTTCCTCTCCCGCAAGATATAAATGAAATCCCACCCCATTAGCCCCAATATAATATATAGTAATCATTGTTGCCTGCCCAATCCCCCCACATGTTTTTGTATTTGTATGTTATATATTTGTATATATTATATTATTTATTGCCCATTATTTTTCTGCCTATTTTCAATTTCACTAATCTTACTGATAAGTGGGTGAAAGGCCAACAGACGTGCTGAGTAAATACTCGCCTTTACACCACGTATACGAGGTTTTGTACCAATTGTTGAACATTTTTCTGGTTACTATAATATTCAAATATGCCAAGGTGGCCGAAGTGAACATATGTTTCTGATTAATTATAGAAAAATATGCAAATCTCGAAAAAAACGAACATTTTACATTTTTTCGAATGCTCATTAAAAATTAATTTCACGCGGAGCAATATTTATTTTAAAATGTAGGTCAAATAATGTCGATGGCTCCCGTGCATCAGTGCAAATGGTTTTTTGGTATATTCTAGTGTGTTCAAGCATTGCCCAGTGATAGATCGCGTATGTATACGCGATCTATCAATGGTCTATGCTTGAACTAAATGTAATTTCGACTTAAAATACTCCGTGAAATATTAATTACTTAATATTATCTTTGAATCAAGCATGGTGCAAGGATATTACTACAATATACGTTTGGGCCAAGTATGGATAAAATGTTGATAAAAAATCTCTCATAATTTGTTATTCTCTCGTTTTTTTTTATGTTTTCATTATGACGGAATAATCGTGATAAAAATTCAATTAGGAATTTGCATATTTGATTATGAGCGAATAATACCGGAAAATGTGTTATGTATAAATAGGTTTGAGGATTTCAATTTTGAAAAATATCAGAATTTGCCTAGAATTTAATGATTTTAAAATGTAATATAAATTTCGAGATATTTTTTATCCGAATTCACTCAGAGCCAAGGTTGCATAAGACTAATATAGAGTCTCTCAAAATGACTATTGTGAGAGACCTACATGAGTGCAAAAATAAAATATATAAACGGAAAGAGCAAATTAAAAAAAGCGTATGATTTTCTAAGCACTTTTGTGAGACCCATTCTTTATTCAAGAATTTACGGCGTGATGTGTTTGCTTCATTTTAGCCCCCAAATCAAACAAACAAAGACTACAATCCGAGTTCAAAATAATTTTGACTGAAATTATTTTAGCTAAAATATGTCATTGAATATTAATCAAAAGCATCGTGTGTGGATCTTCCCATACGAACGCGACGTATAGCATAACCTCGGTCAGAGTTGAATATTCTCGTTGATTTTGAAATCTGCTAATGAGTCTTTAACCCAGTGAGAAGAATATTGTCAACGTATCCTTGGTCGAACATCGGCGAGAAGGAGTGGGCAAAGCCGAATCGTTTGGAATTTAAATCTGATTCGAATAATTGAATGATTAATTTCATGTAAATGACAAATATTCCATTTTAACTATTACAGCTTGACTCTTTCGTGAAAATTTTTAGTTTCAATACACACTACATGTCTAAGAGCGATAATTTTCATATTTTAACGACAAAATAAAATCGATTTTGTCACATTTGCATTTTGTTGTTAAAAATGAAAACCCTGGTTCATTTAGCAAGTTTTTGTTCCTGTAAACAATTTATTTGAATTAATTCAAATAAATGGTGCTTCGAATCGATTCGAATCCTAGATCCGAGATCCGACTCGTCGGCGAAAAAAAAAATTGATAGTCTTGTATAAATAATCCAGCGCTTCTAAAAGCGGCAAAATCCTAACTGAAAAACATGTTCATATTATGATGATATAATTTGGTCGTAAAACTTAGCAAAATGAATATTAGTAATTTTTTTGCAATTTTATCCCAATTTTTGTTTATTAAAGGGGGGTCGGATCTAGGACTGTACAAAAATATTAGATTCGGTTCGTGAATCATAATATTATTCGATTAGATTTTCCCAGTGATTCAAAATCAAAATATTTGAAAAAGTATACATTTTTAAAAAAAATAGACGTATATTTTGGTGTTTGAACAATTTTTTGATTTTTTTTTGTTTATTTGTTAGAATACTGCTGATTCGAATATTCGATTCGATTCTGAATTCAACAGATATTGGATTTTGGCCACCCCTCCCCCGTATTTGTCATTGAGGCGTCCGCTCCTGACGCCAGTGCTTGTGAACAAGTTTAGTAAGCACAAGCTGTTACAGGGCCTTGGACAGGGTGATCCACTCAAAGAAGTGGCTATAAAAAAAAAAAAAAAAAGTCAGTGATCGCATGGATTGCCACACTTTACGCGTGGTTCATCTTTGGTGCAGGTTTAGCTAAATAAAATTGGATACTGTGCATCAATAATTCTCTCACATTCTCAACATTCTCTCGTTTTAATGTTTATATTATGAGGAAATAAATAAAATAAAAATAGCCATTGTAAATTTACATATACCATTATGAACGAACAATACGGAGAATTGTGACGCTACAATCCAATTTTCATTTCATTTATTGAAAATTTATTAAATTGTGTTTTTTTTTGGAACGAAAATCAAATATATTAACACTTGGAATGTGTTTTTTTTAATAGAAATTTGCAAACCTCGTCGCATTAAATTGTTTTCTCTTTGACAGTTATTCTGCTTGGTGATATTCAAAAAGGTATAAACTCACTTCTTTTGTCGACTATGGGATACTGATATCCGTATCCCATAATTAGCGGGAATACCATCGAAAAAGCAATTTCGAATTATTGAAATACACAATGACTGCAAATGGCCTTTCAGCCTTGTAGGTAGGAGCTAGAATAATCCTAACGTTTTCTTGCGTTTCGTAAAAGGAAACAAAGAAGTGGTAGATGGTTTTACTATCGCTCAGAGCAGATGCCACTCATTGCACTTTACTACAGCGGTTCAGTTCCGGTTGGAATGTTTTCTGCCTAGAGTGCGGTTGCTGGTAATACATCTTGCAGTAGCTCTTTGCTATTAAGTTTAGCCACGAGTTGAATCTTCCCAGGCACTGCTTCCAACCTTCCTTGCTCGATCAAAGTGATTTCAATAATAAAAAAAAGAGTAAAAATATATATATATGAAATATTCTTTTAACTACTGATGTACAAAGAAATAGGTATAAATGCATGTTTTGATTCCATTACTATTCTTCAATAACATCTATCAAAGAACTGCGTTTTCATCAATTTGTTCAAGTATTAAAATCCATAACACAAAGATATGTATGTATTCCAATTATCATAATCAAACAATTTGAATAATTTGAATTTCGATTCTGAATTGGCACCTCTATAGTTGTGGGATAGCAAACCGCTCTCTTTTTGTCAAAAGTGGCACTGTTTCATATATGAGAAATATTTCTTTGTTGAGAATTTCAAATCGAAAATGATTAAATGGATTGTGTTCAAAAATAAGTAGAGCGAACGAATTTCTCATAAATAGATTATGCTAATTTGCTTCCCTACTGAGCGCGTCCAATTTAACGTCCAACCGTTTTAGGATTGCGGTTCCTTAGTTTCTATTTCTGCACTTCTGTAGCATTTTGCTCTCAGCAAAGCCGGAAGAAGTGCCCGAAAGGAACCAGTAGGCGTGATGGCCTAGTGGTTAAACATGTTGGCAACGCAGGTTGAAGATCTCGGGATTAGTGCCGGAGGGTCCGGCTGGCTCATCCATGCCCTCCAACTTGGGTAGGCTAAGTCGAACAGGAAAAGTTCATATCTTTCCAGCAATTGTAACCCTCTCCGTCTATAAGTGGCCGCTGTTACAAATTATTGGACAGGATGATCCACCACAGAAGTGGCTATTAAAAAAATGCACTTCAAGTGGAAAATCCCAGATATTGGGACGGGGCAAGTGTCTCCGGCCTCCGATTCTGCGATCAATGCTTTCAAGTTTAGAGAGCCCGTATAATTTTGTATCGACCCATTCTCATCTTATTCAACATAGCGGTACTATATTGTGGATTCGATACTGTTTTCACTAAGTACCAATTACTGTGTAATCTCATCCAGTGAGATGGAAAAATCGATTTCCATTTCTATTGACTTCTCTCGCTAATCACCGTCTTAACTTCACCACGAAACTGTATTTTGCCGAGCATGGACCAAGGATGGATAGAGCCTTGAAGGCGCTTGAATTAATGGATTCTTACAGCCACTCCTTAGAGAGGATCACCGTGAATCGAGACCCTGTACCAACGGCCACTTATAGGCTTAGCCTACCCAAGCTATTATACCCTGTTTGGTGGTGGTGGTGGGCATGGAGAAACGAACCGGACTCACCGGGACTCGAACCCAAGATATTCAACCTGCGATAACAGCACTCGGCTCATATTCGGGGTAATGACAGAAAAAATCATTCCTGGGCACTTTCGGAGTTGCTTCGCTCTCTTTGGCGAGTCTCCGGCAATAAATTACATTTCTCACTGTTTAGAAGCGTTTTACTGTTGAAATTTTTTTTTGAAAAATGGCCCGTTTTGTGAATATAAAGCTGTCAGTTTTTTTCATCGGCGAGTCCCACACTCCCTTTTGTCGGAGTTCTACTGCCGTCACTGTTCTTGAAAAATGCAATAACAGATACCGAGTCCCGTGACAAAACATAATAACATATCAGTAATCATACAGTCACGAGACATTTGGTCGCGAGACTCTTATTATTAAAGTCTTATATTATCACCATAACGTAACAATTTAGCTCTTAATTCAGTTGAAAACCGAGTAACTAAAACTCAGAACATGATTCAAAGAGATGTCACGAACTACTTTGTTACGACATAATACTTCAAATAATTATAATTGTTCTGTCATAATTCTGAGGTTGTAACCTATTATTACATCATAAAGCTAACGCTTAAATATGACGAAAACGTTTAAAATGCCGCAGCAGACAACGCGGCGTTTTAATTACCAAAATTCCAGTGTTTTTAGGAGTATTATTTTCGTTTTAGACATTTTAAATTGAAGGATATAATTATATTAAACTGAATTTGGATGGTTTATGTTATTTTTTGACAAATGAGCGTTGGAATGAGAATAATTATTACAAACGAAATTGGATATTTGTTTTCCCAAAAGTTTTTCGTATTTTGCAATGGGTTTTTTCTTATGAGAAAATTAGCGTCAAAACGTCAGTTAAGTAAGAGTCAACGATGAATTGTGCTCCCGATGCACGTCCATCTGTGCCTCATGCTAATCAAAATAGAGTTTCTAAACGTTTAATCGAGTTATCTTCCCGAGCGAGGCGCTTCAATGACATGAAAAGCGGCGAACGGTGCAAGCGTGCAATCCCGTACTTCAGTCCATAATCGCAATAACGGGAAAATCCCGAGCAAGGCCTGATATTTTCCGCTTATAGTGCAGTTGCTGGGTGCTATATCTTGTAGTAGCTTTTCGCTATTAAGTGGCCGTTAGTTCGCACTGTTTCCAGCTTTGCTCAGAGTGACTTTCAATAAAAAAAATCCCAGAAACCACCTATAGATAAACAGGGTTGAGTGGCCTACGGTATTGTTAAGTAAATGGTGCGCATGGCTTAAAGTCTGGGACTTGCCCAGAGATTTACAACCTCTGATTCCAACATATCAATCACTAGAGCATTGTATTTCCTTGAGCCAAACATTATTTTTGAGTAACGTAAATAAGAACAAATCCGTTTTGCTCCAAATTGTGTTGTATCGAGTCTGAACACTGTTGTTGAAAGTCACAAACTAACTCTCCATTGTGGAATTCAAGACTTTCAAACGAAGGCCACTGCGGATACAATAGACTGGGAGTATCTTTGGTCAATAGTCCGCGTGATTCGTGTAATTATTTTTAAATCTTTGAGGTTCAAGTTGGCCTCCTGCTTTTGGGACTGAAAAAATAAGCGTGTATTCAACGCTTATACTTCTTACTTTAATTTATAATATTGCGCTCGAGTATTGAAAAACAATTTTATTGAAATATAGATATAAATATATATGTATATATATCCCAGTTATTTATAGTTGTTCTCAATGTTATTATGATAACTAGGCTGTTAATATAATAACTTTGAAAATTGAACAGGTCGCGTTACTATTTTTGGCTCTATTGTTCAGAAATACTCAGACTATATCTGTATATTTATTGAAAATATTATTATTAGCAGTTAAATCTGTGTGAAGATGTTGAAAGCTTCACTCAAATTGAAATATTGACCAGGTATTGCTACTACTATCCAGCACATTCCCAGGAAACTTGAAAGTTTATGCTCAAGTTGCAGTGACTGGTCGCAGAATGCCTGCTACTCATACACCCGAATAAAACATGCCATCATAAGAAAATTGCTCTTCGATATTAAATTTCAATAAAAAGGGGTTTGGTAACAACAAAACTGCAGGAAAAGATTCAAAATCATCAATACTGCTATGAAATAGCAGTGTTGATGGTTTTGAATCTTTTTTGTCTATCTGGAAAGAATGTCACGAACATTTCAGACAAGATTCTGCCGAAGTTCAAAGCAGAGTGAGACTGATATTCTGGTAAAGCGATATTTCGTTCATATTTCTAACCCTATCTATACATATCGACAGGTCACAGAAAGATGAATAATATCAGCCATTCTAAATGAACGCACCCACATCTCCACACAATTTCCTCTGCAGGTATCGTTACTATTTGTGGGGCTATTGTTCTGGAATCTATATGGATGTGTATATATAATATATATTTATATATATAGTATCGCATATATAATCTATCAATGTATATTTCTGCTATTTTGAGTATAGTATTCGCTTTTAACGAAAGCTCGCGAAGATAAAATACGTTATTTTTCAATCAGCACATGATATTTTTAGATATCCTTTTTATTTATGACTTATTTGTGTTCAGTATATTCTCGAAATATCAAGCATAGCACGGACCGCCTATCATTCCTCTATATAAATGTTTACAGCAATATTTGTTAAGCATGAACACTATATCATCGCACCGCCCAGGTCCCATCACGTCCACGCAAATATATTATGGTTAGGTGTACATATCATATTGTAAAAAAGGGCAGATTTAAAGTATATTATGGAATCCACGATCGTATATAATAAAGCGTTGAACAATGGGATATAAGGGTTATTTGTATCGTTTTTTCCAATTTACGTCGCTAATTTTTGTTCATGAATTGACCGGGTGAAACATCTTAAACAAATGATTTCTATTTCTGGAGTACCAATATGAAATGTGACCGTGAACGTGACCTCCAATGACGTCATTTGTGGATTGTCGAAATAGCGCAATTGAGATTAAAAATGAGGTTCTATGGTGATAAGGAATACGGGCGTGAAGTATTGGAGGGGTGTGACACCCCCACCTTACCGATCGATAAAAAGTTAGAATGCCCATTTCACATCTCCATATCGTATATGGCTTTGACGTGGAGAAGCTATATCGATTGTTAAAATAGTTTCAGTCGCTGGAGCCCTCGTTTTTTGAGTAGTTTTCGCCTCTCCCATGCTAATTTTTTACTTTTATATGCTTCAAAAATGCTAGTTTTCAAAAAAATGGTTTGACTGCAGCGCATATTATTACGTCATTATTTGACAAATTTTGTCCTCATTTCATTCGAGGTTCTAAATACGCCTCTGCTTGGAACAGTAATAATATCCAACGTAAATAAATTTCTTCTTTGAATTTCAAATGCGCGGACTTAATGCTGGTGGATCATGGTTTTTCAGTGTGTGAGTACTGTATGAATAAACTTGATCACAGTATGATTTCAATGGGGAATTTTTAATAATTCCCTATATATTCAAATTAGTAGAAATATTTGATTCGTTTGGGATCTATTTAAAGAATTCGAATGCGAAGTCAAAAAATAGTTACTTCAAAAAAACTTTCCGGCTACCTAAAATTAGGGCTTGGCAAAACCGAATCATTTGGAATTCGAATCTGATTCGAATAATTTTTTCGACTAGGATCGAATCATAAACTCTATGGAAATAACAAATATCCCATATTTGGTATTACAACTTCTCTCCATTGTGAAAGTAAAAAAAGATATGGTTTATAATGTATTTTCAATACACATACCATGTCTAAGAGCAACACTTATATTTTAACAACAAAATATATTCCATTTTGGTCAAGCTTGACCAAAATCGATTGCATTTTGTCGTTGAAAATGAAAATTTTAGTTCGATTAGCAAGTTTTTGTTCCCATGAACGATAAACGACTGCGACTCACGGGGATTGCTTACAGTGAACTTCAGAAAAAGGGAAACGGGAGAGAACTGAATATCAACCACTGATAAGTAAAGAGCTACATTAATCGTAAAATCAGCAGCGATAGTCTAGTCTAACAAACACAATAAAGAACTTGTTACAGTAGAGTATAACGCAGTGTATGTCTATACCCATAATGCCTTTAAATTCTTTTTCCTCTGGAAAAACATTCAGAAGAAAATAAAAGAACCATTTATTTTTATACATGCTGAGATTTCTATTTTAGTTTTCGCTTATTAAATTTCAGCTTTTTCATTTACTCCAATTATGCGATTGTCATCAAGTCTTATCGAAGCTACGGCCAATTATTCGGATAACTATTTAAAACAATTCCAGCCCACAAAAATTATTTTGTTGATGATCACGATCGGTGCCAGCTTCCACTGCATCAGACAGTTATTAAAAGTATTTAAAATTGTCACGACAATTTAGTTACCACATAGTAATTACGAGAATAATAATAGTGAAATGCTCTCATATTCAGGCTGAAATTTATTTTCATTTGGCAGATTTAACCTGATTCTCTGTTTGTCTAAATCAAAGTATCATTATGGCATATTCTGACGTTAAGTATTCAGTATAAAACCAGCGTTTAGGTTCAGTTGGAGACGTTTCCACCTGGACTGCAATTGGGGCTGGGCAAAACCGAATCATTTGCAATTCGAATTTGATTCCAATAACTTTTTCGAATCGGATCGAATCACGAATTCGATGCCAATAACAAATATCCCATTTTTACTATTACAACTTGTGTTCATTGTGAAAATCAGGAAATTTATAGTTTATTGTGTATATTGTCGATTTTGGTCAATTAGACCAAAATCGGTTGTATTTTGTTCGTTAAAAATGAAAATTCTAGTCCATTTAGTAAGTATTTGTTCCTATGAACGATTCACCATTGATTCGAATATATTGTGCTTCGAATCGATTCCAATCATCGAATCGAATTGCCCAGCCCTAACTGCAGTTAGTCATAGTCGTGAGCGCCAAAAAATTTATACACACAATAGCACAGACTAATAATTACATTATTATCTCACAATTAACTCTTCACTTAACAATGGCGAAACCACTTCATTTGATCTAAAGTTAGAGACAATGTGGCGAGCAGTAATCAGGAGCCCATGTCCGATTTAATTTATATATTTTGATTTGATTAGTCTTCGATATAATGATACATCGGAAAATTTATTCAATCAAGCATGAGCCACAGATGGCCCGCACTTAAACAGTGCGGCCCATCAGTGACTCATACTTAACATAAATATATATACTTCATTTTCTGTCTGGCAACCATTCCATATTTAAATTTAATTTTTAAGAGTTTGTACCATCGCGTTACGAGCTCTTAAGATCAGAAACTGCCTAATTATTATATTAGGACTTAAAATTTTATGCCGCGCTGCGGTATCTCTATGTTATTATTGTATTATTAAGTCTACAGCGTTAATAAAGATCATAGTCTTTTTTCCTTTTTGCATCGTAATTCACTCTGAGCAAGGCCAGAAGCAGTGCCTGTAAAAAAAACAACCAACGGCCACCTAATAGCTATTACGAGATCCTTTTTATTATAAACGGAAAACATCCCGAGCGGAACCTAACCGTCATGGTAAAGAGCTGTGAGTGGTATCTGTCCTAGGCAATTGTAAAACCGCCTACCACTTCTAAGATTCCCTAGTCTTTCTAACTAGGTACCTACCTACTTTTTTTGAAACGGTTACCCAGTTAATTTTTCTTCTACAAAGTCAAAATTAGCCAAATTCACCTATTTTACCTATTAAATTTAACAAGGTAGGGCTTCAAGCAGTACGGTTAAACATGTTGGCATCGCAGGTTGAAGCACTCGGGTTCGAGCCCCGGCGAGTCCGGCTCGCTTATCCATGCCCACCACTCAACCCAGGGTGTAATAACTTGGATAGGCTAAGCCGAACAGGAAAAGATGATATCTTTCCAGTAATTGTAACCCTGTCCGTCTACAAGTGGCCGCTGTTACAGGGCCTTGGACAGAGTGATCCACTCTAAGAAGTGGCTATAAAAAAAAAAAAAAAAAAACAAGCTCCATCTATTTCAACTTTCAACTGGTTCTCAGCGCATGGATAGCGCTGAACTTCAAATCTAGAAGTTCCGTGTTCGATTCCCGAAGGAGGTGTTAGTGCTCTGAAAAAACAATATATTATTTATTGAATGTTCTGTGCTAATTTCAGGTAAATTCGGAAATTCGGCCAAAGTTAAAATGGATTAAAGTACTTTGAAAATAATCACCGTATACTAGGCAAACTTTTTCCTAGTGGTACGGGGTTATCTAGAATTGCCAACAATAACACATATCTATTTTCACGAGGAAGGAAAATTATTTTACAATTCTTCAAACGACGGAAACTCGCGCCAAAAGGAAACCTGGCGCAGTGGTCCACCTTGTGGATGGTTGTCTTTGAAAGTGAAAAGTCTGCAAATGTTCTTTTTAATAATACCTGTAACGTATCCAGAGAGGGAAAAGTATTTTTGACCAAATATTTTTGTTGCGTATGTGTCACAATGCACCGTTTCACCAAACGCGGGTCATTAGTTGAATTTGAATTTGAAGAATTGAATTTCTAATCGGGGTGTCCTTATATTTAAAGAATTTTCCAAAGTAAAAGTTCCAGGAAATGTACAGTCCACATTGACGACACTACGCCACATAAAAGTACGAAGCAATCGAGGGATTTATTATGTATTTTTATGAAACTGCGGAATTTTGTTTAAAATCATGACAAATTTTTTAATACGTGCCGTATCGCAATCACAATTGGTCTCGCAATCACTGCTTAGGCCTTTATACGATGTTCCCCTTCATCAAGTCATTTTAAAGTTGCTAAAAACGTCTGGCCCTCAATATATTTTGGGATCATACTTGTCATAAAATAAAAATAATACGGTTTTAAGTGAAGTACAGTTTCGCCTCTACTAGAATTACATTTTCAAAAATTGATAACATATTATTTAGTAACCTAACCTATTTATCTCGATGATTTCTACTGATAACGTTAAAATATGTATCAAATATCGATAATAAACCCAAAACTATCACGACTGCACTGTGATGAACTTGTATTATGATGTATTAATAGATATTATCACGTAATAATCAAATTATCTTGTTCAGTTTCAAATTCCGCTGATATTGCATTGTGAGTCACAAATACATTATTATATCTATGTCGAATTATAATAAACCAAAAAAATCGTGGGTGCTAGAGATTTTTATCCCGCGCGATTTAGTCACGACTCTAATCAGATTGTGATGAAATAATGCGAAACTATATTCGTCTGTGATCACATAATATCAACACTATACATATCTGTGATGAAATAATATAAAAAATAATATAAACTGCATAAACAAAATATTGTCCTCGTTTGACTTTTTAATAATGATACGATCTTAATTAAAGGATGGGTAACACGCACACGCCCAAATAATGGCTAAATTTTGAGAAAAATAAACGATTTTTTATGAAAATATTGATGATAAGGATTTTAATTTGATTTTACTGATATATTCCACTATCAGTTGATCAATTTTTATAGGAGAATTATTTTAATGAAATTTAATTCGAGAAAGACTGAAGAAGCAGCGCTGAAACCAAATAAGAAGGTTTGTTTTGTCAAGTATAAGTCACAGATGGATGGATCGCACCTTGACGGCGCGATCCATCAGTGACTCATACTTAACAAAAGATGTTTTGATAAGACTTTTCAGACCGAGGGAAACACCCAAAGATGGCTGAGTAATTCGATTTGGTGATTCGAATCGATTCAATACACAATCAATCAATCCATCTTATTCGAATCAGTCACAAACCGTTCATATGAACAAAAATAAAATAAAAAATTGAAGTAGAATTTTCATATTTTATTGTCAAAACACGACCAAAATAATGTCGATTTTGGTCAATGTTTCTGTTCCATTACAAATAAAATGTGAATTTAACATTCTCTGATCCTTGCAGTTTCTTTATATCAGTTTCATCGATTTGATAGGTAAATATTGTTTTGATTTTAAAATTTGGACAAAAGTTTTGTTGGAAAGACTGGACGTTCTCGTTTTATATGGAAATTGACAGGAAAGATTTCATATTTTTCCAACAACGCTAACCCTGTCCGTCTAGTGGCCGCTAGGTAATTCACTTCGATAAGTGGCTATAAAAAATATTAAAGTGCAGTGGATGGTATCTGCCCTTGGTACAGCAAAAACTATCTATCATTTTTCATAAAGATTCTTCTTCGAAGCGTTCTCCCAGAGTTTATGATCTTGTACTCCTCCAACACAATGTAATTATACAGTGACGTCACCTTGAAAACGGTAAGGAGGGAGAAATTTATAAAAATCACGATCTAGTTGTAGTGTCATAGCATCGCAGACAACAAATCTTCGCCCAAAACTACCAAGATAAAAGAGCGGAAAATTTACGCCAGAGAAACTGGAAGTTTTTTTAAAACTTGTAATTTTAGGCTTAAAAAACTGACTAAATATTGAAAATGCTCGTTTTGGAATGGTATATTTCCCCCGCCACAGCATTGAATACGCTGATGTTACTTTTCAACACCTCCTTCATCATATTATAATTAAGGTTGCACGACAACAAACTATTTTGTTTACGAAAATATGCAAAGGCCAAGGAGAAAATCTTTTAATAACACGTATGACCTATTTTCAACAAATCCCTGTTATTATTGGGGTTTGGTATATCACGTTTCTGTTGTTTTGACGTTTCCAGGACGCGGATGACTTGGAATTGGAATTTGGACTCGAAAAACTATCTTGTCAAGTATGAGCCACAGATGGTCCACGCCTGAATAGAATAAGCCGTCAGTAACTCAAACTTAACAAAATGGCTTCCGATAAGTAATTTTGTTTTGTCAAGCATGAGCCACTGATGGACCGCGTCTAATCGACGCGATCCATCAATGCCTCACACTTAACAAAAGAAATTTTCACGATTTTTTCGATGGACTGTTTTGTAGTCGGTCAACACAGGCGATTATTCTCCCCTTTTTGGTGGTATTTGTAATTTAATATAAGGCTTCTCGAGACTAATTTCCAAACCCCCAACAAACCATTACCAACATACAAGAAAACCATGTGGGTATTTCCTACACTCCGCAGGTTTGTGCTTTAGGGTTGTGCTATGTTATTTCATGTCTGCCGTACTATGAGGTGACTGAAAGGAAACAAAAAGCGGTGCATTGGGTTTCTATCGTGTAAGGCAGATACCACTCAATGCACTTTGTTATGGTGGTTCAGTATTCTCCGGGCTGTTTTATACTAGTACTTAGTTTTGTAGTATAGTCATTTGCCACTTCTGATCATTTTAGGGCAAATTTCAAAAAAAAATATG
This sequence comes from Styela plicata, assembly GCA_963675895.2. Classification (NCBI taxonomy): domain Eukaryota; kingdom Metazoa; phylum Chordata; class Ascidiacea; order Stolidobranchia; family Styelidae; genus Styela; species Styela plicata. The sequence continues at coordinate 24,790,301 of OZ023143.1, read as the reverse complement.
TTTGTTGTTATTGACAAGAGGATTAGTAGAATTTTTTGTTTATAAATTATGGCTTTGCTATGGCTTGCCCGTGAACCTATACCGATGGGGTCTTATGCTCAACAACCGTTAGTCAGGGACTAAATCCAAGGCTGTATAACCGATTGGACAAACTCTGTCCGAAAATGTACACACAATTTGTTAAGCATGAGTCACTGATAGATCGCGCCGTCGAGGCGCGATCCATCAGTGACTCATGCCGTGAACAACGCTCGATAACCTCACCGGTTCCTCATTGGTTCCACACTGGAAGGAATAGCAAGATGCAAGAAAAAATCTCGTAACCAGATATAATTGTAAACACTGGTAATTGCATACTGTGAAATAAACTTCATTTCATCATTTACAAAATTAAATTTCTTATTGGGAAAACATGCTAGCGATGTGGTTGTTTCCTGCTCCTACCGCAAAAAAGTTTGTATTTCATCTGTTCACAGAGTTTGGGGTCAAAGGTCATGCTTGTCCTTGAAACAAGCGCCATCGTAAACAAAGTAAAACTTGAAAACACTTCAGATTTTCAAAATCTGCGGTATTTACAGCAATACTACCACACTGTTAAAAAAATGCAGTAAAATCGCAGCACTCTGACAGTAATTTTACTTAGCTACATTGAAATAAAATTTGGAATCGACTTTTTCAGTTAATATTGGGCTGTTGATGACGCGATTCCAAAATTTTCAAATTTGATAATATTCAATTACTGCAAATGAACACCCCAATCAAGCATGTCTCACTGATGGATCGCGCCGTTAAAGGGCGGTCCATCTGTGGCACATGCTTGACAAAAACAAAATATTTGATTGGAACCCGATCGGGGAAGGTTTTGGCCAAAACATTCAATGTTAAGTTATTGAGTAATTGGATGATCGCAAAGCCTAGGCGCGGTCCATCCGTGGCCAAATCTTAATCAAATAAAATGTGTATACAAGATATACTGATGGGCCTCATATTGCGAATGGGGCTGGGCAAAACCGAATCATTCGGAATTAGAATCTGATTCGAATAATTTTTCGAATCGGATCTAATCACTAATTCCATGTAAATAACAAATATCCCATTATTACTATTAAAACTTGTCTTCATTGTGAAAATCAAGAATTCTATAGTTTATAGTGTATTTTCAATTTGACCTTGTGTATCGGTATATAAATAACACTCAAAAAATTTTTTTACAATTTTTTCGATTTGAGAAAAATTTTGGACGACGGAGACTGTCATCACTGTTTTCCCAAAACAGACTTTTAGGCGGTCATATTTTTTGTTTTGTAGTTAAGAAAAAGTTTATGGTTTTCCCACAAAGGGTGGTGTAATTTAATCCAAGCGCTTCGGTTTACTTTTCAACCAAATCCCAAAATTGTCGAATCTATTTTGACCCAAAATAGCTTCCATTTCCACGTAAACAAAGGGGGTATTTCCTTTCTCCGCTGGTACGTAACGGAGACATATCATTATCCATTTCTGGGGTTTCTTAAAAATTTTTTTAACAGAATTTGTTCGGAAAATTTATGCGCCATTGTATAACTTGTAAATTGAAAGACATGCCCACCACACAAGGGTTAAATGTATTCATTCGGTTTAACTTAACCACACTGTGACAAATATTCAGTAAATTATAGTTTATAATGCATATTCAATTCACACTTCATGTCTAAGAACATCAATTTTCATATTTTAACGATAAAATGTAATCGAGTTTGGACGAATTTGGGCAAAATCGATTGAATTTTGTAGTTAAAAATGAAAATTCGAGTCCATTTAGTAAGTAATTGTTCTTCTGAATGATTTACGATTGATTCGAATATACTGTGCTCATGCTTCGCATGGGTCAATAGAATGTTCACAAATATTTCGCGTGTGCGTTCCATCAACACCCCATATTTAGCCCAAAAAAGTTGATTTAAATTTTTTTTTCAATATCGACAAATCAAATTACTGTCTTAGACCAGTGATTTTGTTGCATTTTTTTTTTGTTACAGTGTAACTATAGGCCACTCAAATGGCAAAAAGTCAGTTAATATGGAATGAAATAATTTTTTCAGAATCTTTAATCGGAGTAAACGTGCTTACACTGTAACAAAAATGCAACAAAATTACTGGTTTTTTGACAGTAATTTGATTCGGCGATATTGAAAAAAAAATTCAAAATTGACTATTTCGGCCAAATATGGGGTGTTGATGGAACGCACCGTGAAGGTCCACCAACAGTCATACTTGGCATAAATCTCATCAACATGGCTGTTTTAGAACTTTGGAAATATGCAATTACTGCAAATGACCAGTAAAATCCCAGTACTTTTGTTACAGTGTGTGCCATAGCAACAAAAATTTGGAACAACTCTGAAGTGGTATTTTAATTTTCGTCAATTTTGACCAAAACCGGTTGCATTTTGTAGCTAACATAACAAAACTTTCTTATCTTAAACGTGGAGTATGAACTATGGATCCTTTACATTCAAACCTGCTTATATGACGATGCGTTCCATCAACAACCGATACTACTATGCGATTTCATAATCTTATTTTAATGCTAAAATGCAAATTCACTGTAAAAAGCAGCGATTTTATTGTGATTTTGTTACAGCGTTCCTTCCTCCGCGTCACAGAGGCATATCAATTGGGAGGGAGGGGGGTCTTAAAACTGTTTTTTTAGAGGATTATGACTGGGAAATTTTGTGCGATAGTATAACCTGTAAATTTAATGTTCATGGTCATCACTCACTCAGGGATTTAGAGTCCCGACGAGTCTATTCGTTAATTCATGCCCACCACTCAACCCGGGGTGTAATAACTTGGCTAGGCTGAGCCGAACAGAAACGATCATAACTTTCCAACAACGCTGACCTTGTCAATCTATAAGTGGCCTCACAAGTGTCCGTCTATAAGTGGCCGCTGGTGAGGGCGATCCAACCAAAAATTTAAATATATTAAAAAGGCAATTAGGTTGGTTTCTATTCAAAACTATTTTATTCAAAAATAGTTTGTACGCGCACTCAACCCGGGGTGTAATAACTATGGTAGGCAAAGCCGAACAGGAAAGATTATTTTTTTTCCAACAACGCCAAAAAATAAAATATAAAAAGGAATTAGGTGGGTTCCTAATCTAAACTATTTTATTCAAAAACAGTTTGTCTGTGCACGTTATGACGTCATAGTTTTGACAAATTTAGCAGCATTTCTCCCGAACAAACATTTCTGGTCCTGTTACTCAAGATAAGCGATGGAAATTGACAAACAAAATTCTTAATTTTAGTTAATCATCTTATTTCGAAATTGCAAGGAAATTCCCGAGCCAAACAGAAACGTTTGATAAAATCATGATTTGACAAGTATGAGTCACTGATGGATCGCGCCGTCGAGGCGCGGGCCATCTGTGACTCGTGTTTGAAAAAATAATATCTTAGGTTTGGATGTTTTGCTGGTGTATCGTTTTACGTCAAAATATATAATTATCTGGTAATTATGATGTAATAATGATAATAAGCGAGCAAATAGAATATTATCAACGGATCACTGGATCAGAGATATTTGGATTGATTGCTTTAAATATACAGTAAAAAAATAGAGCGAATTAACCTGACATTTGCAGTAATTGCTCATTTCCAAGGCTTAAAACTTGACTTTAAACCATGTGGGTACGATCTTTGTAATAGTCCTTAACACATTTTCTGCGTGTCGTAAGCGGCGACTGAAAAGGAAACAAAAAAATGGTAGACAGTTTCATCATCGCCCAGGGCAGATACCGCTTACTACACCTTACCATAATGGCTTAGTTCTGTATGAGATTTTTTGTGCTTAGAGTGCAATTCCTCTGTATCATTTCAGTAGCCGGTAGTTGGCTTATTTTGTGCACTGCTTCCGTTCAGCTTTGCTTGACCTTCTATGAAAAATATACTTTGTTGATGAGATTTAACAAATAACTAATGTGAATAATTTTGTGTTGTAATCATTCTCATTCTGCAGTAAATTTACTGTTTATTTACAGTAATTGTATATTTTAAAAGGTCAAAATCGCTTTTTTTTAATACGATTTACGCCAATTATAGGGCTGTTGATGGACCGCACCTCGGCGGTGCGCTCCATCAACAGCCCATTATTAGCCGATTTCGTAGAAGGGCGCGGCCTCAAAAAATATTCCATCCTAACTTATTACCTGTGTGTTGTATGAGACACAGAAAGATACCGAGAAGTGGTTGGTGGTTTTACCATCACCCGGGGCAAATACCACTTTATTAAGTGGTGCAGTTTTCAATCGTTTTTTTTACTACATAGAGTGCAGTTGCTGGTGATATATTTTGTAGTAAAAGTCCGGTAATTGGTTGATTTTAGGCCGTCCTTGATTGGGGTTAACTTCGTTAGAAAAATAAGTAATCTTCTCACCCCTCACCCTTGTAAGAAGCAACTATAAAGAAATATGACTTTGTAAATGGTTTTATCGCCGCCCCGGGCACTTTATTATATAAGTTCAGTCTTCTTTGTATTTTTTTTTTCTACTTTGAGTGCCATTGCTACATTTTTTGAAAACCTTTTGTCTCATAAGTGGCCGTTGGTTGGTTTTTTCAATTATATTGTGTTGGGTTTCGATCTTGGTTTGAGTGCAAGAGTGCCCTGTACAAATATTCGCTATTTCGTCTGGAACTTAACTCGAAATTTTTTTGTGAATCATACCCGAAACGAGCAAAAAATCTCCCGAATTATGTATGTAACAGAATCGATTACAGTTTTGATTTTCAAATGATTTCTCCTTGGGCTTATAAAAAAATTATCGATCAAGAGGAAAACTACTTTATCTACAATTTTTTTTTCGCGATATCTCCATTTATTCATCAAAAAAATGATACAATTGTTTTTTTTCTTTCTCAATACCAAACAACCAACTAAACATGAAACAGCCCCAGTTGAGTCGCAATATTTCCGATTATAAGCGGATAAACAGTGATAATCCTTTATTATGACGAGACAATATAATCTTGGATGGAATTTTTACCTCATAATGATCTTTGTGACCTCATAACATCACGTTTTTCGATGAAAATCCGGATTATCTGAGTCATAACTTAATAAAGCACTGCGATACTTAAAAGATATTCAATTTAGCTTTATTTCAAAGAAATGAAATTGAAAACATTATTATGATAAAGTGACTTGTGGTGAAAGCTACCGATTCAATTTTATAAGTTCGGAAATCAATGCACCATCTTAGTTATAAATAAAATTGTCGTCACATACGCCATGTGTGTGTGTGTGTCTGTAAATATATATATATTCACATATTTAGGTCTGATATTACTCATTACTCTAATAACCGTTTCTTCAATAAAAGCATTTCCATTGCGAAAAGGGGTTGGAAAAACGCTGAGTAGCTGCCATTCAATTAACACTCTAGTCTAAAAGCAACAATTTTCATATTTTAACGACAAAATATAATTGATTTTGGCCGAATTTGACCAAGAACGATCGCATTTTGTCGTTAAAAATGAAAATTCTAGTCCATTTAGTAAGCATTTGTTCCTGTGAAGGATTCACGATTGATTCGGATATATTGTGCTCCGAATCGATTCGAATCACCGCCCAGTCCTAATTGCAGTGCATTAAAGAAAAGTTGCGACTAGGGACGTAAGTTCCGAATACTTTTTTCGAATCGAATCTCCAAAAAAAATTCGGAACGAATATTTTCGAATATGATTCTATTTGAAAAATATTCATTCCCCCAACTGTTTTAAGATTCTATATCAAGTTACAAAACTAAAAAAAGGATCAGTTGTTCAAATTCAAGCAACACTGAACACAAAAAAATGAATGTGTATTGATTGAGCACAAGATAATTAGCAAAAATTTATCTTAAAAATCACCAAATAGTCAAACAATTTTAAAAAGTTTGCTTTCAAGGCTTGACAAACGACAGAACTTCACACAAGCGACGCAACAGGAAGCTATTAGAAGCACAACGATTTTCTTGAAATGCTTTGAATCGATTCGAATTAACATTGATTCGAATCGATTCGATTTGAAATTCTATTACTTACGTCCCCAAATTTGTGAAAGCAACATTCCTCAGCGATAACGAAAAAAATTGAAACAAATCAAAAGAAAAATTCTACTTTTTATGTCAATTAGGGGCCGTTGATGGAGAGCGCCGTCAAGACGATTTCAAATTTTGGGAAAAACAATTACTGCAAGTTAACTGTAATTTTACTGCGTTTTTTACAGTGTAAGTAAGTCTCATAATACGTGAGAATAGATTCTGATCTTTTTAAGGTTTTGTTTAACAACAATATAATCTGCGTTGGTATTTTTATGACAACAACATACCTTTGACCTGATTATACACAGAACATCACGTTTTACAAGATTTATTTTCCAACAAATATTTCATATGTATTATCCATTTACACTGTACACTGTAACAAAGGTACAGTAAATTTACTGGTCATTTGCAGTAATTGCATATTTCCAAAGGTAAAAAACGCCATGTTGATGTGATTTATGCCAATTATGGGCCGTTGATGGACCGCACCTTCGTGATGCGTTCCATTTCAAAAAAACACCCCGTATTTGGCCAGAAAAATTCAAGTTTTGAAAACTAAATATTAAGTTTTTCAATACCGCCAAGGAAAAATTCAAAATTGATTGTGAATCTCATCGAAAAATCGAAGTAAGTTTTTGAAATATCAAAAATTAAGTTTTTTTGAAATCACTTGAAAATGCAAATATAGGAAATACAGTCTCACTGATCAAACAACCCAAAATTGTTCACATCATTTTTAATCTTATGATATTAAAAAATCTCATTTTTGCAACAAATCTTCTTCTTCGAAATTTGCAAAACAAATCTAGTTCTGCCTACGTGACAAATCAAGAGGCGTTGTCTTCCTTTGAATCGTGATGCAGCAATGTAAATTTAGAATCCAGCTCAGACGGATTTTTATACTGCTTTGTATTTTTATTACATTGTGAGACTACTAAAAAATCGCAGTAAATTTACCGCACATTTGCAGTAAATGTAAGTTAACTTTATTAGCATCTGCTGTTGCCGCGACTCGGTGGTGCGTTCCAGTCGATTCCTTAGTTTTATTTCGAAATCGACAAAACATTCAAGTGAATTTAAGACTTGAAAATCTTGGCGCTTTTGATTTTGCGTCTTATTTCAATCTACTTCAAGCTATGTAAGCCCAATATAGTAAATGCGCAAAAGTTGCTTTGGTCGTTTCTTTTGACGTTATGAATGATTGTAAATAAAAGTATTTTGAATGGAACATTTTTACGGCCATTTCTTAGAATGAATCACGTTCTCCAAGGCCCTGTAACAGCAGTCACTTATAGACGGACATTGATACAATTACTGGAAAGATATGATCTTTCCATGTTCGGCTCAGCCTACCCTAGTTATTACACCCTGGGTTGAGTGGTGGGCATGGATAAGCGACCCGGACACGTCAGGACTCGAACCCGCAAAAATTATCCAATGGGAACAAAATAGATCCAGAGAATTTAAAAATAAGTATCATCATGTTGAGTAGGGTCCACTGATGAATTGATTACCTTTGTGACGTGATCCACCGATGCTAGACAAAAACAAATTTTGAATAGTCGTTTATGCCGAATTCGAGAATTCGGATTTGAACCTACCAAATTCTAGCAACCCCTAGGCCATCTTGCCCGACAAAAATGTGTCAATTAATAGTGAAAATATCAAAGAAATGTCACCGATCTATTGTAGAAGGTCAACCTGAATACTAAAATCTTCGCTGTGCATTTTCTTTTAGGAAAGCAACCAAATTTTTTACAAAGAACTTAATAGACAATTCAGGTCAGACGAGAAATTTTGCGGTAAAACTCAGGTGAATGATGAGTAATTTTTGAATAAAATTTCTGATCTTCAAGGCGTCGAAAATAGCACATTACCAATTTCAGACCCGTCTATGTTAGAATTGAATATCAATCTTTGAATCTCATTTCGAATCGTATCGTTAGGAATCTCATTTTTGAACAATTAAAAGATTAAAATGGAATAAATATTCCAATTGCTTCGATATGCTGTTTGCAATTTTTTTCAAATCGTCGAACTATACCAAAATCACAGTTTGGGCAGAAATGAGTTTTCTGATCACACGAATCGGGCATATAAATTTGAATTTCTGATCTATAATTGATTTAAATCATTAGGAATTCGAATTATTTTGGAATGGGATTCTAAACATCCGACTGTACTAGTGCAAAAGCGTTCATTGGTTACTGGAATGAGATGGCTAGTGAGATGGGGCAAGTAATTTTGCGGTAAAACTCGTGCTGCTTTTTTGTGGAATTTCTGAAATTTTATCGCCAGTTTTTAATTTTAATTATTGAAATACCCATTTTCAGATATATGGTTTTTTTTAATTGAATATAAAACACATCATTGCACTGTTTTTGCACTGGCCAATTTTTTTTTTTTTAATTAAAGATTGAGATCAGCGGATTGTGTATTTCAAACATTAAAAAACATCTTCAAATCGAAATGACGAGTCCGAAAAAATCGACTTAAATCCAGGTCTGCCCATGACTTTTTTTAAATATTTGGGATTCGAATTCCATTACAAAAATTTCGTCTAATAAGAATGAAACCCCCCAATATGCTGACTAGTATAATGAAATATACAGGAGAAAAATGCCAAACAAAAATGTCGTCGAATAAGATGAAAAACTCCAATATGCTGACTAGTAAAGTATAATGAAATATACATAGGAAACATCTGAAACTGCGTGCGCTCTTTAAAAACGGACCAATTTCCTAACAAAATATGGAATTTACAATTTATGTCAGACAAGCAATTTTGTGGTAAAACGCTAGAGAATGATGCGTCATTTTGGGGTGAAATTTCAGAAAGGTAAAGGCTACAATCAGTCTCGAGTTTCAGAGGATCGATTCCCAATGACTTTTAGTGGTTTTGGCGTCGGATAACTGAACCTTTTTTGTTGTTTTCTAGGAATTGAGGAGAAAATTAAAGGAACAAAGGACTGGTCGGAATCATTCGAATCGTTATGTCATGGTTTGATGTTAAAACACTCCCTATTGGATTCTAATCGATAAAAAATACTTTTTCTTTTGATTTGGGAAAGGCTGATTCGGAATCGTCGAAGAACTAGTTTGGGATCGTCATATCATGTTTTAATGTTAAAACTCTCCCTACTGGATCCTAATGGATAAAACATACTTTTTCCTTGGATTCGGTTTAATGGAAAAACAATAAGTGCGAATAGAAGGGAAGTGTCATTCAGCAATCGGTTATGTTTTAATCTGTGTGGAATGTAAATGAGAGAATTTCATTATAAAAACACCTTAAGAACAGTTTGTTTTTCTGCGATATGAATAAGAACAACAAAACGTAACAGAATGTTTGATATTTTTTCTTTCGTTTATCTTCCACAACCACCTTAAATGAATTCATATGAAGTTGTAGACTTCTAAACACTTACAAACAGTGCTCAAACCCACAATGTATAGACAAATTCCAACATATAAATATTTTCTAGGTCGATCAGGAACGCTTGTTCATGATCGAATTTTATAAGCTATATTCGTAATTACTATTTGCGGTACGTTCCATCAACACCTCATATTTGGCCAGAAAAGTCGATTTTGAATTTTTTCAATATCACCAACTACAATTACTGTTAAAGACCAGTGATTTTGTTGCATTTTTGTTACAGTGTAGCTATAGCGACAAGTTTAAAAATATTTTTCGTTATCTTCTCAACATATACACGACTTCGAAACCCAACTCGCATCAATAAATAATATATTTTAGGGAAGTAGATTTCTTAGTCTATATTCATGCATTTTACAGCTTTCTGATCGAGACTTTTATTATTAAGTTAATCTTTGCAACCTTTTCAATTCTAAATTATTCAAATTTTGATACAAAATTAGAAAAAACGATTCAAAGATAGATAAAAAAGTCCTCTATTGTGACGTCATTATCTTAAAAGATCTTTTTATAAATTTCAAATTGAAATGTCATCGTCGACGATAATCATATTCCTAAAGGGTGAGGTCGTTCAAATATTTAATTACGCGATATTTAAGATACGCTAGTACAAAAGTACAGTGCATTTTTTTGTTCTTAACAGTGATTGTATGAGGTCAAAAATTTTAACCGCGTTTTTGACGAGATTTATGCCAAGTATGGATTGTTGATGGATCGCACCTCGGCGTTCAATCAACAGTCCATAATTGGTTCAAAGAAGTTGATTTCACAGTTTTATTTCAATATCTTCATGTAAAATTACTTCAAAAGATTGGTGATTTTATTGCACTTTTGTTACAGTGTAGGTCAAAAAGGTCCACCTTTTCGTAATACGCAAATTAAATAGAATATGTGACGTCAGCACTGTAATAAAAATGCAACAAAATCACTGGTCTTTGACAGTAATTTGACTTGGCGGTATTGAGAAAAATCCAAAATTAAACTTTTTGGTCAAATATGGGGTGTCGATGGAAAGCACCGCAACGGTGCGATAAAATTACTGTCAAAGAGAGGTAATTTTACTACACTTTTGTCACAGTGTTCATATTGAACTTTACACTGTAAACAGAGTTGCAATAAAATCATTGCTCTTTGACAGTAATTTGACTTAGCGGTGTTGAAAAAAAACTTCAAAACTAAATTTTTTTGGCTAAATATGGGGTGTTGATGGAACGCACCGCGACGGTGCGGTCCATCAACAGCCCGTATTTGACCTAAAATTTCGCTTTTATGGTTTTCATCTCAATATTAGTGAATGAAATTACTGTCCAAGAGAGGTAATTTTACTATACTTTTGTTACAGTGTACGTATTAAACTTTACTTTAGATTTTGTTAGTTTTTCTCATATCTCTGTACAAAAATATATTCTTTTGTGAAGACCTTTGCGACATAGTCATTATTACTTTTTCATAGAAATTGAAAATAAAACCTTCTCAATTTTTTTTATCAAATTTGAATAATTTTAAAAAACAAACGTTCAAAGAATTCACAATACAAACACAAAATGTCACCTTTTACGCCTTTATTTAATATTTCCTTTTTTCCTATCACCTTATCCAAAACGGAATCAAAACTTGAACAATTTTATTCTAGCCCGAGGCTTCTTGATTAAATCTAAATTAAAAAATGATTCAAAAATTAGAACTTGTGTTTTCAATTTCTCTCCGGTCGCGCCCATTATCTGTTTTGGTCATCTTTGTGCGCACATAATAACTTTTATAAAGATTCCATTATCGATAAGAAAACCTTTATGCGATCATAATGCTTTCGAGACTGACGTAACAAATACCGTGTTTGGTATTATAGTAAATTTTTCGTAGAAAAGTTTTGAATTAGACTCCGAACAATTTATGTTATTTATTTTTCCGCATGGTAAATATTTAAAGATTATCTTATCTTTCTACGCGGAAATAATGTCCTGGGTATGAATCGTGCGTGTTTTATCTCCCTGTTCATCTCGAAATTTGTAAACTATATTAGACCCGGCTATTTTTGCGGTCTATTTTTTCGTTTGTGAAAATATTTCGTTTGTTTACCGTCTTGGTTTTGCGCATTTTTTTATTTGTCGTGAAGCAATTCTCTCATTTCTTGTGGTGAACATGAAATATCTTGATAAGAGAGAAGAGCGCGAACGTGAAATTGGCGGGGATTTATCTGTGGTTGGAACACTACAAGCCGATTACCAAAAATGTGGTTGAGCTCGACGAGGCAACCACATAAATCATTGATGGATCTTGCAGATTAGGCGCGGGTCATCTATGCTTGACAGAATTAAATTAATGATTGGATTCATGAAACAAAAATAAAAAGGAAATCAAAGCACGGACAATGAACAAGGTCTATGTGACGCCATATTGTCTGTGTGTTGTAGTATGTGACGAAAAAATACAAAGAAATAGATGAAGATCATTAACTAAACTCTGTCGTAGCGATTCTGTTCTGACAACGAATGAATTACGATCGGACAGCTTCTATATAGTTCGATTCAACCATGAAACAATGTTTGGAAACTTCAGTGTGAACTGCTCCAACAGTTTGTTTACTGCGTATTTCCGTACAGAACTGAACCACTAAAGTGATTATAGTAAAGTGCAGTGGGTGTTATCTGCCCTGGGCGACGGTGAAATCATATACCACAGCTTTGTTTCCTTTTAGTCGCCTCTTACAACACGTTCGGGGAATTGGAAAGCTTCTCTCGTATCTTACTACAATATATCGATGCTGATATTCATCTCTATAAGAAAACACTTAATTTTTGTTTCATAACTTCCCACGAGACAGACCAAAACCAACCTGCGTGGATTTACAAGAACTGTTTCTAACCTACCATTAATATCGCCACATTTTTATTTTTATTATTTTGTTGTTTGGACTCATTCCACGAGACAAGGCTAAAACCAACCTGCGTGCATTTCCAAAAAGTGTTTCTAACATACCATTATTACGCCACAATTTATTTTTTTTCTTTGGTTGTTCAGACTCATTAACGAGGCAAAGCCACAATCGAACTACGTGTATTTCCAGAAAGCGTGTCTTACATAACGACTATTTCACCACAATTTATTTCGCGGGATAAACAAAGACAACATAGTCACTCTGGTTTCCTTTATCCTATAGGCCTCGTTTTGAGGCCTGCCTTTTTTCAAAAAAGCTAGCTCGATACGTAATGTCCGAAGGGGTCAGTTGTCGTGACTGGAATGATAAAGAGCTACTATAAGATGTAGTGCCGGCAACTGGTAGATGGATTTCCCATCGCCCAGGGCAGATACCACTGACTGAACCATAGCGGTTCAGGCCTCTTTGGAATGTTTTTCGCTTAGATTGCAGCTGCTGGTACTAACATCCCTACAGAGCTCGTTGCTATTAAGTGGCCGTTAGTTGGTTCCTTTTGGGCTCTGCTTCCGGTGTTGCTGTTGCTCTGAGTAAATTTCAACAGAAAAAGAGCGGAAAGCATCTCATACGGGACTGAACCACCACCCATTCTCGAAAAATTTGCAACATCTATGTTTTGTTAAGTATGAGGCACTGATGCATCGCGCCCCCAACGCGCGGTCCAGTACTGGCTCAAGCGTGACAAGATTCAATTTCTGATTGTGCATAGTAAAGTACAGTGAGTGCTATCTTCCCTGGGTCATGATAAAACTATCTATCACCCCTTTGTTTCTTTATATTTACCATTTACGAAATACAAGAAATACGTTAGGACTATTCGAAAGCCCGTGCCTGAAGGATTGTTTTGTTAAGTTTGAGTCACTGATGGATCGCGCCGACAAGGCGCGGTCCATCTGTGGCTCATGCTTGACAAAATTAAATATCTAATTCGGATGCGGTAAAGATCTTATAAAAACCCAAAACAAAGATCCTATAAGAACCTGAAAAAATGGCGTTCGCGCTTAAAATATGACCAGGTTACCGCCATTGAGCTTGACTTTTAAGTCACGTCTCCATCGCACGTATAGTTAATTATAGATTTGGCATTCCACATAGGATATTATTATGAAGTGTTTTTCTCTATCAGCTGGGAGATTATGGCGACGAGATTAATGGTAAAAGGTGGTAAAAATTTATCCTTCGTATGAATTGTGAAAAACCGAACTGTTTGATATTTTGTTTTCTTTTCGAATTGCTTGCATGTCCTGTCCGTGAACTGTGAAGCTATGGAGAGACTTCGGGGACGAGGCACGCAAATTAATATTTTTTTTTTGATTTTTTGTTTTGAAAAAAAAAATGAACTATTTTGGGGCAAAAACGACAAGGTTCTGTATAATACGTGAATCGAAGCGCGACAATTTTGCTTGCTTTGAAGACATTTTTGTTAAAATTCCGAAATCCTAGAGAGGGAATTCTAAATCCTAGAAGATATAGAAAAATTACTTTGCATTACAACTTGTAAGAGAAAATTTTTTGACCTCTTCGTTGTACCTTTTTTGTTGAAAAAGTAAACCATATTGCGATAAAAAGAAAATGAATAGAAAAGGATGAATGTGATTGCGCGCCAAAGACTCTAAATTCCTTTTTTTTGTCAAAATGGCGGCGCGATCAATCAATGACCCACGACTAACAAAAGATTTTGTCATGAACTTTTTGTGCTAATATATGACACGTTAAATTCTTTCTGAAATAGGCAAAATGAGATATTAGTGTGAAGTGAAAGCGCCGAAGGCGCGCAAAACAAATATTTGACTTTATTTCAATTTCGCTTTTCGAGTTATTGTTTTGTACTAATTAGGAATGAATCATTTGAAATTCGAATCTGATTCGAATCGGATCGAATCACTAATTCTATGTAAATAACAAATATCTCATTTTTACACTCACAACTCATTTCCATTGTGAAAATCAAGATATTGATAGTTTACTGTGTTATTTCAATTCACACCACATGCATTAGAATATTAGATGAACAATTTTCGTATTATTTTAACGACAAAATACAATCGATTTTGGTCCATTTTGACCAAATCGATTGGATTTTGTCGTTAAAAAAATTCTAGCACATTTAGCAACTTTCGTTCCTATGAACGATTCACGATAGATTCGAATAAATTGTGCTTCGAATCGATTCGAATAACCGAACCGAACTGCCCATCCCTAGAACTAACTTTTTATTTAAAATTCGCTACGAGCGAGCCCGAAGGTTTATTAATATGAACCAAGTAACGGCCACTAGGATTTTCAATTTTAATATTTCAAATATAACCAAGTAGAAATACCTGTAACTGCACTCTGGGAGAAAAACGTTTCAAAGAGGATTGAACTGCAAAAGTCGAATAAAAGAGGAAAACAAAGAAAATTTCGAAAAGATCTCGTTATTTGATTTCGTCATTATTATTATAAATTCAAAAATAAATAAACGATAAAGAAAAGGTCGTCGATATCTAAAATTGCAATCTGATAAACACTAAATAAATATTGATATACGGTCACAACGTATTTTTTAAAATAAAATTCATCGTAAGCTAAGCCATTTTTTTTTCTTTCAGAATTATTTACTATGGCTCGACCATGAACCTACCGGGAGGTTTGAACTCTGTGCAGGTACGGCCTTTAGAATAGTCCTAACGTATTTCCTGCTTGTCGTAAAGGGCGACTAGAAGGAAACAAAGAAGTAATAGATGGTTTTACCATCAGGGCAGATACCACTCACTGCACTTTCACATCGCGGTTCAGTGCAGTTGTTGGTGCTATATCTTTTAGTAGCTCTTCTCAGTTAAGTGCCCATTAAATGATTCTTTTCAAATACCTTTGTAAGAGTCAGAAAAATCACGACATAACACGTTTTTGTTAAGTATGGGTATGGGTATATCCGGGTACGAGATCTTGCGTCTTGTCATTCCATCCCGTGTGGAACCGGGGAAGTTATCGAGAGCGTCGTCCCAAGGATGTGGTTTAGTGACTCATCCAAGGGCACCCCCAGGACTTTTTTGTTCATCGATCCTGATCATACTTTGCCGGGATTTGATCCCGCGTCATTCATTATGACCTTTGTAAGAGTGAATTTCAATAAAAAAATAAATAAAAGGAATGCCCAACAACCGCTAGGCACGCCCTTCTGTTTGTGTCACAGCTACCCGCGAAGTGCCTTGCAGAAGGGCGAGCTCGACAGTAAAAAGATCGCGCATTGAACCATTTTAAAACGAATATTCTGCGCGTAACCGAATCATTGAGAATTCATATCTAACTTCGAATACTTTTTTCGAATCAGATCGAATCGCTGATTTCATAAAAATAATAAATATCTCATTTTCATCCCATTTTTTCGGACAAACGCGTTTACCCGACTGAACCACCAATCAGTGCTTCAAGAGAACTAATGAACGGCTACTTACAAAATATATCATCAATTCGCCAAGGTGTAAAAATTTCTTGCAAACTGAATCAAAATAGTCGAGTGCAATGAGTGAAATCTGCGCTCGACGATAGTCAAACTCGATAGCACTTCTTTGCTTCCTTCTGGTCGCTTCTTTATTTAGCTTCATGATTAATGATTTTTTACACAAAACACCTGTACAAAAATATTTTCAACCCAAATGATCTTTTTTCACTCAAAAGCTTGTTATGTGTGCAACAGAATTTCCTTACAATTAAGAAACATTACAATTTTTTTCTAATGGAAAAAATTCATATTTCACAAGACGCTACCGTCTTTCTTTGAAAAACACGTTTTGTATACAATATCATTGTATACATTTAAAATTTTACATCAAGGGAGCATAATAAAGTGTACGCTTTTTGAAATGCGCAGTGGATTTACTGTTATTTTCCAGTAATGGCGTAGTGGCGTCGTTGATGAGATGAATGCCAATTTTGGAATGTTGATGGACCGCACCTTGGCGGTGCGTTCCATCAACATTTCATAATTAGCCATAGAAGGTTGATTTGTAGCTTCATTTCTATATCACCGAGTGAAATTACAGTCAAAGAGCGTTAATTTTACTGCATTTTTGTTACAGTGTATCGCCGTGTTCTGACGAGAATTTAATAACTGATATTTGTGAAAAATGTGAAAACAATATGTTTGATATTATCGTGAGCTATACCAATCAAGTTAAAAATTTGCATACACATCGATTCGCAGCAGGATTCCGATTTTTTTGTTCAGAAGCAGAGGTCACTTAAATGGCAAATGCCCTCTTAGTGAAAAAATCCAAAAAGGCGTTTCGTCAAGTTTTAATGAGGATAGAGCGTTCCACCAAGACATTTGTTCATCTTTGGCTCATGCTTGATGGACTAATATTCTAAGCTATTAAATTTTTAAACCAGTTATTGTTAAACATAGTTTTGTTTTATTCAAATTCCCTCTGAGCAAGGCCAGTAGCAATGCCTAAAAGGAACCCCCTAATGTCCACTTTATAGCAAAGATCTACTAAACGATGTGGTACCAGCAACTGCTCTCTAAACATAAAACAACCTAAACGGAACTGAACCGTCATGGTAAAGTGCAGCGAGTAGTATCCTTCCTTGAGCGATAGGGTTGGGTTGTTGGTGGTGCGATTTTTCCACCTATGATGTACTCCATCAAAGCGCCATATCTGGTATAGGGCTGGACAATTCGTTTCCGTTGATTCGAATCGATTCGAAGCAAAAGTTATTCGAAAGCAATCGTGGATCGTTCATAGGAACAAAAACTTGCTAAGCAAAAAATTCATTTTTGACTACAAAAGTCGATTATATTTTGTTGTTGAAATATGGAAATTGTTACTCTAGACATGGAGTGTGAATTGAAAATACATTATGAACCATAACTTATTTTCACAATGGAGACAAACTGTAATAGTAAAAATGGGATATTTCTTTTTAACATAGAATGTATGATTCGATCCAATTCGAAAAAGTTATCCGAATCAGATTCGAATTCTAAATAATTCGTTTTTTCCTAGCCCTAATCTGGTGCTATATTTTACTTATTTCATGTGAGTTGGTTATATATAGGTATTATTAGTCGCTTGTCACGAAACGCAGGAAATCTTTTTAAACAAAATACATTGCAATCCACCGCGCGCGCGTTTTATTTCGCATTTTCCATTTTTAACTTATTTTTGTCCATTAGATTCTTGGAAATAAAATGAGACTGATTTCCTTGGAAATCGTTGTTTTGTATACATTATCTGTGTGCGATATTTAGAGATCCAAATTGATAAAACGAACAGATAATGTAGTTGACATTTAGCAGGAATGTCGTTGACATTTTCCACCTCAATTTTTTCAAAGTTTTAAATTGTTCCCAATACCTATATCAGAATTTTTATTTTGTCAAGTATGAGCCATTGACGCGCGGCGCGGTCTATCAATGACATAAGCTTTAAAAAACGGGTCTTTCCGAATAATTTTGTCACTGGTTGACCGTGGATGAACTTATCGAGGGGGTTATACCCAATAACCGCTATGTACGGACCTTCGTAGTAACCACAGAAGGGGGGAAGGGGGTCTATGACAAGTCCATCTCGCGAGCATGCACCCTGGCCAAAGAATAAGTGGATTGGGCAAAATAGATTTAATAAATATGGTCTTTTTTGGGTGAATCATTAACTCAACAATAAAAAAAATTAGCTCGGAAAATTAATGAACATCTGTTTCCCATCTTAAAATTAAGCTTTGTTTTCTTTGGTTTGATATTTATGTATATTTGTAAGATGAAATGCCTGATAAAAGCGCTTGACACTCATGCTGAGTTTGGATGAAAATTTTTGGGAACGATGTATCGACGTCTTATTAAACTTTAGTGTGGTTGCCGGTACCTCAGTTAGTTTCCTTTAGGCGATCCACCGAGAATTGCTCGGTTAGCTCAATCGGTAAAGCGTTGGGAATGCGCTTCGGGCTACGCATCTATGATTGCAATGATGCGGGTTCGAACCCCCTGAGGATTGATGATTGTATGTGAGAGGGTTTAGATTGGCGCCTCGCCGGTACAAGGTGGGTTCACCTGCTTGCGACTTCCTCCACCAACCAGGTCCAGGAAATATGATAAGCCAAAAACACCCACCCCAATTCGGAACTGGTATCTGCACAAGAGGCAATGATTCGCCGATGATTAAGCTATATGATCAGCTTTCCTATCCCGCAGGATAAAAATAAAATCCTACCCTTTTGTTATCCTATCTGATAATCTGATTGACAATGATTGGCAGATTGTAGGTACGGGCTTTAGAATAGTCCTAACCTATTTTCCTGCGCGTCGTAAGAGGCGACTAAAAGGATACAAAAAGTGGAATATGGTTTTACCTTCGCACATGGCAGATACCACTTATTGCACTTTACCGCGGCGGTTTAAAGTGTGGTTGCTGGTATTACATCTCCTAGTAGTTCTTTTGCTATCAAGTGAGTGACCTTACACTGTAACAAAAGTACGGTTAATTTACTGATCATTTGCAGTAATTGACCACTTCCAAAGTTAAAAAAAAACGCCATGTTGATGAGATTTATGCCAATCATGGGCTGGTGATGGACCGCGCCTTCGCGGTGCGTTCTATCAACACCCCATATTTGGCCAAAAAAGCTAAAGTAAAATTGCTGTCAAAGAGCAGTGATTTTGTTGCATTTTTTGTTACAGTGTAGTTAGTTTTCTTTTAGCTTCGAGACTTCCTCAGAGTGAATTTCAATAAAAAAATAATTTCAAGTTCTTCATGTTGTCATAAATGTCAAACGATAATCATCATTGCGACGAAAATAACTTAAGGTCATGATCTTGTTTTAAACAAATTACTCACATGCCAGTGATAGATCGAATCAGATGTACGTCAATCAAATTTAAATATTCTTTTTTTATCCTGAGCGCTCTGTCAGATTTGGATATTGTTTAAAATTTTAAAAATAAATTACTAAAATGTAGGGATTGTCAAATGCGAATAATTCGAATTCGAATATGATTCGGTGAATTCTGCTTAATCAGCGATTCTGTATGAGTAGTGAATGGCGCCCCTCTTTTAAATTTAAATCGTAACCTCGGGCAACAAATTTAATAATAATAATACAAACAAATATAAAAAACGATGTATTTGCTATTCCCAATCATTCTTTAAAATCACAATTGAACTATTTCGTAGTTAATTTGAAAATTGCACCTGCTTCATATTAACATTCCCTCTAAGCAAAGGAGGGAAACAAAAAAAGCTTAACGGCCACTTAATCACAAAGAGCTTTCTTGCACTCTAAGCGGGCGCGATGGCCTAGTGGTTCAACACGTTGGCATCGAGTTCTGGCCTGCCCAGGTCGTTAATCCATGCCCATCACTCAAACCAGGAAGTGATAACTTGTCTAGGATAACAGAACAGGAAAACCTCATATCTTTCCACAAATTCTAACCCCGTCCGTCTCTAAAAGGCCGCTGTTACAGGGCCTTCGTCAGGGTGATCCACTCCAAGAAGGGACAAAAAAAAAACTAACAGAAACCGCTATGGTAAAGTGCAAGGGGCGATATCTGCCCTAGTTGGGGTAAAACTTAACATTTTTCTGGTTTCGTTTAGTCGCCTCTCGCGACACGCAAGAAATACGTTAGGACTATTCTAAATCCCGTACCTATGACCAAAGTACGATTGAGTCAGAATATTTTGTCGATACTCAATGCCTTCTCTACTCCCATGTAGGGCTGGGCAAAACCGTATCATTTGGAATTCCAATTGGATTCATTAATTTCATATAAAAAACAAAATCCCTTTTTTGATATTACAAATTGTTAAAACCAAGAAATTTATGGTTTTTAGTGTATTTTCGATCCATACTCTGAGAGCAACAATTTTCATACTTTAAGGATAAAATATAATCGATTTTGGTCAAAGTTGACCAAAATCGATTACAGTAGCAAGTTTTGTTACTATGAGTGATTCCCGATTGATCGAATTGAGCTTCAAATCGATTCGAATCACCGAATCGAATTTCCCAGCCCTTATTGCATTGCGTTGATCCTACTTACATGCCTACAAAACACAAACCCCGTAAGGAAACTAGCACTTTCCATTAGCTTGCATAGGAACTGTTGGAAAACGCAAGGAACTGCATGTAGAGCACTGCGCTAGCGTAAAACGCAAGGGTAAAATAAAACAATCCTAAGAAAAACGGCGCCTTTGGAACTATTATAACGTATTAAGGTGCGTTTACACAGGACGTTCGCCGCCGCGCGCGTATGCCGTTAACACTGGTCGCGACAATTTTGGTTCGCGAGGTTACGTTACGGAGCATCATCAGCAGTTACATGTCAACCTGGACGCGCGAAATTCGGTATTTACGCGGTTTGGTCTGACATGTTATTCTCATGCCGTGGGAATTAGGAAGGAAAAAAAAAGCAAATGTAGGAAGGCAAAAGAGAGGAAGAAAGAAGGAGGGGGAAAAAGGCAATCGTTACTTTAATCACCAAACATGACTAGTGCTGAGTAACATCGAATCATTTAGAATTCGAATCTGATACAAATAATTTTTTCAAATCGGATCGAATCGCTGATTCCATACATGTAACAAATATCCAATTTTTACCATTACTATTAGTGTCTCCATTATGATAAATAAGAAATTTACAGTCACGAATCGCAAATATTAGCTTAAACAGATTTTAAAGCCATGTATTTTTAATTTTAAATTTTAACGAAAAATACGATCGACTTTGAACAGATTTGACCAAAATCAATTGCATAATGTCGTTAAAATAAAAATTCCACTTCATTTAGCAAGTTTTTGTTCCTATGACCGATTCACAATTGATTCGAATGAATTGTACTTCGAATCGAATTGCCCGAACCGAATCGAATTGCCCATCCCCACCTCACATACAAGCACTAGCGCGTATTGAAGGGTGACCCACCTCAAAGAACCTCTTAATTGCTTTAAAACGTGAGAAATTTTAAAAGATATAACCTTGCTATCGAAAATTTTTCGGCACCTCCAGCGCGATTTTGAACATATTTTATGGTACTATACAATAAAACGCTGTTTCCACGGGATTTTTTACCTCCCGATATGACGTTATATTTTGACCTTCAGAGGAAAATGCCCCAACGTATATGATTCTTTACGTAGCAAATATATCATTATTCTCAACCATTTTGGCCAGGATTCGTCTGCTTGAAATGTCGCAGACGTCAGTCAATATGTAAACGCAATAATTTGTATTATTTACGCGCTCATACAGCGAATGTCCATATTTTCCGCGTCAGACGAAAGTAGATACTAATGGGTTTAGAAAACCATCCAAGTCTATTTTAATGTCATAGTGGCACGTTTATGAAAACATAATCAATCAAATGATATACTTGTGGCGTCACAATACAATATTTTGGATATTGATCTTTTTAATTTAAACAAAGTTTCTTTGAAATTTAAATTAGTTTCTAATAGTTGCATCACAATCATTTTCTGTATTAATTATGATGTTACAATACGTGACTTCCTTGTGTACATTGTCGCGCCGAAACGCTATCCATGTATTTGATATTGCATGCAAATTAATAAGTTTCCCAGAATTTCATATAATTTAGGTTTTTCTATTACTATGAACTTTCGATTTCCTTTTGTGCACTTTGGAGCATGTGAACGTCGTTATGAGAATTTACAACAACAAAAAATGGAAATCTGAAGAACATTTGACCTAATTTTTAGTCCAAGGATATTTTAATGACATTAAAAGTCACGTTGGGATTCAGGTAGGGCTGGGCAAAACCGAATTATTTGGTATTCGAATTTGATTCGAATATTTTTCCCGAATCAGATTTAATCACTAACCCTACGTAAATAATAAGTATTCCACCTGTACTACTGTAACATGTCTCCATTGTCAAAATGAAGAAATTTACAGTTTACGGTGTATTTTCAATTCACACTAAGAGCAACAATTTTAAATCTTAGCGATAAAATTTAAATTTGACCAAAATCGATTGTATTTCGTCGTTAAAATTGCAAATTCCAGTTCATTTAGCAAATTCTTGTTCCTATGAACGATTTACGATTGATTCGAATAAATTGTACTTCGAATCGATTTTTGTCACCGAATCGAATTGTCCAGGCTCAGATGCAGGTATGTTCATCCACTGTATTCTTATGGACGCGATGGCCCAACATAAGAGATATAGTACTGAAATCGCGAGTTGAAGGTCTCGGGTTCGAGTTGCGGGTCCGACTTGCTGATCTGTGTTCACTACAATACACAAATGTGGAGTAAATTGGACCGCACCATAGTACCATAGCAGTTAAGTTCCGTTTGGAATGTTTTCCGTGCAGCTGCTGGTACTACATCTTGTAGTAGCTCTTTGTTATTAAATGTCTGTTAGTCGGTTCATTTTTGTTTCTTTCTTCCAGTCTTGCTCGGAGTAAATTTCAATAAAAAAAAAAAATGTGACAGAGTAGCACTTGTGGAGCTACCTAGGCCGACTGGTGTTGTTGCTGATAGGCGGCTCTAGCGCGCCAACGTCTGGTCCCAATCAGAAATTTTATTTTGTCAAGCTTGAGTCACTGATGTACGCGTCTCGACGGCGCGATCCATCAGTAACTAATGCTTGACAAGCGATTATTATAAGAGTTTTTTGGGCAGGGAGAGCAGGTAGGCCAGTATTAAACAACAGCCATCATTGAATTATGCACTCATTACTTCACTATTTTAATATGTTAAATAGGAAAATGTTATTGATTCCGACCATCAAATTAGAGCAAATAATGTCTTAACCTAGCTCTATGAAAGGCTGCAGACAGATTGGTTTTAGTGCGGTTAAGTGGCTCTGGAGCGCCAGCGGCTGGTCCAATCAGAAATTTCATTTTGTCGTGCTTGACAAAAATGTTAAAAGTTCTGATCAGATATGCAAAGCCGGTGGTATAGCAAAACGAAATAGTTTCGAATTCTATTCAGAATATCTGCCATGCTATCAAAAAGATTTTATGATTAGAATTTTGAGAAGTCGGCTGATTATTTCATTTCACAGGCCGAGCATAAGAGAACTAAACTATGAATCTTCTTGGTGGCAACCATATCCTCACCAGTATATCGAACATATGCTGGGTCATTTAAAGATGTATAGTGCCTTGTGCCTTGTCTCGCTCTCAATAAAAAAGCGAGCTATTTCCTAGTGCCTATCCGGGTAAGAAGTGAAAATTAGGGTGTGTTCGGATATCACTATATTAAACTAACCGGATAATTGCATTATTTTTTACCCGGGTAACCGGGTATTAAAGTTGCATTACAAACTCCCAAAAGATACATTGTTAAGTGCTAATTTTACTAACATACATACTTACTTACTTGACCAGGAATATTTCCTAGGTCGAGTTGATTTTTTTACTCAACAAGATGCGACTGGTTTAAATATGAGGAGAGCGGAAGAAAAAAAGTGCAAAATATAGATTTATAAGAAAATGTGAAATGCTTATCTATACAAATTCCCGATAAAAAAAGGAAAATGTGTGCTCGTACTATCCGGATTATAATGTTTGTTGGTAGCCGATATGATGATTATAATGTGCTCTTAATACTTCTGTCTGATACTGATTGATAGATACATAACAGACTTTTTGCTATGAACGAAATTCCAGTTTATATTCAACAGATACAAAATACATAATAACAGTAACAGCACCTAACTCAGATTCAGGTTCCATCCATGCTTCCAGAACATTCTTACATCTTACGCATGATTAAATTGAATTATTACGTCATATAAATTCACAACACTACACGGATGAGAGAGACAAATTACCCGGATATTTGATAATTCAAAAACGTCAAAAACGCTGCAAATATCCGGGTATCCGCTATCTGGATAGTACAGCCCTAGTGGACATACACAACAACCGTTTTGGGAGCGATGGCCTAGTGGTTAAACATGTTGGCATCGCTGTTAAACATGTTGGCTGATGACCTCGGGTTTGAGACCCGGCGAGTCCGGCTCCATGCCCACCACTCAACCCAGGGTGTAATCACTTGGGTAGGCTAAGCCGAACAGGAAACGATGATATCTTTTCAGTAATTGTAACCCTGTCCGTCTATAAGTGGCCGCTGTTACAGGGCCTTGGACAGGGTGATCCACTCTAAGAAGTGGCTATAAAAAAAAAGTGGCTATAAAAAAAGACAAGAAACCTGGTGGTGAGAGAGAATTTATTATTTCTCCAACCAGAAAACATACATAGGCATTTGCGTGTAAAACAATAGTTTTCTGAACTGATTGGATGGTGAGCATTCAAGGTTCTCACATCCCACCTTGTTGAGCTTATAAAGAAGCAAAATAATAGTTTGCGCGTTGACGAATACGATATGATGGAAGTAGGAAACCATATGAAAACTGAAAATCGTAAAAGACAAGATAGAGAAAATGATAAGTTGAAACAAGACCTCACACATCCCTTGAAACGCTGCATGTAACTTCTTACTGAAAAGAGAGCTTTGTCGTGGTTGTCTGTTCTCCCTTCAACAACGGCTTTTACGTGAATAAAGGAGTATTTTGTGATGCATTGTGCTTGCGATACAATCGGTCACTCAATAATGTCACAAAGTTTTGCATATGCGGAAAATTTTTTTCGCAAAACCACGAGATGTTTTGCCCGACTGGAGGTCGGGAGAAACGGAGATATCACAGCCAATCTCCTGACTGAGGTCTGTCATAATGTCGCAGTCGAACCGATTCTGCAATCTCTGACAGGTGAAATATTGAATAACCACTCTGGTAACGCGGCTGCTGATGACGCTCGTCTTCGTTCAAGAGGGTTTTGGAATGCAAATTAAGGTGCATTTTTGACGTAAGGGTGTCAACCAATCTTTCTCCATCGTGTAACAAGCACGAACAAGCCAAGAAACGGGAATACAATTACAGAGTGCGGGAAGTGGAACATGGCGTTTTCACCCCGGTAGTGCTTTGCGCGACTGGCGGGATGTGACGTGAAACAACAACATCTTTCAAAAGATTGGCGGACAAATTGTCCGAGAAACGACGGCAGACATATGCATCGATTATCGTTCGCCATTGTTCGCTCCAGCGTGATGTGCATCCGTGGAAGTAGATCTACAGTCCACCAGTCGGTACACAACGGCGACATACAACTCTCAACAAAAGAAAGTCGAATTCCAACAACAATATGATTATTTTACATATTCGTATCCAATTAATTGTTTAATTTACATATTGATATATTCATTAAACTTATTTAAAATTTAAAAAATCATATGGCAGGCTTATGGCATGTCAGTGAACCTACCGGGTTCAATAGCGCCCATATCCTATTTTTTTTATGGGCTTCGGAATTAATTGCTATGCTATGTGTTATGGTCTGTCCGTAAACCTACCGGGCGGCTTAGATTCAATTATCGTCAGGCACTGAACTTTGTAGTCTTTTAGTATCTCATGAGTGTTACAGATAGCAACAGCGGCGGCGGAAGATATACGACATTGGAGAGTCCGACTTGTCGAAGACGCGCAAAAATTTTAACGTCATTTTGCAAAAAACAATTCATTCGACGAAAAATATATTTTGATGGCAAAATTTGGTCGCAAAACGCAATGAAAAGGATATCCGCACCTAATGCGCGCTAAAACGTACAAATATTTTACAATTTTTGCAGATTTAGTGGAGAGGTTGCATTGGGGGTCCAGAACGACAATGAACAAACTGTTATCCATAAATCTTTATGTAAATTACGAAACATCTGGCGTGTCCGTCAGTTAAAAGTTTGTATTTAGAACTCCTTTGAACAACAAAACCGTTTGGCCACAAATTTTTAGAAAATATCCCTGTGCCAACGAGGTGTGTCATTACACTTCTTGATATATAATTTAATAGAGCAAGTAGCATAGTTATAAGCGCGAATTGCTTCAAATACCAAGTATTTGGCCAGGCAAAAATGATAACTATTGTATATTGTGAGAAAACATTAAAAAAGAACATGCGTTATGACGTCATAACCACTTCTTAAATTGCTTCCTGACAGTATAGCCCAATGGTTGATTTGTTATTGTTGTTGATCGAAAATAGCCACCGTCGGTCGGCTAAAGATGATATCGCTTAGCTCTTCTCGGAGCATGCCCGCTGCTCAAACGACCTAGGATCAAATCATTAACCTCTTGTATAACGCAATCACGCATTACCGACTGAGCCATCAAGACCGGCTCATTCATTCATTCATTCAGTTCTATATTTTTTTCAGAGGTTTTTAATTTTTTTTTTTTTGAAATTCGCTCAGAGCAAGGCCACAGGAGACGAATCAAACTTGAATGTTCTCCTGAAGCCACTAAAGTGCGACTTGAAATGCAGGAATAGGAACTAAGGAACCACCATCCCTGTCAGATGTCTATTAACGCGAGTTCCACAGCCTTTTAGATCGACAAGATCAGGAAAGAAGCAAGAAGGCATGGAATTCCAGAGTTTAGACATTCTTGGAAAAAAGCTTCTTGCATAAAACTGTCTGTGACATTGTGGAACGTTCACAGTGAATAGGTGCGAATTGGTAGCCAATCGTGTCGACCGATTGAAAATTTTGGTCGGAGGAGCGAGAGCAGAATGCTCCCTGGAAAAAAGACCATTATATTATCTGTAAAATAAACAGAGTGAGGCAACGTTGCGGCGGTGTGTCAAACTTTGCAGACCGGAAGAAAGTTTAGGGGCAATCATATTGGTCACACGTCGTCGAATACGGCCGAACATGCCAAGAACAGTGACAGCGAACGCCTCAAATGTGACACCAATACTCCACGCAGGGTCGAATCAGTGATTTGTATAAATGGAGAATGATTTTGGGAGTGAGATAATGGCGAGCTCGATATAGAGAACCGACTTTCCTCGAGGCTTATTTACCAATACTAGTGACATATTCATTCCAACTCATGTCCCTAGTCATGAGTTAGCGTCCAACGTTAGAGTCCAACGAGACGAATTATTTCCTATGGCTTGTCCGTGAACCTACCGGGGACCCAACAACCGTTAGGCAAAGACCTCCATAGCGACTGTGTATGTGTTCTATGTATGTTACAGCTACCCGCGAATATTTGATCGGAGGAAACGAACTTTACCAACAGCGCCATTTGCCGGCGAACCTTTGCGGCCATAGCACATGGTTATCACCAGGTGGATTCATATTTGGAATTCTGATCTTCTGATATGCAGAACCGGTGAAAGCGAAGTAAAATAATGTATCAATATATATTTCATAGAATTTCGAAACGTCGCGGCTTCACATTCAAAACCATTCGATAAAGTGTATTATATTAATTCATTCTTTTTAATATACGAATCTTTTTTCTCAATGCTCAACATTATGTGCTTTCTCTATTAAACGTTTGCTGTTTCAACAGCCATAGACCTGACCTGCACAACTGTTCATGTAGTGCTTGTTCCATTCGCCATTGTGCCTTACTTGATTTTCACCTTCTCACAATCTCAATTGAATTGCCTTTATTTTCAATATTGCAGCTTCCATTATTGCAAAGTCTCATCCAATGCTGCTCTGAGTTATCTTATTAATTTGTTTACAATATCATTGCAACAAGATCAATCCTATTCAACCTAATAGGTTTGTGTGGGGTGGCCCGGTCTTGCCAATCAGTAGGACTGGGCAAAACCGAATCCTTTGGAATTTGAATAATTTTTTCGAATCGGATCGAATCAACTATTACATGTAAATACCAATCATCCCATTTTTAGTATTAAAACTCCATCGTGAGAATCAAGAAATTTGTAGTTGATGGTGTATTTTGAATTCACATTTCATGTCTAAAAGCAATAATTTTTCATATTTTAACGACAAAATATAATGGATTTTGGTCAAATTTTACCAAAACCAACTTGTTTTTGTCGTTAAAAAAGAAAAACTTTATTTATTTAGTTTTTTTTTTGGGGGGGGTTAGGATTCTGTTCTTGTAAACGTTTTGCGATTGATCCGAATAAATTGTGATTCGAATTGATTCGAATCGCATAACCCCAGCCAAAAAAATCATATGCATTTTTCGTTAAGTATGAGTCATTGATGGAATTATGACATGACAGCATCTGCATGAGATATCATCTGTGGCACTTGCTTGACAAAATATAAAAATAAATTTCCTTTAGCATCTATGTCGTTTATAGTTTATGTCTATCGAAGATTTTTTTAAATTAAAGCAAAATTTTAAAATGCTTGAAAGCGGCGGCAGGTAGCGCAATAAAAAATGCAAACTGATTTACTTGATCTAATTAGATGCGCTATGTTATACATCGGTTTTATTGTCCTGAATTTTAAACCAGATCCCATAAAACTGTATAACATTGATCTAAGATGTCGGTGATGTTTCTCGCGAGAGTTCAGATTTTACAAATAAGGCTGTTTTGAACATTGATAGTTGGTACGGTTCGGAATTGCGGTTTATATGCATATCAAGAGTGAGGTCGGTAGTGTTGGGGAGACTCGAGTCTCCGACTCAACTCGAGTCGCACTTGAGTCATGTTTTCCAATGACTTGATTTCATTCGAGTCGTTTTAGCTAAATAAATCGACTCGAGATCGACTTGACAAAATACAGACGCAATTTAACTCGGGACTTGACAAAAATTTATCCCGTCTGCAATCATCACAAATTGAAAAAGTCGCGTTTTTTCGCCCGCTGCCGTTGACTCAGCAGAGAGGAAAACGCGCTTCCCAGGATGATATAAAACACGCTATGTACTTTGGTGTGGAATCTGTGTTCGTCAGTCCAATAACAATCATATTATGATTTTAAGTGGGTACTTATAAAGTGAGAAGTGGAAAATTAATTTGTCACTACAGTTGAATAGATTTTGAAATCGACTCGTGACTCGATTTGCGAATCGTAAATGAATGACTCGACTTGACTTATGACTTGAAAGCACACAAACTCGACTTGAATCGAGACACTAAATTCAAATTTCGTTAAGACCTGGACGCGACTCGCAACTCGTGTCTTCTTCGACTTGACTTGAGAGTCGAAGCGAGGCGAGTCGTTCCCAACACTGGGTAGTGATGGGTAATTCGCTTCGATGATTCGAATCGATTCGAAGCAAATCAATCGCTTTGAAAAATTTTCATATTTTAACGACAAAATATAATCGATTTCGGTCAAGTTTGACCGATTTTGATTTCATTCTATCGTTAAAAATGAAAATAGCAATTGATTCGAATGATTTGTGCCTCGAATCACCGAATCGAATTGCTCAACTCTAACTGCAATATATAGTACCATCAATTGCACTCCAAGCGGAAAACATCACAAACGGAACTGAACCGCTATCGTAAAGTGTAGGGAGTGGTATCAGCCCTGGGTGATTGTAAAACCATGTACCACTTCCTAAACTATAATACACACTGTTTGAACGTTCCCATGCATAATTCTAGAATGAATTTCAATACAAAAACTAGATGACAAAACTCCGGTTTCTTATCTGAAATTACAATTCCGTCCATCGATTGTATGTCGAGAATGACTGATCAATTCGAATCGATTCGAAGTACGATTTATTCGAATCAATCGTAAATCGTTGATAGGAACAAAAACTTGTTGAATGAACTGCGATTTTCATTTTTAACGAAGAAACGCAATCGATTTTGGCCAAATTTCACCAAAATCGATTATATTTCGTCGCTAAATGAAATGAATTACCAAAATATTAGTAGTTCCACTCAGCTACTGTCTGAAGTGGATCATCCTGATCATTGTCGGGTACCAACGGCCACTTATACACAGACAGGGTTAGAGTTGCTGGAAAGATATAATCTTTTCTTTTCGGCTTAGCCTACCCGTTTATAACATTCTACGTTGGGAGTGGGCATGAATTTATGAGCTTTACTCAAACCGAGATCTTCAGCTTGCGATGCCAACATGATAACCGCTCTATGTTACAAGTTTTTGTTTCCACCGACTCGGAAAAATGTGAGGTTTTGGTAAGAACGGTCCCAGACTTCAAAATATTATCAAAACATCTAAATGTTATCAATTTTTTTTTAGTTTATTAATAAATTTTGAAATTGGAAAAACGTAATTGGACGTATATAAATAACACTGCATATCCTAAGCCCATCTACCGCCCATGGTTGATGAAAATAGTTTTAATATTTTGATTAGTTTTCACCAACTAATTGTTTTGGGTTAGTCTGTATTTTTCCATGACACTTTCCCCGTGTGAGTTTCAGGATAATGAGGAAGTCGAATTAATATTAAAATATTTTCTTGCTGAAACCGGTAAATTTTATCAAATTTTATTGGTATTTATTAATAAATTTTGAAATTGGAAAAAAAAGAGTGTTGCATTTTGGGAACTGAATGCACTGTAGTACAAATGCAGTAAAATCAATGCTTTATAACAGTAATTTTACGCGGTGGTATTGATGTAAAACTATAAATCGTTCTTCTTGCGGATTATAGGTCCCAAGTTTTCGTTTCCACTCACTCGGAAAAATTTGATCTTTTGTTAAGAACCGTCCCAGTATTCAAAATATTATCAAAACATCTTTTGTTAAGTATGAGTCACTGATGTATCGCGCCGCCGAGGCGCGGTCCATCTGTGACTTGTGCTTAACAAAATTTAATTCCTGATTGAAATACAATGAAGAATCGCGAGTCATCTTTGGCTCATGCTCGAGATAATGAAATGTCTGATTGGATACTATGATCGGTTCACGACGGAATCGATTAATCCATGCTTCGAATCGATTCGAATGATCCAGCTGCCAGAAGTGAAAACTCCAATGTTGAATATACGCCAATATTCGTAGAGCCATATTTTGACAAGATTCATGTGGGATTCGAATCATTTGCGCTTCGAATCGAGTCAATTCACCGAATTAAATTGCTCGGTCCTAGTTTCCAGACGTGACGACTCCATATTTTATTAAAATTCCCTCTAAGCAAAGCTCGGAAGCAGTGCCTGAAAGCGACCAACCAACGGCCACTTAATAGCAGAGTGCTGCACAATAAAATTTTTTGCAGAACCATATTTGGCCAAGTATGGGACGTATATGTCTAACACCGCATATCCTAAGCCCATCTACCGCCCATGGTTGGTGAAAATAGTTTTAATATTTTGATTAGTTTTCACCAACTAATTGTTTTGGGTCGGTCTGTATTTTTCCATGACACTTTCCCCGTGTGCGTTTCAGGATAATGAGGAAGTCGAATTAATATTAAAATATTTTTTTGCTGAAACCGGTAAATTTTATCAAATTTTATTGGTATTTATTAATAAATTTTGAAATTGGAAAAAAAAGAGTGTTGCATTTTGGGAACTGAATGCACTGTAGTACAAATGCAGTAAAATCAATGCTTTATAACAGTAATTTTACGCGGTGGTTTTGATGTAAAACTATGAATCGTTCTTCTTGCCGATTATGGGTCCCAAGTTTTTGTTTCCGCTCACTCGGAAAAAAATGATCTTTTGTTAAGAACCGTCCCAGTCTTCAAAATATTATCAAAACATCCTTTGTTAAGTATGAGTCACTGATGGATCGCGCCGCCGAGGCGCGGTCCATCTGTGACTTGTGCTTAACAAAATTTAATTTCTGATTGAAATACAATGAAGAATCGCGAGTCATCTTTGGCTCATGCTCGAGATAATGTAATGTCTGAGTGGATACTATGATCGATTCACGACGGAATCGATTAATCCATGCTTCGAATCGATTCGAATGATCCAGCTGCCAGAAGTGAAAACCCCAATGTTGAATATACGCCAATATTCGTAGAGCCGTATTTTCCGAATTGTATTGCCCAGTCCCAGATATCAGGAGTGGAGACTCAATTTTGAATACATAACAGTTTTGTGCAGAGCCATATTTTGCCAAAATTCATGTTGGATTCGAATAATTTGCGCTTCTAATCGATTCGATTGATCAAATTGATTGCCCAGTCACAGCTACCAGGAAAGAAAATTCCATTTTGAATACACAACAGTTTTGTGTAGAGCCATATATTGCCAAGAATCGTGTGGAATTCGAATAATTTGACCTCCGAATCGATTCGATTGATGAAATTGAATTGCCTTGTCCCAGATACCAAGAGTGAAGACTCCAATTTGAATACACAACAATTTTTATGCAGAGCCACATTTTACCAAAATTAATTTCGAATTCGAATAATTTGCGCTTCGAATCGAGTCAATTCACCGAATTAAATTGCTCAGTCCTAGTTTCCAGACGTGACGACTCCATATTTTATTAAAATTCCCTCTAAGCGAAGACGGAAGCAGTGCCCAAAAGCAACCAACCAACGGCCACTAATTAGCAGAGTGCTGTTAATAAGAATAAAACAGTAAAATAAAATAAATAAAATTAAAACAATAAAATTTTTCGCAGAACTATATTTGGTCAAGTATGGGACGTATATAAATAACACTGCATATCCTAGGCCCATCTACCGCCCATGGTTGATGAAACTAGTTTTAATATTTTGATTAGTTTACAACAACTAATTGTTTTGGGTTAGTCTGTATTTTTCCATGACACTTTCCCCGTGTGAGTTTCAGGATAATGAGGAAGTCGAATTAATATTAAAATATTTAATATACAAACGTTATACATATTTAGTATTAAATAATTTTTTTGCTAGAGTCAGTAAATTTATCAAATATTTATTAAAAAATTTTGAAATTAGAAAACAAAAAAGTCTGCATTTTGGAAGCTGATTGCCCTGTAATAAAAATGCAGTAAAATCAATGCTTTATATCAGTAAATCTACGTGGTGGTATTGAGGTTAGAAATCGTTTTTTTTTTCCGATTATGGACTGTTGATGGAGCGCACCGCCGAGGTGCGGTCCATCGACAGCCCATATTTTGCATAAATCTCATCGAATTGGCGGTATTTAACTTTGCAATTACTACAAATGGCCAGTAAATTTACTGCGCATTTCCTACAGTGTTTATGGTTTATGGCATTATTCAGGACAGTAGCTCGGGAATCAGAACTAGGTTTGTAGAAAGTGGTAGGTTATTTTAAAATTGATAATTATTATTTCAATTTTTTGCAGCGGCTCGTTTGATTAGATCTCGCGTAGCAATGCTATATGTAAGAGCAGAGCAGCAAATTATAAGCGACAAGGGTTTTAGCTTTGTTTATAAAATATGAATTTTCCCGTTTGGCGGAACGCACCCAAGTTATTCCACCGTAGGTTGAGTAATAAGTATGGATTGACGACTTGTCGGGACTCGAACTCAAATCTTGGCGCTTTCAGCAGTAAAATTAAAATCGAAACATATACCTTTCTTGATTTTCCCTATGAAGAAAAGTTGTAATAGTAAAAATGGGATATTTGTTATTTGCATTGAATTAGTGATTCGATCAGATTCGAAAAAATTATTCGAACCATATTCGAATTCTAAATGATTCGGTTTTGACCAGTCCTAGACTGGACCCGATATTTCAACCTGCGACACCAGCAAGACAACCACTAGGCCTTTGAGTCTAGGGCTGGGCTAAACCGAATCATTTAAAATTCGAATCTGATTCGGATATTTTTTCGAATCGGTTCGAATCACTGATTCTATGTGGATAAAAAGGATTCCGTTTTTGGTATTGCAACTACTTACATTGTGAAAATCAAGACATTTATAGTCCATAGTGTAAATTTTCAATTTATACTCCGTGTCTAAGAGTAACAATTTTCATATTTTAACGGTAAAATACAATCGATCTTGGTCAAATTTGACCAAAATCGATTGCATTTTGTCGTTAAAACTGAGAAATTTCTTTTCGTTTAACAAGTTTTCGTTTCTATGAACTTTTCACGATTGATTCGAATAATCTGTGCTTCGAATCAATGCGAATCGAATTGGCCAGCCCCAATGACAACCACTACCAGGTCATGGGGCGTTTATTAAAAATGTGAAATCTTATTCAATCTCGCAGTATTATAGTTAATATCATAGGCGGTTTCCAGGAATATTATCTGAAGGAAACTTGTCAAATTCGAGATGAGACTTTCACTAGTAGTCATTCTGTTTGCTATGCTATTCTGGGTTTACTACCACTGCGGCATATCAAATCCTGCAACTTGTCAACGTAAGTATTGTGTTTTTTTACAATGGTTTCTCACGATGAAGTTACAAATATTTTTATTCATTGGAGTTTTAGAAATATTTATGACGTCCTATCCGTGAACTGATTCGTCAAAATATTTTAATTTTATTTTTCATAAAAGTTCAAAAAAAAGCAGGTAACAGTGTCTAAAAAGAACCAACTAACGGCCGCTCTATAGCCAAGAGCTACAAGAAGATGTAGTACCAACAACTGCACTCTACGAGGAAAATATTCCAAATGGGACTGAATTGTTATAGTGCAGTTCTTTTTTTTTTTTTTTTTTAATAGCCACTTCTTTGAGTGGATCACCCTGTCCAAGGCCCTGTAACAGCGACCACTTATAGACGGACAGGGTTACAATTACTGGAAAGATATGATCTTTTCCTGTTCGGCTTAGCCTACCCAAGTTATTACACCCTGGGTTGAGTGGTGGGCGTGGATAAGCGAGGCGGACTCGCCGGGACTCGAACCCGAGGTCTTCAACCTGCGATGCCAACATGTTTAACCACTAGGCCATCGCGCCCACGAGTGAGTGGTATCTGCTCTGAGGCGATGGTAAAACCATCTGCCACTTTTAGTCGCCTCCTACGACACGCAGGAAATACGTTAGGACTACTCTGAAGCCCGTGTCTACAGACCTCAAAATTGACTGCTAGCTAGGTATCTCAATTTGAGATTCGAATCGAACCAAACTTATGTCTCATTCTAATTCCTGTGAATCGGTACGATTATAGAAAGATTCTGAGCAAAGCGATGTTTTCTTAGCTTTGCTCCAGGCATGGCAGGAAGCATCAGCTCACAGAAACCAACTAACAGCCAGGGCTGGTCGAAACCGAATCACTTGGAATTCAAATCTGATTCCAACATTATTTTCGAATCGGATCGAATCGCTGATTACATAAAAATGACGAATAATCCATTTTTGCTATTACTATAATTGTGATAATTAAGAAATTTAAAGTTACGAATTACCAATATTAGCATAAACAGACTCAAAAGCTATGTACTTTCAATTACACTCATTTTAGCGACAAAATACAATCGATTTTGGTCAAATTTGACCAAAATCGATTGCATTTTGTCGTTAAAAATGAAAAATTCTTCTTCTGAGAATTGCTCAGGTTAATTATTTAGCTCGAATTGGAGTTGAATAATTCCAACAGCGTGGATAACAATATGGTCAATATGGTCATTTCAACAAGTCATGGATTTTTTAAAATTTAATTATTTTTGTTCATTTTTTTCTACTCAAATTAAGATTGTGAAATGTAACCCTGTCCCCTGCCGTCAGTACAGGGCCTTGGATAGGGTGATCCACTCTAAGAAGTAGCTATAGAAAAAAAAACGGCATACCTGATTGTGTTTCCCACATAATGTTATAAACTCACAAATTGGGTGGTGACTGACTCGATGACCAGTTGATCACCAACGTCACCATTCAGTCTGTACCAGAAACCCTTATTGATATTTGTATCACATGCAAATGCTTATGTACGTTTTCTGGTTGACAAAATAATAAGCCTTCTAATCTCTCCCCCCCCCCCTCTCTCTCTCTTTCTCTCTGTGTCTCTTCACAAAGTTTTTTTTAATATTAACCAACGGCACTGTTTATTTACACAGCCCCAATAGCGCCTCCCCCAGACTTTGATGACGGCCCCTGTGAAGAAGGCGATAAAGATTGCAAGGAATTTTACTTTGATGCGGTGAGTTGGATGAAATTAGATCTTTCGTATCAATTTGACTGTGTAAAATCACTATTTGATAGGGAATGCAATTACTGCAAATGACCAGTAAATATACTGTACTTTTGTTACAGTGTGACATTGTTGTGACGCGAACCATCCGTGACTATAAAATAAATATATCATAAATAGCGTAAATCTCATCAACATGGCGTTTTTTTAATTTTGGAAATATGCAATTACTGCAAATGACCATTACATTTACTGTACTTTTGTTACAGTGTGGCGTTTTCGTGACGCGATCCATCCGTGGCTATAAAATAAATCTATCATAAATAGCGTAAATCTCATCAACATGGCGTTTTTTAATTTTGGAAATATGCAATTACTGCAAATGACCATTACATTTACTGTACTTTTGTTACAGTGTGGCGTTCTCGTGACGCGATCCATCCGTGACTATAAAAAATCTATAAAATCAATCTTTTTGGCCAATTATGATGTGTTGATAGAACGCAACGCCGAAGAATGACTCAAAAATACTAATTTGTCAGCGACTCATGCTTAACAGAACATGTTTAGTGA
Source organism: Styela plicata (assembly GCA_963675895.2). Classification (NCBI taxonomy): domain Eukaryota; kingdom Metazoa; phylum Chordata; class Ascidiacea; order Stolidobranchia; family Styelidae; genus Styela; species Styela plicata. Next base: position 24,753,536 of record OZ023143.1, on the reverse strand, counting down.
ACAATTTCTGATAGGGCCATACTGTAAGGAAAGCACAGTAAATTTAATGTTCATTTGCAGTAATTGTGCATTTCCGACGTTAAAAAAACCGCCATGTTGATGAGATTTAAGTCAATTATGGGCCGTTGATGGACCGCACCTTCAAGAAAAACGATTTTTTTTCGTTTTCCTTTATATAGAACTTTGCTCTAATCAAGATGGAAAGCTGTACCTAAAAGGAACCAACAAACGGGCACTTTTTAAAATTCAAAAGAAAACGCCATGTTGATGAGATTTGAACCAATTATGGGCCGTTGATGGACCGCACCTTCGCGGTGCGTTCCATCAACACCCCATATTTGGTCAAAAACGTCAATTTTGAATTTTTTCAATAACGCCAGATGAAATTACTGTCAAAGATCAGTTATTTTGTTGCAGTTGTTGAGTATTTGACTTGAAATTTCGATTGGGGATAGAAGAATTCGTCCACTGATAATTTTCAACAATTTAGAAATTCTTATTTGTCAAGTATGCGCCGCGGATAGATGAACTGTAACAAAAAATACAACAAAATCACTGATCTTTGACAGTAATTTTATTTGGCGTTATTGAAAAAATTCAAAATTGACGTTTTTGATCAAATATGGGGTGTTGATGGAACGCACCGCGAAAATGCGGTTCATCAAACAGTCCATATTTGGCATAAATCTCACCGACATGGCGTTTTCCTTTAAATTTTGAAAAATGGCCGTTTGTTGGCTCCTTTCAGGTACAGCTTTCGGCTTTGCTTAGAGCAAATTTTTATATAAAAAACGCAAAAAAATCGTCTTCTAAATTTCTATTTTTCAAAAGATGAATATTGTCCAGTGGGGCGGTGAATTGTTATCCCAATTGGGGGTGTTGGTTGGGCGTTGTCCGCTTCCCTGTTCACTATGATACATTCAATTTGTTAGTTACTATTTTCATTGATTCGAATATTTCTTTTCTATTTACACAGGACGGTCTGGAGCGTGAGTGAAGCTTTTTATAATTATTTCTTTAAAAATTCAAAATGGAAAAGAAAACCTATTTTGTCTAACATGAGCCACAGATGGACCGCGCCCCAGCGGAGCGATCCGTCATTGAGTATCAGAGAGGCGGATTTGAAAAAAATATCAAAATTCGACCTTTTTAACATCGTCTGGGAATACGACCCAGTTGGAGTATTTTTCTGTGAACTTAGTTTGTAAGTATGAGTCACTGATGGATCGCGTCGATAAATCGCGATCCATCTGTGGCTCATGCTTGGGGAAATAGAATTTTTTGTGTGATTGGGAATGGATGTGCAAATGTTCAAACGTTTTGGATTGAAATTTGATACTTCCAGCCCTACATCCGGAGTATTGTCACATTGGAATTTAGCGCGTGGATTCACAAAGTCAGGAACTAATATTCGCAACGTTAAAATAAAACACACAGTTCCACAGCGAAAAAAAAAGTTTTATGCAAGAATTTTTTTACCAGGAATCTCTAAACTTTGGAAATCCTTGTCCGCTTTTGTGATTGTGTCAATTTGCAAAAGTTTAAAATACACGCCAATAGACATCGCAGGGATGGGAATTCTTTAATTTCCATTCCTGCATTTCATATAGGTCTTTGCACTTCTGTGGTCTCAGGAGACAAAAAGTATGATATGTCTCTTACAGGCTGAGTGAGTTTGGATTAAAAGAGTGGAAAAAAACGCGACTTACCCAAGCGCGTACTGCGGATCTTTGAATCGAATGTAGCCAATAAAACATAGCGGAAAATCATATAAATTTTTATCTAATGATTGCATTTTCGCTTCCACAGAGCTCGAACGCGAAGTATCAGCTTTCGTTAAAAGTCGACTTAGTGAATTTCCGAGTGATGACATCATCCTTATGGGGTCATCGACAGAAGGAGGCTTAAAAACTCCAAAGAAAACTACTACGGGTAAGTATTATGCGTATTTGGATTATAAGACAACACATTCCTATCTCTATCCCAGAGAGATGCTCCATTTTGTCAAGTATGGGTCACAGATGGACCGCACCCAAGCTGCGCGAACCATCAGTGATTCCTACTCAGCAAAACAAGCTTGGAAAATATTAAAAATTTAATACGGAAGGTGTTTTTGTGCACTAAAGAAAACACAGAAAAATTATTATTCGCACTTGAATTATAGGAGCAATACATTTCTATTTCTATCAAAGACAGAAATTTTATTTTGTTGAGTATGAGCCACTGATGGACCGCGCCCCAGTGGCGACCAGCCACACTCTAAGCAGGAAAAATTCAAAACGGAACCGCCATGATAAGGTGCAGTACGTGATATCTGCCCTGGGTGACCATGAAATCATCTACAACTCCTTTGTTTCTTTTTAGTCTCCTTTTTCGAACCGCAGAAAATCCGTTAGGAGGTTTTAGTTGCTTTACCCATTTCTATGTTTTATATTTCAACTTATATGTTTATAATGACAAAGAAAGAAATTACTTTTAAAATTTTATGAAAAATAAACCGATTTATTATTTGTCAATATACTCACTTCTTTCTTTATTTTTCTATTGAAATCTACTCTGAGCAACACCGGAAGCAGTGCCTAGAAAGAACCAATTAACGGCCACTCAATAGCAAAGAGCTACTACAAGATGTAGTACCAGCAACTGCACTCTAAGAGGTACACATCGCTAACGGACTGAACCGCCATGGTAAGGTGCAGTGAGTGGTATCTGCCCTCTGTCATGGAAAAATGGAAACAAAATTATGTCTTATATTGGTCGATATACTCACATTTCTTTGACTTTCGCAAGAATAGTTTTTTTTTTATTGAACTCCGCTCTGACCAAGATCGGAAGCAGCGCCTAGAAAGAACCAAGTAACGGCCACTTGATATGGCAAGATCTACTACAAGATGTACCAGCAACTACCCTAACTACCAGCAACTGCACCCTAAGAGGAAAACATCACTAACGGAACTGAGCCGCCATAGTAAAGTGCAGTGAGTGGCATCTGCCTAGGGGATAATAAAACCCTCTACCACTTATTTGTTTTCTTTTAGTTGTCTTTTACGACACGCAGAAATACGTCAGTGCCAGCTTTTCAGTTAATATGATTATCATATTTTTTTTCCTTTTATGTTTATAATTAATGAGGGAGAAATTATTTGCAATCCTTATGAAAAATATACTGAGTTTATGATAGGAATTCATTTTTATCACGTGCGAGGAAAGCCGAGAATACGGATTGCCATATGACGTAGTGCAGACGCCAGTCGCGAGTGAATAGCTGAGGTTTCCATTCGCTCATTTCGTTATTTTTCCTGTACGTGACGTGGTTTGTGGAGAAAAAACTAGAAGCAGTAGTTACGCGAATAAACTCGCTCCGCGTGTTATTAACATTCTCAAATATATAGTGAATCTAATTGCTCAACCGGTGATGTGCAAACAATATTTTATATTTTGCCAACGTTTCGAATGTCTATACAGACGTTTTTCATCAGGGTAATGTATAGACATTCGAAAAGTTGGCAAAATATAAAATATCCTTTGCACATCACCGGTTGAACAATTAGATTCACTATGAATTCCCCTGGTGGCAATCACTCAATATTCTCAAATATATTTGTGAACTTCCATAGTCTGAACATTGTGAATGTTTTGGTTTTATTTGGAATGTCTAGCTTGCCTTGTGATCATTACTATCTGCTATTGTTGTCAGAAGCAATCATTTGTTATTGCTTACATTCTGTATTTACTTGATTAGTTCGGCGTCTGCCCAACTGTATCATACTGTTAAGGCTTATTATTGTTTGACCTAGCATAGAATGAAGAGCTCTGGTGTGTTTTCCTTGAGGGCAATTCAACTATTCAATAATCTGCCGACGAGATTTGAACGGTGGTGTGGAGATCCTTATCCCGAGGTGTATTTCTATCGCCTTTACTTATCCCGCTAATCGGATACCTCAAATGAATAAGGTTTTGAATTATTACACGGGCAACAATAGAGGAGGTTTAATGTAGTTTTACGAGTCAATATCGCACAGGTCCCAGCCTCTAAAGCCCTATTTGTCTACAATAGACTACAGATGGACCGCGCCTCGGAGGCGCAAAACAATGGGGACCTGAGCTAGGCAATTCGATTCAGTGATTCGAATAGATGCGAGTATTATTTAGTGAGTATTTGTTCCTATGAACGATTCACAATTGATTCGATATATTCGAATCAATTGTGAATCGTTCATAGGAACAAATACTCACTAAATGGACCAGAATTTTCATTTTTAACCGCAAAGTGCAATCGATTTTGGTCAAATGTGACCAAAATCGATTATATTTTGTCGTTAACACATGAAAATTGTCGCTCTTAGACGTGGTGTGTGCATTGAATATACACAATAAACTATAAATTTCCTGATTTTTTCGCGATGAGCACAAAATGTAATAGTAAAAACGGGATATTTTTTATTTGGCATCGAATTCGTGATTCGATCCAATTCGAGAAAATTATTCGAACCAAATTAGAATTTCAAATGATTCGTTTTGCGAAGCCCTAACCGAGAGTAACAAATATTACTTACATGAAACTTTTTCTCTGGTTTTAGAGTAGTCGATTGGTGTAGTTGCTTTTAATCAACATGGAAATGTCGTTGGATCTATAAAAACGTAGAAGAACGCAAGTCTGAAATTTGCTGCGCACTGATCAGTCATCGGTAATCCATAGTTTCTGAAATTTGAATTGAATTTTGATTCCAAACCTGTTCTAATCTAAAAAAAATTCCACATTTCTGATCCTGAATTTTCATAAAAGAGACAATGCGAGGCATCGCAAATTTATCAATTCTCACCATGAATTTCTAGTGAATACAACTATTATATCTTGAGTTATCGAAGACAAAAGAGCCAAACACAAAATTTAATATACCAACTATGACTGCTTTGCAAAATCACAACATTTCGCGCCAAATAAATTCCAGGTTCTTTTTCTATCAAAATTCGAGCAGCGCAAGGCGGTACGAGAATATCATACACGAAGGAAACTGGTATTTAAAGATGAATACAGAAATTTTATCTTCAGAAGATATATATTCCCAAGAGTTTTAAAGCCATGTATTGACGGGAGTGATAAATTCTAACAACCACAGTAAAACACCAGTTGGACGTTGCGGCCGTCATATCAATATAGATATCAATATATATTGGCCGTGCTTCCACAGACCACATGCTCCATGCCAAATGTAGTAGAATAAACCAAATATATTAATCATTAATCATTAAAGCCATAAAGGTGAGGGTAGGGCTGGGCAAAATCGAATCATTTGGAATTCGAAACTTATTAGGATATTTTTTTTCGAATCGGATCGAATCATCAATTTCAAATTTATACCAAATATGCCATTTATACCATTACAAATTGTTTGAATTGTGAAAATCAAGAAATTTGTAGATACGAAATAATAATATTAGCATGAACAGACTTAAATCAATGTATCTTCAATTTATACTCCATGTCTGGGAGCAATGAGTTCCGTGTTTTAACGACATAATACAATCGATTTTGGCAAATTTGACCAAAATCGATTGTATTTTGTAGTTAAAACGAAAATTCCACTTCTATTTGCAAATATATGTTCCTGTTGCCGATTTACGACTGATTCGAAGCAATTGAGCTTCGAAGCGACTCGAATCGCCGAATCGAATTGCCCACCCCAAGGTGAGGGCATTCAGAGCAGATACTACTGAGACAGTACTTATTTTTGTATGCTTTTTTACCGTTTTGTTTGATTTGTGTCCCTATCTCTTTGATATATTTGGGAATATCATTTATTAAATGGCGCTTTGAAGTGGTGTGAATTCAAAAGTTTTTTTGTCAATATTTTATCACGCTGCTTGAAAGCGAAGCTCTCTATCCGCCCCGACCGCCTCGGCGACGAAGGAGTCCACCAGTATCTGTTGTTTGTCAATGTTATTTTAGGTTTATCTGTCGAGAAATTGACTTTAAATTCACATCATTCACATCATCCTCAACGAACCTTATTGCGTGGTTTTTGCAGCACACAGGAGTCTTCTGAGAGCGTTTTATGAGTTGTTCAGTCTGTGACAGTCGGTCTGACTGTGTTGGCGAGCGCTGTTATTTTTTTTTAAATTCGCCGCTGCTTTACTCACTCTGTACTTTGTTATTTTTTAAAATTAAGCACTTTGCACAACTGTACGTAACTGCTTTTGGCAGTCAGTTCGTTCTTTTTATAACGCTATTTCCGGCCTTGCTCTGAGCGAAAACATTAGGCAGCAAAAAGGGTATAAGAGACTAGAATAAGCACGATCAGTAAAAGCTTTCACTGTTTTCGACTGATCTAAATGACGAAACAGAATGTTAGATTGTCCACCACAAACCACCGAAAAATGCATTCACTCTTTCGGGAGGAACGTCTGGCTCCTGCAAAGGCGCTGGAGTGGAGTCTGATTTGGTCAGAGTATCTGATTGGGGTAACATTCGACATGTAAATCTTAGATCGAGGAAGTTCAAGGTTTTATCAAATAATTGGTATAGTACGAACGAACGAATGAAAACTCAAATTTTACTTTGCAACACTGCTCTTGTGGAATCCCCAAATATTCGTATCGGTGGACCCACAATCTTTCAGAACTCTCTTTGCGACATGAGTTCGAACGATATGTCATTAGTGTAGCTAAATACCGTATGCCCCAATGAAAGTCGGTATACGTTATGTCAAGCTTGCCATTTTCTCTCACTCGAAATCATACATATTTGTACAAATCCATAATTCCACCCTGTCTGGTGTATTGCTGTCATCGAGTATTACTGTCATTAAACCACCGAGCTTCAAGTTATGTAACAACCCGGGCAATTTTGTCTGCGTCAAATTAAAATATAATTGGTCCGTGTGTGCTTTTTTATTATCTTGTGTTCACACGCATGGTTTTCCCGTGCATTCGTACTTTTGCGTGTCCCTCTAAATCCCCCCCCCCCCCCCCCCCCCCGATCACAATTGTTTTGCTTGATTTGTGTGTTTATATTTTCCTATTGTGATGTGGCGAATTCGCACTAAATATGCCTATGTCTAAATTTGTGGCAGGGTTGCTACTACTGTTCTAAGCATTCTTCACCTATTCAACGTCGTTTGATTTTAAATACCAAAACCAAAAACGCTCAAACGAAATGCCAATTGTCTTGCCATTGTTACACTCAGTATCGCTCACGCCCGGCTCGGTGGCTCAGTCGGTTAAGCGCGATCGTATTTTTCCGGAAAACCGATGGTTCGTTGCTTGACCGTTCCACCACCGAGTGTGCCCTTCAACAAGGCACTTTGCGGGTAGCTGTAACAAAGAACAGATAGACAGTCCGTTACAGTTGTAGGGTATAACCCCCCCCTCCCCCCCCTGTAGGTTCACGGACTGGCCATAGCAAATAATTCGTAAAACCTAAAAAAAAAATTATATCGCTCACGTTCTGATGAACTTCCGTGCATAATGCAATGCATTCTTACCGGAGAGTGTGTCAAAAGCCATCCGCTTACCTTGGACAGAAATTTCGAATTTTGAGTATCAGTGCCTTTTTAGTGAATACTTTAATACCATTCCAAAGTGGTGAAGTGGTGTGAATTCAAAAGTTTTTTTGTCAATATTTTATCACGCTGCTTGAAAGCGAAGCTCTCTATCCGCCCCGACCGCCTCGGCGACGAAGGAGTCCACCAGTATCTGTTGTTTGTCAATGTTATTTTAGGTTTATCTGTCGAGAAATTGACTTTAAATTCACATCATTCACATCATCCTCAACGAACCTTATTGCGTGGTTTTTGCAGCACACAGGAGTCTTCTGAGAGCGTTTTATGAGTTGTTCAGTCTGTGACAGTCGGTCTGACTGTGTTGGCGAGCGCTGTTATTTTTTTTTAAATTCGCCGCTGCTTTACTCACTCTGTACTTTGTTATTTTTTAAAATTAAGCACTTTGCACAACTGTACGTAACTGCTTTTGGCAGTCAGTTCGTTCTTTTTATAACGCTATTTCCGGCCTTGCTCTGAGCGAAAACATTAGGCAGCAAAAAGGGTATAAGAGACTAGAATAAGCACGATCAGTAAAAGCTTTCACTGTTTTCGACTGATCTAAATGACGAAACAGAATGTTAGATTGTCCACCACAAACCACCGAAAAATGCATTCACTCATTCGGGAGGAACGTCTGGCTCCTGCAAAGGCGCTGGAGTCTGATTTGGTCAGAGTATCTGATTGGGGTAACATTCGACATGTGGATCTTAGATCGAGGAAGTTCAAGGTTTTATCAAATAATTGGTATAGTACGAACGAACGAATGAAAACTCAAATTCTACTTTGCAACACTGCTCTTGTGGAATCCCCAAATAATCGTATCGTTGGACCCACAATCTTTCAGAATTCTCTTTGCGACATGAGTTCGAACGATATGTCATTAGTGTAGCTAAATACCGTACGCCCCAATGAAAGTCGGTATATCGAGCTTGCCATTTTCTCTCACTCGAAGTCATACATTATTTGTACAAATCCATAATTCGACCCCGCCTGGAGTATTACTGTCATTAAAACCACAGAGCTTCAAGTTTTGTGACAGTCCGGGCATTTTGTCCGCGTGTGTATGTGTTTTTATCTTGTGTTCACACGCATGGTTTTCCCGTGCACTCGCAGTTTTGCAGTGTTCCCCAGAATCCCTCCGATCATAATTGTTTTGCTTTATATGTGTGTTTATATTTTTCTGTTGTGACGTGGCGAATTTGAAATAAGTATGCCTATGTCTATATTTGTGGCAGTGTTGCTGCTACTGTTCTCAGCATTCTTCACCTATTCAGCGGCGTTTCTTTGAAATACCAAAACGCTTGAACGAAATGACCATGGTCTTGTCATTGTTACACTCAATGTCGCTCACGCACGGCTCGGTGGCTCAGTCGGTTAAGCGCGATCGTATTGTCCGGAAATCGATGGTTCGATGCTTGACCGTTTCACCACCGAGCGTGCCCTTCAACAAGGCCCTTTGCGGGTAGCTGTAACATAGAACAAATACACATTCACTACAAAGGTTGTTGGTTCGTGCGTAGTGCATTCTTAATGGAGAGTGTGCCGAGAGTCATCCGCTTACTTTGAACAGAAATGTCGAATTCTGAGTATCAGTGACTTTTCAGTGAATACTTGAATACCATTTGAAAAATATATATGATGTTGCTGAAGGTAAAAATCAACTATCAGTTTGGTATTTCCGTGATTGGCGATTCGGATTGACCATAAAAAATTTGACCCGGTTTGTATTGAGTCTCTTTATTCGAAAATGAATAACACTTCGGGGAATTTGGAAAGAGGAGTCAGCATTTTGTTCAGAATTCTGTCAAGATATGGAGCGTCATATTTCCATTCCCGACCGGATCAGGGTTTGATTCAGTACGCAATTTGTGTTACATGGTCGGATTTAGAAGGGTGCCCAGTTGGCTCAACCGGAAAACCGTTGGGAATACGCTTCTAGCTACGCATCTGTGATCGTCATTAGGCAGGTTGGAATCCCGTGAGGGACGATGATTATATGCGAGAGGTGTGCTATGCGCCTCGCCGGTGCACACTGGTTCACTTAAGCGCTGCTCACGGCTTCCTCCATCAACCAGGGCCTTGCGTAGGAAAGATGAGAAATATAATAATCCAAAAACCGTCACCCCGATTCGGAACTGGGATCTGCGCGACGAATAAGTTGTATTCTCGGCTTTTATCTCCCGCAGGATAAAAATGATACCAATCCTAGATTTCGAAATCCGTAGACCTCTAATTTGCATCTGCCATATTCTTCTAATTTTCGCCGCGTTTTCGAGTTTTTGTAGCATCTTTTGTGACGTGCGTGTCGAAGGTGCAGATTATCTTTGACGTTTGCGCGCTTTTAATTTAAGCGTGGTTGTCATTAAACTAAGTTAATATTTTTTAATCAGCTTGAAACAATATTTGGGAAATGGTAAAAATGATGGCTTTAAACATGGCTATATATTTGCCAATGCCAGAGAAACCTGCTCAGAATGACGTCAACATTTTCTGGTGTTGGCTCCACAGCACCAACTGACGGCGTTATGGAACGGCGTGAGCTTGGTTTTCTTGCATTCAGCGTTTCTAGAAAAGGCCTATAGGAGTTCGGTTGAGTAAGGATTATAGAGATGCTTACTTACTTGGAGATAAAAAAATAAAAAAAAATCCGGATTGGCATTGGATTCTATTCAGCACAAAAAGAGATGCTCACCGGTGTGTCCCTGCCTTTATCTGGAGTGCTGGTACTCTCCGGTATAAGTTATTTTTAACATTGTTGTTCTATATTGCTTGTCTGATCGCTGCGGGTCCAGTGAAGTTTAATAGCATATTGCCGAATTTCACCAAAATAAAAAAGGCAGAATATTCTCATCCTAATTAGGGGGCGCCAATGCTGCAAGCATCTGGCATTATCTCCCGAAAGCAGAAAGTGAATACGGGTAGTTCAGAGTTAACACGGTACCTATTATATTCACTTTGTGTCTCCCAGGTTAGGATGAGTCGCTTGCCACATGCGAAATTTTTATGATAATCGGATGTACCGGTATGCTGTATGGCACTATACTCTGTACTTCGTGAGATCAATCATTGCATCGTACAGACATTGGGAGGGGTGCAGGTGTGGGGTTTATTAGGAAGACCAGAGAAGAAGGAACTAAACTGTAAAATAATAAAAAGCAATGGGCCAGAATATACCGTATACACTGTACAGTATGTCCTGTATCATTTAAAATTTTGAGCAAACTCAGAGCTATCCTGTATCCTACCAAACATGTGTTATGTTTGATTCAGGATTGGTTGCCAGTCAATTCGTCGTACAGAGTATGTTTTCGGCGCTTCTTTGCTAGGATGAAAAAAATTCTGCCATTTGTAATATGATGACATTTGGGATTATGGTGCTGAACGATATCCAATATTTAATAGGAAAAAATTTTAAGACATCATAAATTAAGTACAAAAAAGTGTCACTTCGTCGCATGGGCAATGAAGTCAATAACAATGTGGTGAAAATTGTTATGCTGCTTGTTGGCGCGCTATGGATTACATTTGATTGTTTGATCTCACTGTATGGTTGAAGTCACCTTAAAACTTTGATTTCAGTCGCACTTTTCGGTTGTTTCGGTAATTAGAGTAAGCCGTGCAGTAGCAGTAAAAGGATCAAACAGGGATTGCGAAAATAGCCCACTCACACTGCTCAAAATCCCGTAAATTGTGTATTATTTGGCTCCAAGTAAAATTCGTGGAAATGGTCAACATAAACGCGAAAATCATTCTATCGTTAATAGGCTATTGAAATCTGGTCATTCAGATGCCTACCAAAGATCGAATGCTTATGTTTATAATGACCATCCGCACAAATTTCACTTTGCCCCACAGATTACAAAATTTATGTGATTTTGAGCAGTGTGATTATTTTTGCGAATTTTTATTTGATCTTATTGCTGCTGCACTGTTAAACAAAAATTCATAAACAGCGAAGTTCTCGCTAAAATTTGGCAAGGATAAGGCTTGACCAATGGATATTTTTTCATGGTACGAAATGACCAATCGCTCTTAATAGAGTTTCATTCTGCTGAGTTTTATTGATCGGGGTGAGATGAAAACAATGGAATGACTATCACGTTTATAAACATTTCCGTGAATTTCACTTGAGCCACAAGTGCAGATAAGCTGATTTCCGGGATTTTGAGCATTGCAGAATATAGGCCCAGCCATGGCTTAATTATTTCCACAAAATTTTTATCCAACTTCCTTCCTGCTGCCAAGTTTCCCACCAGTGACAACTTATTAAGAGAGACTGATCACAAAATTTTTTTACTGTTGAGCATAGGTGTATTACGTTACAATTACCGGTTCCTAAACACATTGAACATATTAGTGTTGAAATGATGTTTATTTTGATTCATTGGGGTATTAGTCAACTCTTCATACCAAAAAACACAGGATACCCCTTTTTTGGAGGCAAAATCTTTCGACCTGATTAAGCCCCCTCCGCAAGCAATGATAACATTTCTTTTAATTAATTAACTACCGTTAGCTATTTCTGACCAATGCACAAAAAGCAGATTTTCGATTATATAGAAATTCTGTATTGTCTTGTCGTATGGATGGCGATCTATCGACACGACAATTCGCATCATTGATTCCTATTCAATGAAATTAAATTTGTGACATCTTGAATGCAATGCAAATTTAATTTGCTAAAAGTAAGGAACACAGATGGGTGCCGTCTATATAGGCAAAGATTTTTAGTTCATCCATTTTAATTAAAAAAAACTAAATTATTTGTGACCATTTGTATAAAAATTTATGCAAAAAATTGCAGAGTGTCCTGGTTATGTCCGGTGGCATCTATATAGGCATAAATTTTTAGTTAATCCTTTTTAATTAAAAAAAAACTAAATAATTTATCATCATTTGTATAAAAATTTATACGAAGAATTGATCCACAGATTACAAAATCTATGAGATTTTGAGCAGTGTGATTATTTTTGCGAATTTTTATTTGATCTTATTGCTGCTGCACTGCTGTACAAAAATTCATAAACAGCTAAGTTCTCGCTAAAATTTGGCAAGGATATGATCAATGGATATTTTTTCATGGTACGAAATGACCAATCGATCTTTATAGAATTTTATTCTACTGGTACGAATTGATCAGGGTTCGAATTGACCAAAAGAAAAAAACAATGAAATGACTATCACGTTTATAAATATTTCCGTGAATTACTTGAGCCACAAGTGCAGATAAGCTGATTTCCGGAATTTTGATCAATGCAGAATGTAGGTCTAGCCTAGGCTTAATTATTTCCACAAAATTTTTATCAAACTTCCTTCCTGCTGCCAAGTTTCCCACCAGTGACAACTTATTAAGAGAGACTGATCACAAAATTTTTTTACGGTTGAGCATAGGTGTCTTACAATTACACGTTAAAATTACCGGTTCCTAAACACATTGAACATATTAGTGTTGAAATGATGTTTATTTTGATTCATTTCATTAGAGTATTAATCAACTCTGCATACCAAAAAACACAGGATACACCTTTTTTGGAGGCAAAATCTTTCGACCTGATTAAGCCCCCTCCGCAAGCAATGATAACATTTCTTTTAATTAATAAACTACCGTTAGCTATTTCTGACTAATGCACAAAAAGCAGATTTTCGATTATATAGATATTCTGTATTGTCTTGCCTGTCATATAGATGGCGATCTATCGATATCAACAATTTGCGTCATTGATTCCTATTCAGTGAAATTAAATTTGTGAGATCTTGAATGCAATGCAAATTTAATTTGCTAAAAATAAGGACCATATATGGGCGGGCATCTATATAGGCGTAGATTTTTAGTTAATCCATTTTAATTAAAAAAAAATCGAATAATTTATGACCATTTGTATAAAAATTTATGCAAAAAATTGCAGAGTGTCCTGGTTATGTCCGGTGGCATCTATATAGGCATAAATTTTTAGTTCATCCATTTTAATTAAAAAAAAAACTAAATAATTTATGATCATTTGTATAAAAATTTATACAAAGAATTGGCTATGCTCAACAGGCCCTGTTTGAATACTATTACTGAGTGACTTTTTGTTGACACGGAATTGGGAACTATAACGTTGACGTTGGTGGAATCTAGATGTCTTTTTTCAGATATAGTGACCACTAGAAGCATCCCATTATCACAAAATTTCAATGCTTGGGAAAAAAATAATTACATTTTGTAGGATGAATGCCAGAAACATGTCAGAGAAACTTAACAGACCTGTTTTAGTGTCCAAGTTGTGACATAACGCATTAGAACTCAACCACGACAACATATTATAATGAAGAAAATATTACGCCTCAAGTTCAGACAAGCTAGCAAACCTGATGCTATGCCCTCACTATTCAAGACTAAATGCCTTCGTATTGACAAAGCAGGAGACCATGATTGGTTGACTAAAATCAGGGATTATAACACTTAAGGTTGCAATACACGTGAAGTTGTCTTACCGATGCGTTGCATTACGTTTTGGGTAATGGATTAAAAACAGCAATACACGCCTGCATTGCTTTACGTTAATCGTGTTCGAATTCGTGCAAAACACAAGCGCAAAAAAACGAAACGAGCATCCTGCGTTAGCTTTCATAGCAAACCGTTCTGTTTTATTGGAAAACTTTAGTAAATGCATGCAGAGCATTGCACTGGCATAAAATAATACAAACCAAGAAAAACGCAAACTACGCAAACATGTAATGCGACCTTTAGAACAATAACATCACAATGATGATGCAAAATAATGAGGTGTAACACGATGTCTTGCTTGGCCAAACTTAATTCTCATAATGGCTTAACCTACTATTTTTTCCAGAGCTCAAGGTTTATCTGAGGTTTAGGTTTATCAATAATAATATGGCTGGCAAGGCGAGGCGTTCCACACGAAAAGACAACACAAATCTTTTTAAGGACGGATTAAATTGGGATAAATATCTTCAAATATGTAATCTACCTGCTGCTCCACGAGAATGTTTCACTCAGAGCCAGAGCGAGACTTTAGTAAATAATTTTCAAATCAATGACAAGCTTGAATCTCAGGACCCTCGTAGTCCGACTTCAGTGTGTTTGTCGACGGTTGTGTCGACGCAAGGACTGAGAATTCTGATACGTCTTGATGGAGGGGATGCGTGCAACGATTTTTGGCGCCTGGTCGATTCGGGTGATATATATCCCCTCGGAACACACGAGTCGAAGGGGATGTTACTCCAGCCTCCGCTTGGATATACAAGAAATATGTCAACATGGTCAACATTTTTGGCAAAAAACAGAGAAAAGGGAGTGAAAGCCGCAAAGGAGTGCTTTTTGCCTGAACCGCAGCCGCCAGATAGAAATTTATTTGAATTGGGGATGAAACTTGAAGCGGTCGACCGAAAAAATCCTGATTTGATATGTCCAGCGACTATCGGTGATATAAAATCCGACCAAGTGTTTATTTCGTTCGATGGATGGCGTGGTGCGATGGACTATTGGTGTCATTACGCTTCTCGTGATTTGTTTCCCGTGGGATGGTGTTATGACAACGACCATCCATTGAGCAACCCGGGTAGTAAAGGCGACAACCCCGCCGTAGAGGAAAGACTAAAGCAGCTTGCGGATAAATCAAAACGTCAAACGAGGAGCGGCGCCGGAAATATTGCAGAAGCAGAAAAAGCATCGACTAAAGCTATACCTGTTGAAACGCCATCATCCGCAAAATTTGAATCTACACCATACTTTAAAAGTGGGAGAGGTAGAGGTCGTAATAGAACCGCTAGGTCACTGACGCCGAGCGCCAAAGTGCCAGTTATCACTGACAAACCAGCACCTGTGAAAGACGAGCTCGCTCCGTCTTGTTCTAATGCGAATCAAGTTACTTCCGTCACAGAGTCATCCGCTGACTCGGAAACTTGCGACTCATCAATTTCTTCCCAACAATCCTCGGAATCGTCTTCTTCGGAAAATGAAGCTGAAAGTGCCGAAGGAGCAAGCAAAAAAGATGAAGAAATGGAGACAGAAGATACGAATGACGACCCATTAAGTGAAATTGATGAATCCGTGGTTGAGGTGAAAAATTCTGAAGAAGCTTCTTCAATTCCAGAGAATTCTGAAATCATTTCGGCAAAAAAGAAAGAAAAACATGAAAGAAAAATGAAAAAAAGGAAAAAAATTAAAAAGAAATTTAAGCGTATGTATCAACTTGGTGAAATCGATGCTAAAGTGTACAAAGAGCGTAAACGTTACGCTTCAACGGGTGACGAAGATCACTTCTTAGTGCGTTCAAAGAAAAGAAAGAAACACAAGCGCAAACACTCGATGTCCTCATTATATGACTCACCACGGAAACGAATTCTCGGCTTCGGCACGCAATCATCGACGAGTTCAACCAATTTCACAAATAGAAGTTTGTCTTTACAATCGCCCTCGTTTTTAGAACACACCACATCCCCAACTTCACTTTTCGGATTCAGTAGAGATGAAATCGTGAAAAAAGCAACCGAAGGGTGGCCTTCCAGGCTCATGGGAAGCTCAAATATGGTTGTGACTTCTGATAACAAATTGGGAAAGTTTGGGTCGAGTAATATAACAGATAGCTCATGTCAGACAAGCCAAGTTGCGTCAAAAGAGAACAAAAATGAGAAAATGGAAGTTGAAAATTCGCAGGTCACTACAACAACACAGATTGATGAACAAAAATCTGGAGAAAATGAATCAAAACAACCAGATTCAACAACTTCAGAAAATTTGTCGAAAATTTCATCACAAACTGTGTCATCCACAACGAATTCAATTCAAACACCGTCCCCCAACGCTGATGAAGCACAAAGCCCAAAGGAGACACAAACAACGGAAGATGACAATAAACAGGTCGCAGAATCTCATAAGCCCACAGAAGCACCCGCTGGTGAACCACCTAGGAAAACGATCTCGCAACCCCCAGCGGTGGACAGTTTCCGACGTAGTAGATTATGTCCGGCACAATGAAACTGCCCTTATCAATCACATACACTTATTTCAAACTCACGAAATCGACGGCCAGGCTTTGTTATTGCTAAACAGCTCATTAGCAGTGAAATACATGAACATGAAACTCGGACCCGCCCTGAAACTTGCTAGTTTGGTCGAACGAGTGAAAGATCTCGTTCCTCCACCTAGGAGTCCTCCCAGATAGTCTTATCGCTTATCTTAACCATATTTATATCCTATTTTTTCTATTTTATACCACTTATTATATAGACAAGCAGTAGTATTCAAAAGCGGTTATTGTCAAGCATTTTTCTTCAAGATGTTTTGTTGGGAATGGGTTACTGATGGATCGCATCATGAACTAGGATTGTCCAAAATATTAGATTCGTGAGGTTTAAATCATTCAGTTCGATTTTCCCAGTGTTTCGTAATCAAAATTTTCCATAGAGCATACGTTTTCAGAAAATGTACGTGTGTTTTGATAATATTTTATCTACTTTTTATAATACTGCTGATTCAATTCGTAAAAGGTCATTCGATTGCGAACTTAGCAGATATCCTATCATCGACACGATCAGGAAATTCTCGTCAAATCATCTTTTGTTAAGTATGTGTCACTGCTGGATCGCGTCGATGAGACGCGGTCCAACTGTGGCTCATGCTTGACAAAACAAAGTTTCTGATTGGAAATAACTCATATTTCACCGAATTTAATTTGTGATTTGAGTCAAAATCGTACAATTTTACTAAAATTTCAGATTTTCAAAATTACTGCCTCTTTGCAAAATCCTAATATATGTGAAGTTTCTTGAAATGCTTGAAATTTTACATGCATCACATTTATTTTTGTTTTATAATGGGTTTCTACATGAAACATCTGTAAAAAAAAGATCTGGGGTAAGCTTTATTTATTGTTATTTTTTCAAATCATGTTCTTCAACAATTTCTCCAGTTGTGCTCATGAATCAGCAGTATCAATGGAAAAGTATAAAAGAATCTTTTTTTTATTGGATTTCTCTTAAGCAAGGTTGGAAGTAACAAACAGGCAAAGAGTTACTCCAAAATGTAGTACCAGCAACTGCATTCAAACTAAAGACTAAATTAATAGAGTGCAGTTAGTGGTATCTTCCGTGGGCGCTGGTAAAACCATCTACTACTTCGTAACCATCAGTCTCTGGTCACTTCCAGTTTGCCGGTGACACAGTATCGACGCTATTTAATGGTACTTAGGTGCCATTTTAACCTTCAAGATTTGAATTGATTCTGATGCATGCCCAATTGGGATATCATTTGATTCATTTTTTACTGTTTGCTTCGATCAAAAATATTATTTCGTCAAACATGAGTCACATATGAAGAGCTCCTTGGTTTTAGCCAAACAAATTCTGATTTGGCAACAGTTTCCTGCTAAATTTTCGTCTGTTTTGTTGTGTTTTTTCTCAAAAAAAGAATCAAATATTATTTTGTCAAGCATGAATGATCCATCAATGGCTCTTACTGAACGACACATACATTCTGATAGGAAAGAAAATGGCGCGACTCTTTCTCGAATGTCTTCGATCAATATTTTTGTAATCAAATCTTATTTGAAATATTTATATTTTGTTTTTCTTCGGTGTCTAAAAGTCTTTTTTTTTCTCGGCTGGACATAATAGCTTCAAAACCCACTATGAAGTATGCAGTTTGGTTGCTACCAGACACTCAAAAAATGACATTTAAATTTTCTATAGCCATACATATAACGTGAATCATTTCCCCATTTGCCATGGAACGATGGAACCTATTTTCTTCGGGTATCTGACAGTCTGCCGGGGACCCAAAGAAAATGAGTTTCATCGGAAGATAATTGAGCAAATGGACATTATTTCATGACATATTCCTTGCTAGAATCCTAAAGTGCAACCAAACTGCAGAATAAGGTTCAAAATCATCAACACTGCTATGAAATAGCAGTGTTGATGGTTTTGAAGCAAAAGAAGTTGGCAAGACTGTTTTGAACACCTGGCAAAAAAAAAAACAAGGCAATTCTATTTGTAGCTCCATCAAAAAAATCAAGTGCATGTACGAAGGGACGTCTGAAACGATACAAGAACATCCGAAGATGAACATATTCGATATTAAAATTTTAAGACATGGCTTGCTTTTTTGCTCTTCAAATTTATACACTTAAAACAAGTAATAATTAAATAAGGGAAATTGTGGTATTCATTCATACTTAATAGGTTACCATTAATTTTTTTTCCATCGAAACATGTCTGAATTTAGAATGTATTTCATTAGATACTTCATATTCAGAATAATCTTTTCAGAATGTCTTCGAGATCGTGAAAATTTGACTTCGGCTATCCCTCCCTGGTTTTCATAATCTTTTGTCTGAACTGGTCATGTCATTTTCTTTACATTGATAAGAATTTTTTTTTGTGCAGTTTGGTTGCTACCAGACACTCTAGATTAGATATTTCATTCAACCAGCAAAAGATATACCATGAAATATGTTCGTTAGCTAAAAGTTATTAAAATTTCTTCTGACAAAACCGCGTCTTCTTTGTATGTCCGAGCAGTGAAGTAGCCGACATTCTGTCAGACTAGGTCATCCCTGGTACCAGGTGTTCAGCCAATCAATATTCGAAATCTGATCGATCTTTCCTGCCTGCTCAGTCATAAACTCTTCGAACGTGATGTCATTCATAGAAATTGCCAATCTTTTATATTATTTTCAAGTGTTGACTTCAATATTTTACACCATAAATTGTATATTTTAAATCATCATGTTTATCCAATCACAAAATTTCTGTCTAACATTTTGGTCAAATATTTTCTAATGATATATATATACATATAAGTTCTCTCCACGCGAGGCTTAAGACGACACCTGGACTGCCAGCTACTGTGCTACTCAGACACCAGAAGAAAATGGATTCCGTCACAAGAAAATTCAGCAAATGGACAATGATTCATGATATATTTGTGGCTAAAAGATTTAAATTTTTTTTTTTTGAGTGTCTGGTAGCGACCAAACTGCAGAAAAAAGCTTCGTGTTGATGGTTTTCAAGCTTTTTTTGTACATTTAAAAAAATATGACATGAACTTTCAGGCATTTGAAGAAAACCAGTATTCTGCCATCCTGGCAGGGCCTTAAGGAAAATAACTAACATCGACAACATACTGGTACAAAATGTGTGCTACAGGCAGCTATGCTTTAAGTAGAAAGCATTCTCGAGAGGACTGAACCCTTCTAATAAAGTGCAGTGAGTGGTATATCTGCCCTGCCCAATGATTAGACCATCTGTCACTTCTATTTTTTCCTTTTACATGACTCTTACTTTTCATTTTGCTCGGCTGTGTGAGCATGGGCCACTGCCGATTTTTTTGCGAACGAGTTCCTATGTCTTTAAATGACTTTGAACCAGTCAAGCAAAAGTCCACTAAATTCTGTCTATTCAAGCATTTGTTCACAGGAGGATCGAGCTGCTAGAAGTGTGATCTATCATTGGCCTAACCTTTATCAAGACAAAATTCAGTTAACCTTTTTCCGACCTGTGCGAAGCTGTTAAAGTTATGGAAAAATTTGACTTGTTTGTCGTCATTACATCCAGCCATGTTTGTATTGTGTGAAGCGTAATATGTGTGATTTATCTTTATTGTAAATGGATATGTTCAAAATAAATTTTAACAATCATGAATGTGTTTAAAGGTGAAGCTCTGTTTTCTACTTATTTATTCTTTCTCGTACGGTTTTTGTCTCAATAAAATTGTTACCATGTATTATTCTCTCTATATTTCATTGCTAAAATACTACCACTTAGGGGGTTGTGTTGCTTTGCGTTAATCTTCTCTCCGCTAACATATGTAGCACGCCATCTGGTTGCGCTGGTAAACGTAAAAAAATGCACATTAGCGTTCCGCTGCTTTAAACCAAAATACCCAACCTATGCAAACTTGTAATGCTTGGAAAGATCATGTCTTTCCAACACCTCTAACCCTGTTCATAGGGTTTTGGTCAGGGTAGCCCACTCCATATATATATATATATATATGGCTATAAAAAAATCATCAAATTAGTTGTCATTACTTGGTTTCCTCACCCTGCTTAGTTTGTGAACATCATGTAGCTTGGTAGAAGGTAAAATTACTAATCGGTGCTAGTAGTCGCAGCTATGAAGCTGAGCTGTATTCATTCTCGGAAAATGGTTGCCAACCTTTGTTTTGAAGCAGATTAATGAGATCAAGAAATAATAATGGAGACAATAATTCAAAATTATAAAAGTTGAGGCGAAATTTTCTATTTGTTGATCGAGAGTATTTTGTTGTAGGTTTGATAGGTATTTATTAAGTCGTATACAACTTAAATCTTGGAACGGTACAGCGTTGAGTCACTGATGCTTGTTCGCAGGTTGCTCAACACCAATATCCATGCGCAGAAAAGTTAAGGCAAAAAACTTACCCCTAACTCGGATCTGCCATTTTCATAAGAGGTTATTATTTGTGATATGGTTAAGCTGTATTCTTGGCTTTCCTTTCCTGCAGGATAAAAATATATTTCTAGCTATCCAGTGCATAAAGCTTCTATGGTTAGGATGCACAGATTCCCTTTATGAAAATTGTATGCAGGGTTCATGTTACAAAACTATGGGAAGATTCCAAGCTCATATAAACCAAACCTTTTCATCTTTTTCTCAAAAACAACAGTGAATTTGTGAATTTTCTAAAAATATAGATTTAATATATTTACTTACTATGGCAGATCAAAGTCATTTGTTAATGTGATACTTAACATCATGTAAAATGGTTAGTGCTATGTCAAAAAAAAATGTTTTTATCATTATATCGTCGCTATTATAAGTATATTTTGTAGAAAAGCGAAATAATTATATAAAAACTTCAAAAATAAGAAACACAGTGTTTAGTAAAAATCGAAGACGCTCAATTTATAATAGTGGTAACGTTGTAAAAAAAACAGTAATTATGCTAATCTTATGTAAATCGTTAATTTTGACGAAGTATGCATGTATGCTTTGACAGGTAATGTTACTTCCAGGATCAAGAAACCAGTCGAAATTCACATGATTCAAATACTTCTTTTCATAATTCGATAAAGGTTTAGAGCAAACATATGATATGTTCAGATTTAAACATATTTCAAAGATCTTCACTACTTTATTGAAAAAATTGACCGTTTGTGTAAATCTTCCCATGATTTTTTTGCATTTGATTTGGAAAGATCTGACTCAAAAGGAATTGACTCGATTCAAAAGTGTCTGAAAGTGGCAAACCTTCTTGCTTAATTTTGTTCAGGCAAAAACCAACTTGTGATTGGAAGAACAATTTTTAATCAATATTCATTCTTGCTATTAAATTGAACCATATTGGTGTGATGTTTAGAAATGTCGAGATGCTTTTATAAGAAAAGACCAAACTTTCAGCAAAATGTAATGTTCAATTTATTAGAATATTAAGAGCAATTTCAATAACTGCATAGAAAACTGCAAATGTTGAGTTGATCACCCTGAACAAGACCCTATACCAGCTGCCAGTTGACCGAGTTAGTGGTGGTTTAGTCCAGTATAGGATGTTTTCTGCTTGAGAGCGCAGTTGCTGGCACTTTAACTTGTAGTATCTATTCGTCATTTGAGTGGCCTTTGGTTGGCCTCTTTCAGGGTGCTACTCTCAGTCTCGCTTCGCAGGAATTTCTTAAAAAAAATACGCAATAAACTCATCACAGTGTTAAAGGTCGTCAAATGACAATTGTCCGAATATGTCCTTGGGCATGCCCAATTTCATGATGAATAAAATAAAATCTGATATTGAGAGAGGAACAATGAAAGATAGAGCCTGGAAAATTTTAACCCTTCATTCGATATTTTCAAATTGAGCAAGGGCTTGTTATGGATCACAACATTCCCGGGGTAGCGAGTTTTTGCCACTAGGTTTATTCATGTTAAAGAACAGAATAAGCATAACCAGTGATTGCAAATGTTAGCATCATAAATCGTTGGCTTTTACTGCTCATACTTATTCTCTTCTCTAATATTCATAGGGTTGTTAGTGAAGGGTAAAAGTTTTGAGGAAGGGAAAGGAAACTAATTTCGGCAAGATTTTGCAATTTTATACAAAATTTCTATTAAAATAAGGAATAATTTTAATGTTTTTTCATCATACAGGCTATGTATGTACTCTTTTATACAATATTTTTTGACACATTTTTCAGGCTTGTTCTTCAAGTTGTTAAAATTAAACAAACAAAAAAAAAAAAAAAAATAGAAAATTAACGTAGCACAGGTACTACAATAACTACACTGTGCATAGTTAGTGACCAAATATCAATATCAACTGAAAAACTGAAAATGTAGAAAGTATAAAAAGTACATAAATTAGCCAGAAGTGTGGAGTAACCTGGATTTGGGAAAGTTTTACTAATCACAAAAGCACAAGGCGGAATAGAAGTATAATTTGGCATATACTAATAATCATCGATAAATTACGAAAATTTTAAATGTATAGAAAAAAACATGATCACTCAAAATCATTTCATGTAAAGTAGGGATGCAACAAATTTTAACAGTAACAACAGTTGAGACAGTCGATGTGTTGCCAATTTTTATTTTTGATTGTCACAATAACTTCACAAACATAAACCAAACTTAATTTAATATATTCACTAAACACTAGAGATAAGCAACATTGGCTATTTATTGTACCGGCTTGCCGTAGCCAAAATGCTGATAATACTTGTGTAGCGAAAAGCAATATACGGTATTGATATTGTGTGATCGCGAGAATTGCTATAGTGTCGCACGAGAAATATTTAAGAGAATATTCTAATGAATCATCCTTGATTATGATATATTCTGTCGCGACCATCATTAATGGCTCATTCTTAATTCTATACACTGGAATGTCGTCTGCTTAGGGTGCAGTTGCTTTTGGCTACACTGGTATGTCATGCATTTCTCTGCTACCAATAAGGATGCTATTAATACGAAGTGTTTATATAGAGCGTATGAGCCAGCATGAGTCCCTTCTTTTGTCTGTATTTGATGTGATATTGCATCAATCTGTCACAATTTCAGACAGTGAAATCCCAGAAATCCGAAGATCAACATGATACAGTATTTTGGAAAACTCAATATTTGCCATAATACCGGGATGTCGCCCAACTTTTCTTGAGCAACGAAGAGGCAGAAGTTCCTATGTATTTAGTTGAATATATATGGAGTTTTGATTTTATACCAGTGTCAGTTTTGATAAGGTGTCTTTATACATTACTTTGAAAATTATCAATTGATATTTAGGATGGGATTTAATTTTTGTCCTGCGAAAGAGAAAAGCAGAGAATACAGCTTAATCATATGGCGAACCACGACCTCTCGTCCTGGTTATGTCAAGTTTTTTTTATAACCACTTCTTGGAGTGGATCACCCTGCCAAAGGCCTTGTAACAATGGCCACTTATAGACGGGCAGGATTAAAATTGCTGGAAAAATATGATCTTCCCTGTTCGGCTTAGCCTACCCAAGTTATTACACCCTGGGTTGAGCGGTGGGTATGTTTTAACGAGCCGGACTCCCAGGGACTCAAACCAGAGATCTTCAACTTGCGACCCCAACATGTTTAATCACTAGGCCATCGCACCCATGAGGGCGTTTTTTAAATTGTTGCATCTCCACTAAAAAATGAAAAATACTCTTGGTAATATACAATAGGCGTAAAAAAGAGCTATCACAAGACCACACATCTATAAGCGAAATTTCATCTGAACAATTTCTATTCTTAATTTTCCTGTCGATCGATGCCCATCGCTATTTAAAATTAAAAAGATTGTACGAATTTGATGAAAAACCAAAAAATAAATCGCTAGTTATTTTTTCTTTTTTTGCTTCATTTCTTCTTTGTCTTTCTTAACTTCATCCTTTTTTTTCTTTTTTTCATCCTTTTCACCCTTTGGTTTCTTGTTCTTCTTCCCAAGAACTGCCATCAGTCCTTTACTCATAAAATATGGTTTTTCTTCTGAACCGTCGTTGCGTTGCAAGTCTTCCACTGCAATGTAGTAAGAAGATTTTTTTATTAAAATTCACTCTGAGTAAGGCCGCCGGCAGTGATTAAAAGAAACCAACAAACGGCCACTTAATACAAAAGAGCTGCTATGTGATGTAGTACAGCAACTGCACTCTAAACAGAAAACATCCCAAACGGCTTCAAACCGCCATGTTGAAGTGCAGCGAATGGTATCTACCCTGTGCGATCCACATTTTTGCTTCCATTAGTCGCCTCTTATGACATGCAGGAAATACGTTAGGACTATTTGAATGCCTGCACCTATAGGGCTCTTCAGATAACAGTACATTTTTACTATCCAGATAATGTATATATATATATAAATAATTGTAATAATCATTATCCAGGTAACCCAGATAAAAAGATGCATTAAAAACTTATATAAAATACATTGTGGAGCAAGGATATCATAAGTTTTCTAGATAATAATAGTTACGTTGGCCTGAAGTATTTCTCAGGTCAAGTTGAATTTCTTACGCAACTAAATGCGATTGATTTCAACTGCCAGAAAGTGTGAAAATATGCAATGTTTATTTATCTGTATAAATTCCAGATAACAAAGCAAAGATTATGGTGCTTAGATTAACCGGATAATAGGGGTAAGATTATACTGATATCAGATAGTCAAGAAACGCTTCATGTGTCCGCTTTAGTGCAACCCTAGTAATAAGTTTATTCAAAACAGTTTGAAAGAATTTGGTTGTTCAAAACTTCTTCTGAATTCCAAAAATTTTATGAAAGTCTTTGAAATCATCAAAACTGCTATAAAATATTGGAGTTGTTGATAATGTTAAAGACTTTTTGAAATATTATTGACCAAAACGCTCTGTTGAAGTTATTTATCATGAGATATTCCTTTTTTGGGAAAATTTCATCAGTTCAAGAGCATTGTCCTCGATTTCATTTGAGCGTTCTAATTGGTTGGAGGGGTATCTTATAAATACAGGAGTATCTGCTACTATGAACTCACAGAAGCACAAGAAGATAGTATCGACTGCCATTCCATATGTGTTGAAGAAACCAGAAGCAATGATGTATGATCCAATGCCGATGACCTAAAAACAATACACTAAATATTAATTGTGTAATAATGCATAGCATCTGACCATTTTGATCAATGGAGACAGAAGGACTAGAATGTTAAAGTTGAAATAAGTCAGAGTCAAATTTTATGTACCATTTCAACCAAAAGATGAATTGAACAAAAAAAGATCAGAATAACTCTCAACCTCATCTTATTCAAGTAACCTTGCGGCCCAAGACGCACACAAATCCATCTTCAAAAGAGGAGTGTAACAGAGGGTTGAGAATTCATTACACGACACCTGTCGCACCTCAAAACTCGATACTTTAGTGACGAATAAGAGGCTTGCCCACCTTATTTCCAAAATATCACTCACTCAAATAATGCTGAATGATATATTTCATCATGTCTATTTTATCACCATAAAAAGGATCATAATATATTTTTTTGAAGCTAAAGCTTTGAACAAGGTCGGAACCAGTGTCTAATAGATTAAGACAGAGGAACAATCAAATTGAAGAGAATTACCACAAAATGCAGTACTACGCAACTGCACTTCAAACAGGGAGCATCGCTGTTGAAACTACTGTCATGTTAAAGTGCAGTGAGTGGTATCTGCCCTGGGCAACTATTACCACTTTTAATATAGTGTGCATATTAACTTATAGATAGGTGCAATTGGCTTGAGTTTTTGCAATTGAAGCTGAGACATAAAAGACTGAAAGGATCTTCAGAATCAGTGACACCGAGGAAGTTTAAAATGGAATAAATGGATGGATCTGCTCAAGATTAATGTAACCATAAAACCTGTCATATTTTATTCAACTTTTTATTATATTTCAGTCTAGTATATTCGTTCGGGTACCGCTTCTTATTTTCCTTTAGGTTTGATAAAATATTCAATATAAATAAAATTAATAAATAAATAAAAATATTCCGAAACTGTGTCAAATAAAGTATAATTTGAGCCCAAGGGTTGGGAGGTTCATAGTGATAATAAATTGTTAAGGAGGAGCAAATCCCACTATTTCAGTTTAATGAATATTAATAATAAGTCAATAAACATTTTTCAATCTTATCTCAGATCTTGGTGATAATTTTGCCTCTACTGTTAGCAAAGGTTTTTTTTACATCTTTATAATAAAATTTCTGAATCTTGTGGCAAACTATTCGCGTTTTCCTTTGCATGGACATGGTTGCAGAAGGAAGCATTAACTAGCGATTAAAAATAGTGTGAGGCGGGGCGGTTTTAAGAATCAACAGTTCGGCTCGCCAGCACAGTTTGAAAAGAACTGTACACCTCAGTATCAATTCAGAAGACTCCCGTGTGCTGCAACATTCACACAAAAGGTTCGTAGATGATGCTCAGTTTATTAACAAGCAAGAAATAAACAACAACAGTCGGAAACAGATAAAAATACAAAGAGCAATAAATCCAGATCTTGTTCCTAAAGCAGCACAAGCAGAAGACAAAGCATTGCAAGCCGAGGCAATATTAGTCAACGATGGGGCAATATGCGACATCGTGAACCTTTGCACGGAACACTGTGGGCGCTATTGAGTAAGAAATAACACTAAAATCCAGCCCCACCACAAAAGCAATAAAAAACCTTACCACGATAGGCATCCAGTAGTAGTTCAATGAAGGTACATGGTCTCCTGCAAATGATATCTTGTTTCCAAAGAAAGCCCAACTTAAGGCAACTAATCCTGCTGTGACAATAAGTTTGCCTGAAAAAAGCAAAATAACGGGATTCAGCAAGCAGAGACAATGAGAAAAATTTTGCTGATATGATACCTTTTTTTTCAAGCCTGGAATCAGCGCCTGAATAGAACCAAGTGAAGACCACTTTTATGGATAAAGCTGCTTCATCTGTGGCTAGAAAATAAAAATGACACTGTCTGGGTGTCTGGGAGTAACCAAAGTATAGAAAAAGGTTCAAAATCATCAACAGCTATGAAAAAAAAATTTATTTTTGCCCATCTGAAGAAAATGACTTTTCAGACACCTAAAGAAAATCAAGACTCTGCCACCCTGCTTTGTGAGACAAAGATAGAACACACATCAGTAGCCTAGTCGATCATAATCCACAGCCTGATAGAAAAACATTTTTTTATTGAAATTCACTCCAAGCAAGGCCGGAAGCAGCTCCAAAGGACCAACCTACGAACATTTAATAGCAAAGAGCTGCAAAAAGGTGTAGTACCGGCAACTGCACTCTAAACGGAAAACATCGCAACTGAACCGTCATGGTAAAGTGCAGTGAGTGGTATCTGCCCTGGATGATGGTGAAACCATCTACCACTTCTTTGCTTCCTTTCAGTCGCCTCTTATGACACAAGGAAATATGTTATAACTATTCTAAAGCCCGTACCTACAAGGAATCTATATGATTTCAGGCTCGGTATATCTTTGCTAAGAGCAACATTTCAAATGGGTGAAATCATAAAACAATATAAATTTCATTTCGAAAAACAGTATCATATTGTATCTGGGTTTTTCTGCTCTTTGTTTGTTTGCCAACTATAATACTGGCTCCCGAGCTGTTGGATCAATTGATACTCTCTATGTCAAAGATCTTATATTGTACCAGACACAGTTATATGATACTCAGTACAATTCATTCCTGTATCATATATCAGAGGTGAAGCTTTTATCCAATTGTTTGGTTTTTCTGAAAATTGAGTTTCGAAACTGTATCGAAAGCATATTATAAAATATCTTTGTCGAAAGCTTCACAAGTCATGTCAGACATTGGAAAAAATATATTTTTATTCAAGTTAGGCTTATCAACATTTTTCAGCCTAGTTCTAACATTAATTTTACATCAATATATACCCTAGGGTTTGAAAGATCAATACTCCCGAGGTGTGCGCATTTTGCTTGAGTAGATTGTGTATTTTTTACGCTTTATTTCATCCCCGCGTTTTACACAATGCAATGCAACACAAGGGTAAAATAAAAATTGAAATTTAAAAAAATTGATTTTGATTTCAGACTTATGAGTAGGAATTTTATTCATGAAAAATTTTACCCATCAATAGCAAGAAGTCGGTAACTTTATCCACCACTGCTACACGAAGAATGTTTTTCAATATCAGTTTGAAGGCTTCTTTTGCTGACCAGCAGAAGTTTTCGCCATATACTGCAATCTGAGTAAAAATCATATTATGAGCTTGAAAAGTGTGAATGTTGTTACTGGATTACAAAAAAAAAACTGTTGATTGCGCTCGCTGCATATCAGCTAGACTACAGCGGTTCTCAACCAGTGGGCCATGGAAACATTTTGAAGTGGGCCACAGACCAATTTAAAAAAGCTAGATTTATTGAAGAATTTAGTTTCATTTGTGCAACTCTACTTACTTTTACAAAAAAAATGCTTACGACCTGCGATTCTTGCGATAAATTCGTGCTGTACATGCACACTGAATGCGATTTTTCAGTCTGTGCCTGTTGCGATATTTTATAGGTTCTTGCTTTCATAAAAATTTATTGGGCCACAAAATTTTTGCGCAACAAAAATAGGCCACAAGAGAAAAAGGCTGAGAATCACTGAGCTAGAGTCTATCAGGGTATCATAATCTTGTTTTTTTCTGGGCGTCCGAATGTCATGTCATTATTCTTTTGATGGACAGAGATAGTTTCACGGCCATCGACACTGCTATTTCATAGCTGTATTACAGCTGGCTACAAATAGACACACAAAAGGAGACATTCAAATCTTCTAGCCACAGTAGTGGTAGATGGTTTTTCCCCCGCCCAGGGCAGATACCACTCGCTGCACATTACCATGATGGTTCAGTTCCGTTTGGGATGCTTTCCGTTCAGTTGCTGGTACTACTTCTTTTAGTAGCTCTTTGCTATTGGTGGCTGTTAGTTGGTTCCCTATAGGAGCTGCTTCCGGCCTTGCTTAAAGTGAATTCCGATAGGAAAATAAAAAAATTGCTAAATTTTTTGTGTGTTGAACCCGATTTTCTTGAGTAGCAGAGGAGCTGGCAGTTCATGTTATCTGTCCTGGTTGATGATGAACAACTACCACTTCGCACTATGCTAATAAGTCGGTACTAAAGAATGCCCAGTTAGCTCAATTAGTAAAACATCAGCTATGCATCTCAAATCCTTCAAATCATCCTGTCCGGGATGATACTGTAATATACAGGAAGATTTCATGCTTTGCCGACGAAAAAGATTCAAAAAAATGGTTACAGCTTCACAAGCCAACCATAACCATGCAAAGGAAAAATCCGTAAAAGGCCAGGTATAAATATCACCCAGACCAACGGTCTATAATTTGCATTTGCAAGAAAGGTTGCGGTTCGGGATATATTATTAGGCAGTATTTACGTCTTTCCTCTCCTGCAGAACAAAAAAGAAATCCTGTCTAAATTAAAGAGGTAATAAATAAAAGCGAGCTTAAATAGATTAATAAAAAACATACTGAGTACTTACCATAATATAAGCATTTCTGTTCAAGAATTTCATGAATTTCTCTAAGCACCAACAACAGCATTTACAAATGCACAAGAAAAATCTCGCAACCTTATTCTCAGCTTCTCTCATCTTGTGGTCAAGGTATTCAAGAAGGACTCTGACCATTTGTATCAAAGCAATGATGAATGAACCAAATGCAAGAGAGCCTGTGTGGTATCTGGAAAATAAAGAGAATTATGTTGTTAATTTTCAATTAAAGTGCAGTTGCTGGTACTACCTTTTACGATATCTGGTTGCAAAATTTGAATGGTCATTAGTCGTTTTTCCCACCAGCCTTGTTCAGAGCAAAATCGAATGAAAAAATATTGACATGTATTCTGATTCTACACAAAAGGAGAACAGAACAATGACAGGATATCATTTAAAACCTACAAAAAATTAAAGCTGATAACTATAATGCAAGTCATGACCTTCTCATTTAGTTACAAGTTCTAAAAAATAAAGTTTTTTCCTAACCTATGCATAGAGCCCAACCGATATTGCGAATTCGTAACCGATATCGATACCGATATTTTGACATTTTTGACCACTGATAATCAATATTTTATCTGGAGTGAAACTCATTGAAAAATCCCCATATTTCTTATATTTTGATGAGTTGCAAAACAATTTTTTGCAGAGGGAGTAAAATTTCATCTCACGCAAATAACATCTGCTGAGGATTTCCTCAGATGAAAGCGAAAAATATTGCGAAATTTTGCTATTTAAACAAAAATCGTGTTATTTTAAAAGAATTGCAAATGTCCATAAGTGAATTTCAGTTGGCCGATATTATCGGCTGCTTTTGTGATCTACCGTTATATCAGTAAACAGCAAAATTAGGCAGATATATCGGTTTATCAATATATCGGTCGGCCTAGGCATGGATCATGGCAGGTGGAATCTTATTTTCCCCTCAAATATGACACATCCAAGTCATTTTTTTCTATTGATTCAAAAAGTTTCAACAGCATGCACAATTTATGTCAGCGTTAACGACGTTGAAGAGTCACTAGATCTGTGTTTATGGCATATCTCAAAGTATTATATCTCTTGAAAAATTTACTTCTGATTCTGGCCATTTTTTCGGTGTGTTTTAGCAACACAGTAGCTGACTGGCTGCCAGTTTGGCATGGATATGGTTAGTAGAGGAAGCTAAAACGAACGATGTCAACCACTGTGCACCGAAGAAGTATCATGCAATCCCCTCTCTCTCTCATTTAAACATTTCCCTCAGGAGCAGAACAATATGAAAGCAATAATATTTAATAAATACATTACCTCAACGATCTTCCAAATGCTGAGAACAAAGGCAAAGCTGGTATGTCCTTCGATTTATCAAATGCCCAGTAATAGGAAGCAAATGCACCTGTAAATGCAATGAACAATGTCAGTATTAACAAATATAGTTGACAAAAATGACATTCCAGTAAATGTATGCACTTCTAATTTCAGCCTTTCAGGGCCATGCTAAATGTTACCCTTGGGATAATAGAAATAATATGAGCTCGAGCTATTGCGCAACTATAGCAAAGGAAATGTCAAGAGAATTAATGCCTTGTGACATACATGTTATTGATATTGCAGAAACAGTTCATTGGAATAAGATATATATATATATATATATACACATCATTGGAATATGATATATATTAAGAATATTCATCTTTAACAATTCATTTCACAAATTAGAAGAAATGAACTTCAACTTTTTTTCAAAACTGTAGCCGCAAGAATTAACCTAACATATTCCTGTATGTTGCGAGAAATGATAAAATAGAAAGAAAAGAAGAAGTATGTGGTTTCCACTATCACCCGAGGGTAGATGCCACTCATTGGACTTTGCTATAAGATTTGTATGAAATGTTTTCCACGTATGAACTTTAAGTTGTATAAGTGATTGCCATTTTAATTTCCCCGCGTGATTAGAGTAGATTTCACTCATAAATTAAATTTCAATGACAATATTTTTATTTAAGTTGCTTATAATGGATGGTAAAAATTCAATTTTTTTTTCATTCGGAATTATTTTTTTTGCCCAAAATATTCCAAATTATTGTGAATCCCTAATTATAATATGAAATAATGTGAAAGTCAAAAAGTTTTTACCTGCCAAGGTACATTGCCCGAGTGCAGTCACCCAGTTGAGAAGCCAGAAAAAAGCAAACACAATTGCAATCTGAAGCCCTAAGGTGTTTTGATGGAATCTGATTTAAAGATAAATATTTCGTGTTAATGAATAATTTTTTTTGAACTTCAAAGGCATGCCTGTTTTAGCTTCAAGATCTATATTCATTTGGATAAAAGTTTTATTTGGGTCGTATATACCGTATTTTTTATTTATTTCAAAATTCCTCAAGTAGATACTGAAAAAATCAGTCAGCAATTTCCTTTCAATTCAGGTGATCAAATTTGATACAATATTAGATTTGATAAATGAATATATCTGAAACAGGCAACTTGATCATCTATTATGAAACTAATGAGCAATTGGCTTCGAAATATGTTTCAAAGTTTGTGTTTTTTTATATGTGCAATACTCACACTGAATCGCCGCCGTATCCTATAAAAATGCATTTTATTGTATCGTCATTGGCATGTTCGTGACTTGCCTCGTTCCATTCCTGATTGAAATAAACGGTAAAAAAGTTAATGAATGTATATACAATCCAGTTGAAGAAATTTAATAGTTCAGTATGATGCAAAAACGCAGTTGTGTACATAGTCATGATAGAATCTTGTTTACCTTTGAACTCCAAAAACTTACATGCAACTTCAAGTCACAAAAACGTATTAGGCAGTCACGACAGTTTTACCATTGCACAGGGCAGATAACATTATTTGCACTAGTTTAGTGGTTCAGTTTTTGTGCATAATCGTTTTTGCTTAGGGTGCAGATACTGGTTTCACATTTTATGTGGTTCTTTGCCAGAATAGTGGTCGTCAGTTGGTTTCTTTTGACCTTGTTTGGAGCAAATTTGTGATATAAAAGATTCGATGATTAGATCACACCCTGGAATAGTCCTAACACATGACTCTTAAAGGAAAACAAAGAAGTGAAGAGAGAAGAAATACTTACGATAGGATATGCTTTCATTTTTTCCTACAGGAGAGGAAAGCTGAGAATACAGTTTAATCATATGACGAACCACGGCCTCTCGTGCAGATACCAGTTCAAGAGGATCATAGCTGCGTATCTCGGAGCATATTCCCTACGCTTTACCGATTGAGCTAACCGGGCATTTTAATCTTATCTTGTATACCCGTTCTGTCAATCAATTAAATGCCAGAAAGATTCAAAATGATGGACATAAGATAGATATCGAATAATATGATAGAAATCGGAGTCAAAAATATGATGCTTCTCTGATAGGAGCATTTTTTCAGTCAGAATTCAATTCAAGTCAGAAATTCAATCAAGTGTGAGCTACAAATGAACTGCAGCTTTAAAAAATGATCATGTGATACGATATTAGTGACCCATGTTTAACATAACTACTACGTCTTTGAGTAGCTCTTTGCTATTAAGCGGCTGTTAGTTGATTCCTTCTAGGCACTGCTTCCCGCCTTGCTCAGAGTGAATTTCAATAAAAATAAGAATGAAAATTTCTGACTAAAAAAAATACAGAAGCAAACAATACTTCAATCCCACTAAAACAAACATCCCACTCACAAAAAATACTCACTGTAATATTACACCCTGTGTTATTATATGTATTTGTATCTAGGATTCTGTACACCGGCTCACCAGACGATGCTAAGAAAAGCTCTGTCGCTCCCCAGAATGCAACGACAATCACCGCTAGGATGAATGTCACGATGGGGTAGAAGAGGGTCGAGATCATATGGGCAACGGCTCTGAAAAAAAATAATATTGAGATCGTAATGAAAGAAGAAAATCGGCAGTTTGAGTTCCAGTACTGAAATGTTCAGAAATGGATTTATTGCAATAAAATGTATCATCTAGCTTTAAACTAATGCGGCATTAAACTCTGTGCACTCCAAGTTATCACTGTTAGGGCGCCGATTTAACAGTAAACACGGATTGGAATATAAACACTGGCTATAAAAAACATACAACTAAATAGATAGATGAGAGTTTAAAATTGCAAAAAACTATTTAATTGTTTCGTCAATACACTCCGCTATAGCAAAAAAAATTCTGTGTTGAATGTTTTTCTAGTTCCAAGGGTGCATATTTATTTTGTGCAACCATTTTCATTAGTCAGCGCTATCAATCATTAGCTAGTTCCTTTTTAAAGATTCTTCAAATGTGCCATTTAGCTCAATCGGTAAAGCGTTGGGAATCGTGTCATGCTATGCATCTCTGATCATCCTGACAAAGGTTTAAATCCCATAAAGGATGTTTATAGGTGAGAGGTTTGCTGGACGCCTAGCTTGAGCACGGTGGTTCATGCAAGCGCTGCTTACGGATTCCACCACCAGCCATGTAGGTACATGAAAAATGAGTAAAATATTAGGCCAAAAACCTCGCCCAGATTTAGAACTGGTGTTTGAATAAGAGGTAGTGGTTTGCTATGTGGATAAAACGGATTATTGGCTTCATTCTCCTGCAGCATAAAAATCAAATCTTATACTATTTTCTCACGAAATTGAAATCCTATTAAATCTTAATTAAAAAACGGCAGCTTGCTGAGAAGATTTTTCATAATTGAATTGCATTTTTAATTTGCTACTGTCAGATGCAAATCAATATTGTATCCCACTCACTTGCTGGCTTCTCGGATGATCTGGATTGCTATCAGGATTCTCTTCCTCAGGAAAATCACAATTAGGAGGAAGACTGAAGTCACGATGCAAAGGATTATAACTGGGAATAAGATAATTTGATCAGAATAATAACCTAAAAATTCATCACAACTTTCCCCTTAATGTTTAACATTATACCAAAATAAAACAAAGAAAAAGTCTAAGTCATTATACTTGGAACTCTTACTTCATCCTATATATTCACATCGTTTGTTTTTGTATTTTATTATTCTTCCCATTGAAATTTGCTCTAAGCAGTGATCACACATGTGTTTATTTTGTCTTTTAGCAAGTATAACAATAGTACAAAAGATACAATCATATTTTAAAGGATTGAAGGAATGCACGAGACACTGCACGGGCCTAAAACCCATTGTGCGACAAAAACCCTAAATTCAAAAAGATGGTTGATAAGAAAGAGATAAAAAAAATCTCATTAAAGGAAGACGAACACGTAACAGCGACAGAGAATAAACATACCAATCGTATTTTTAACCTTTTCTACAGTTTGGTTGCTACTAGACACTGAAAAAAGACATTAGCGTGAGACTGATCACGAAATGCTCCCCCTTCGCCCGGAATTTTCTTCTGATGGAACCAAATTTTTATCGGGTGTCTGAGTAGCTCGGGTAGCAATCTGCCCAATCTGGGATCAGTTGTCTCATATGCTATGAGCATTTGGTACCAACTTAAATATTTTTTTCAGAATATTCATATAGAATAGCAATATCTCTTATGTGCCCTGTAATGGATTCTTTGGCAGACTGGTCACTTTTTGCAGTGCACCCCGACCCCAGTGCAGTTACCCCTGCCCAAGGCTCTGTACAGGCGCCACTTATAAACAGACAAAGTTAGAATTGTCGAAAAGATATGATCTTTCCTGTTCGGCGTAGCCAAGTCATCACACCCTGGGTTGAGTGGTGAACATGAAATTACGAGTCGCACTCGTGCTAAGATTTCATACAATATTGACCGTCTGCCACTCATTTGTTTCTTTATATTTACCTCTTGAGGCAATGCATTGGGCAATACTCAGGGAGTAAATGTCACAAACAGTTTTATGCAAGAAGCTTTTTTCTAAGAATCTCTAAACTTTGGAATTCCTTGCCTTCTTGCTATTTTCCTGATCAAGTTGATATACAAGGCTTTAAAACTCGCGTTAATTGACATCTATCAGGGATGGGGGTTCCTTAGTTCCTGTTCCTGCATTTCATGCAGCTCTTTGCACTTTAGTGGCTCCAGGAGAATTTTCAAGTTTGATTCTTCTCCTGTGGCCTTGCTCATAGCGAATTTCAATAAAAAAAAAAAAAGATTTAGTTTGAAATCTTCAATGTCTTGTATAACTTACAGAAAGCCAGCCATGTGTCCTTCAGTGCAAGATATTGACTTAGATCAGTTGTGAATCCAGTTGATATGAGCGTTGCATTCGCGCCATTTACATTCAGAAGACGCTGTAAAACAGAAGCCCAAAATTAATGCAGGTAATTTAAAACTCAACCACAGTGGTGCCATAGAGCTTCAAATCTTGGGAGGGGACATAAAAATAAAATTGTATCGCAACTTGTAAACAGAAGGCGCATGAAAATTTCTTAGTCCTTTTGTTGATTAAGTATATCATTTTGAAGGCAAAAAAAACGATACGCCCTCGAACATTTATGCAATTGTTAAAATTGCAAAAAAATTGAAGGCGGTAACCAAATTCTTGGGGCCCAGGTCACGCAGACACACGCCCCAGGCATTCAGACACTTATGGACAATGACACCCAGAGAAAAAATTCAAATAGGGCATCATTTTATTTAAAATAATTTTAATTGCAAAATGTATTTTTTGAATTTCTGACAACCTGGCAAGTTATAAGAAGGTTTAAAAGTTATAAGAACAACAGAGTGTCATTGATTTTGGATCTGTTGGTTTATTCAAAGGATGTCACACATCAAATAAAATGTTCTGTCTCTCTGTTGACAACAGAAAAAGTGAATTACCGTAGTAGTAGATTTATCCAAAGACGCCATTTCAATTAAACATTTCAAATTTCAAAAAAGTCAAGATTTTAAAAACGTTTACTGACACCAGTAGCTCAAGATACTCAATGATTTTCATGTGGCACTAATTATGATCATCATCAGATCTCTGACATTGGAGGAGAGGGTCCAAATACTAGTAATAATATGTGTAGGGATAATAAGTAATAATATGTGTAGGGCTAATAAGTAATAATATGTGTAGATAACCGAATCATTTGGAATTCGAATCTGATTCGAATAATTTTTTCGAATCGAATTATAAATTCCATGTAAATAACAAATATCCTATTTTTACTGTTACAACTTGCCTCCTTTGTGAAAATCAAGAAATTTATAGTTATAGTGTATTTTCGATTTCCTCCAAAAGCAACAATTTTCGTATTTTAACGACAAAATATAATCGAGCTTCGTCAAATTCAGCAAGTTTTTGTTCCTATGAACAATTCACAATTGATTCGAATAAAATGTGCTTCAGATCGATTCGAATGACGGAATCAAATTGACCAGCCCTAAATACGTGCCAAGAATGCACAAAAAATCATAGCTAAAATACAAATTCTAATAACATAATTGGGTTTTATATTGCACAAAAAAGGAAAACCGAACCGAAAGCATGCAATAGTTTAACAAATCTTCATCTCGGCTTTTGTCGCCAGTAATTATGATATGTAAAGTTAATTACCAGGACTTTTTCAAATTTTCTCGTCTTTAGGTTTCTAAATGCAACTCACCTGCCATTCAGTGTAAGTATAATAGACTCCAAACCCCATCACGCAAAAGAATGCAAAGATAGTGAACCAAACAATCGGTCCGGCAATCCATCTCATTATTACAATCCATATGAATGCTACTAAGCCTGCAACACCAAGGCCACTGAAAATAAAGCAAGCGTGTGTAAGCTAGGTTATAGGATGGCAGGATGTTGTTTTGTTTGAGTGTCTGAGTTTCTTCCGGTGATTCAAGAACCCTGAACATCATCAACACTAAAATTATATTCGTGGCCTAGTGGTTAAACATGATGGCGTCGCAGGTTGAAGATCTCAGGTTCGATCTCAGCAATTCTAACCCTGCCCGTCTATAAGTGGCCGCTGGTAAAGAGCCTTGGGCAGGGTGATCCACTCCTAGAGGTAGTTGTAAAAAAAAAAAAAAAAGTAAGAGGGTGTCGGCTAGCTCAGCCAGTAAAGGCATTGTAAATACGCTTAGAGCCATGCATCACTAATGTCCTGGATTCAAGTCTGATATGGCATGATTATATGCGAGAGGTCTGCTGGACGTTTCACGGGTGGACGTCGGTTCATGTAAGCACCACTTAAGGCTTCCTCCATCAACCAGGTCCATCCATGGGAAAATTTAATAAAAATATTACGGTAAGCGAAAACCCTTCACCCCTTTGGAACTGGTGTCTGCACGAGAGGTTGTGGTTCGATATATGGTTAAGCTGTATTCTCGGCTCGGATAAAAAGGGAACCCTATTCTATTAAATTAGTGAGTGATATCTGGGTGATGATAAACCCGTCTGCCATTCCGCGGTTGAGGATAGAGCAAACTACTGTAACAATAACATCATTCTCAAACACACGTCTACAATGCAATGTGGCTATCAGTTTTATTTCAAAATGATAACCTTTGTCAAACTTTGTCTTCTGTCTACACAAAGGGTGAATCAAATCAAGATATTGTATTACAGAGTTGTCAAGTAAGCAAATAAAACTTAAGCAAAGTTTAATATGTAAGGTAAAGTGAGAAAACTCATTTGGACCAGTGGCGTTTTCACGCCCATTAGAAAATTCTTGTTCTCACTCTACTGCACATACAATACAATGTTGTTTACCTAAAATGTATATGTTTTTCCTTTTTTTTCCAACCTATATTTCGCTTTTAATATCCTTTTTAAGTAGGTAACAGGCTTACGTCGCACTGTGTATTGTGCCAAATAGGTCTTGTACGTACAGTCTGTCTCATAATCATATTGTGTTTCTTATTACTGTATATTGGTGATGTATTTATTTTGAGACGAATATACATACACACACATGTGCCAGAAAATAGGGATTAACTAAGGGCTCGAGATGACTTAACATGCTTTTGCTTACTTCAAGAATTTTTTAACTGAAGATCAATACTCAAACATAGCGACCACTGATGTAACATAGAATATAAAACTAACGATTGAACTGTAGTAAAGTGCAGGAAATGGTATCTGTCCTGGGTGATAGTGAAATAGCTTCTAAACAATGCTGACAACATTCTCCACTTAACAGAATTAACAATAGAAAATATGTATATACTCACGCAAGTATCCAGTACCAGGAAGAAGTGAAATCAGAAAATATTTTCATGGCAATATCTTGCGCATTGAGATATGCTTGAATAATTTCACTTCCCCGCTTCAAGGTTTGTCCCGGTCACTGTTTGATTGAGAGCATCCTGAAATAGATGGATAGACATGTTTAATCCTTTTGACCTCCGGCCATTTAATGAGGTGAAATGTAAAATGTAAATGGTAAAATGTTGTAAAATGTCTTCTTTGGTCTTACGACTTAGAGGTGCCTTAGATTACACCCGTTACTCCAGTGCAAGGCCAAAACCTGTACTTACTTACTTTTCCCTGTTGTAATAGTTTCTAGCATATGACAGTATAAAATTGTATATATTCTATTGCGAAAATGATTTATTTTTTAATTTTATGTTGCATGTCGTTATTAGGACTTTTTCATTCGTGAAATAGGAATTCAGGCATTTATTATTGGATTCAATTTGACCAGCAATTGAAAATCAACACAATGAATATTTTTACTAAAAACTTATATCTTTTTAGAAATATGTCTTTGTTTCTTTATTATAAGTCAAAAAAGCTTCTCAATTTTCAAAAAGATTGATTTGCTACCAGAATGAAAAAATATTTGATTTTGTCCACCATTAATAATTATAAATATATTATTCTGTTTGGGATGTTTAGAGTGCAGTCGCCGGTATTACGTCTTTTAGTAGCTCTTTGCTTTTAAAGTGGCCATTAGTTGGCCTCCGGCCTTGCTCAAAGTGAATTTCAAAAAAAAAAAAAAAAAAGTAAAGAGATCCAGACTTACCACAACAGTAGTATCCTGCCCTGATGCTGAATCGGCTACAAAATTAGCGGCATCTGTCACGACACTTGGTATGCATCTGTTAACTATTGGACTCATTGGAATGTAATATGGTGAACATTTCTCAGCTGTTATCATTGCTTGAAGATCGCTTGCTCCACCGGTCTGTAAATTTATCAGATGATGTCAGAATTGAGATGAAAATAAAAGTTATCGCAATGCCATTTTTATTTTATCAACTTTAACTACTACGAGAATGTGATAAAACTTAGAAGTATTGAAAACATACTCATAATACTCATGAATGGCAAGACCCAAGATGAATTTCGTAGCCAGTTACAATTGTAAACATTGTTAATTGCATATGGTGAAATAAAGTTCATTTAAGTTTTTCATTTCATAATAAAACTTATACAAGAACAGTTCAGTTTCTGGGTTAAATAGATGAATAAAATTTTATTACGAAATTCCACTTTTTAGTTAAACAAATAGAAAATCAACAAATCACAAAGCAAAAAAAAGGGGAGTAAAAAAAACTGATAAATTCCTAATTCCGTAATACAAAGCTTTAAAATATATGGGAAAACGTATTTGTTGTTCTTCAAGATAGAAAAAATTAATTTTGGTGATCATACTTCACTATTGTTGAGAAAATTTGTGGTTAATTTTTTTCACAATATAATCATAAGAACAACATTTCTTACCCCTTTTTCAAACTCCGCCTTTGGATCAAAATCATATTTGCAAATGTATTTATTCCAATCCAATCCCAAGTTTGCTTGAGCGTAGGTGGAAAGCATTGTGTTGGTCACAGTGGCTCCTCCTGCTGATGCTGTAACAGGAGCAACTGCTGCAGTGAGGTACGCAAGATCCTGGATATAGGTCCATGTTGAATTCGGACAGGAATTGACGCAGACCTATGAATTTATCAGATGAGTTTTGGTCAACTTCATGAAACAAAAACAATTTATCATGGATCAAATTGCCAAAACTAACATGCATAACAAAAATAGAAATATTGAAACTTGTTTGACGTCTAACAAAAACAAATATCAAATCTGATCAAAAATCCTTTTATTTGTCACTAGGGTTGGGCAATTCGATTCGGTGATTCGAATCAATTCGAGGCAAATATTATTCAAATCAATCGCGAAACAGTCATAGGAATAAATTTTCAATGATAAAATGCAATAGATTTTGGTCAAATTAGGCCAAATTGGATTGTATTTTGTTGTTAAAATATGAAAATTGTTTCTCTTAGACATGAGGTGTGAAATGAAAATACACAATAAACTACAAATCTCTTGATTTTCACGATGGAGACAATTTGTAATATTAGAAATGGGAAAAATTGTTATTTACACGGAATTAGTGATTCAATCCGATACGAAAAGATATTCGAATCAGATTTGAATTCTAAATGATTCGGTTTTGCCCAGCCCTATTTGTCACTTAGCAACACATAAACATATCCGTAACTTATTACAAATAATAATGACAAAACATAGCAAGTAATAAATATTTTTCAACAGTTTTGTTCAAGTAAGTAGGGTGAACTGCTCATGCTGTCCCTGTGTCAAAAGCTATCTTGAGAGTGAGGACAATAGCAATCGCCGAATATTTGAACTTTTTCCAATGATTGGGAAAGACTAGAGATCGTGTGTGGCCTATATAACAGTGCAACAGTTTGAAAACATTTATAATGCATAGCACCATGGAAAACCACGATTCTGAGTCAGATTAATGACTGGAAGGTTACCAAATAATAACCAGCATGACGACTTGATGCTTCACACTGGAGATTCAAGATTCTGATACACGGTAGGTGTCCAGTTTGAATACATTTAGAAGAATATAGAACAGAATTGTTTTTGCTCTTAAAATAGTGAATTTCCCAACAAAAACATTTAAATTAGTAAGTTATAAACTATTATAATTCTTCATCATGTATTAGTCCTCCACCCCACTTCCCCTTCCAGATTTAACATCTTCACCCACCATTGTGAGCAACAATGATTGATGACTGCAACAAGAATTACCTGAGGTGTAACACACTGAAACTCCAAATAACTTGATGGACTGGCACATTTAGTCAGGTCGAAGAAGAAGATGTTTGTCTTGTTTCTGAAAAAGAGTAGTTTTTTATCGAAATTTACTTGAAAGTCGGACTGTAATTAAAGACTCAATGGGTCATTTGGCTCATGGTCATGGTCAACAGCGGCCACTTATAGACAGACAGGGTTACAGTTACTGGGTAGAAATCATCTTTTCCTGTTCAGCCTAACCTACCCAAGTTATTACACCCTGGGTTGAGTGGTGGGGATGGATAAGCGAGCCTATGTAGCGACGAGCTACTAAAACGTAATACCAGAAGCTGCTTTGGGAGACGTTTCCAAAAGAGGTAAATTGCTGTAATATGAATGCAGTAAGTGGTATCTGCCCTGGGCACTGGAAACAAGCAATTACTTGCTCGTTTTCTTTAGTTGTCTTTTACAAAATGCAGGAGAGTATGTTAGGGCAATCCTAATGCTTGCAGATAATGAAATAAAAACATAAATTTCAGGTATAATAAAAATAGAGTACCGTTTTACCCAAAAACATCAATATAGACTCGTGGAATTCCACTACACGCTTGTTATTTTTTTATTTCCTTACTGGGTTCAAATCGATTCATTTTAATTTTTTTCCACAAATTGCCCGAATATAATCAAATTTAGAATGTTTTTTTTTCAAAATGATATAATTTAAGATTCACTTTGAAAAAAATGGTCCAGCACAAGTTATAACCATGATCTATCTCCTAATTTCCGACCTGAAAATCATTCAGCAGATTGCTTAAACGCGAAGTTATATACCTAGCACACAGTGATATATTTAGGTCTTTAAAAAGGGTTGAGGGGGGAAGGGGGGCGGCAAAGGTTTTCATAGTAAAATTATGGCTTTTGCAGAATGGGCTTTGGGATTACCTCGACATACTTCCTTCCTGTGTGGTTGAGGGCAATTGGAAGGTAAGTTAGCAATGAAATGGCAGGTGGTTCATTATCGCCAAGGCAGATACCATGCACTACCCTTTATTATACCGGTAATTTTTATTTGGAATGTTTATCGCTCAAGAGTGCTGTTGTGGGTCCTCCACTTTGCTATTTCAGTGGTCGTTAATTGCTACCTTTCAGTTGCTGCTTTCGACCTTGGTTAGAGCGAATTTCAATAAAAAAATAAATCTGAATTTTTAAAGGTCGCACTAAAGGCTGCATTTCGGTAAGTTTTCCAATGAAACAGAACGGATTGTTATAACGCAGAATGCTCGTTTCGTTTTTTCTTTGTGTTCGTGCTTCTGTACGCATGTGAACACGTTCAACACAAAGCAACACAGGCGTGTATTGTCGTTTTTATTTTATTACGCGAAACCTAATGCAACGCATCGTAAGACAACTTCACGTGTATTGTGGCCTTAAACCTTAGAGAGTGGTCCATACTTACGATAAATCCAAGTCTCCATATTGAACACCACATATTCTTCCATTGCTATCAGTAGGAAGGAGAAGAATGAGCGGGTCACCATTCACCCAAGCTGAAAATTATAAATGGTGTTCATATATGATAACTTACACAAATTCGTCAATTTCGATCGGCAGATTCGGCATGTCATTGGCGCGAGTGGAGATCGAGAGCAGAAAAATTGTACACCGTATTCACGCGATTGTAAGCCGCCGTTTATAAAGTTTTGATCATGTTTGCGACTTACATTTTTTCTTTGTGATACCGATACTCTGTCGAAACTTTATCGATCAGCTTTATCAGTTATCAACCCATATAGGCACCGGCACAGTAACGGTATATGCGGCTTACATTCAACGGCGCCCCATATTAAATTTTTAACGTTATCACATTCGGCTTACAATCAAGTAAATATGGTATTATGCTATTACAAAATACATCCCCCAGATTAACAAACGCGCCATAGCAATCAATTCGGAAACGAATATTTAAATTTTGATTTTATGGGAAATTTCAAGAATCGATGTTTTACGACTTTGTTCTTAATCATTTTGAGGATGATCCATAGAAGCAGCACTGATCAACTAAAGAATCGGGAAATGCACGAGTTCCTGGATAGCTCAATCGATAAAGCGCTGGGAATAGTCGTTGAGCATCTGTGACATTGGGACGATGCTCGATAACCTCAACGGTTCCTCATTGGTTCCACACTGGAAGGAATAGCATGATGCAAGATAAATCTCCTAACCAGATATAATTGTAAACATTGTTGATTGCATACTGTGAAATAAAGTTCATTTAATTGAACAGCTCCATCACCCGCGAAATAAAACCAAGTTCACTCACCAAATATTCCCACAGTAACGAATCCGACTATGGCAGCGAAGAAAATCACCAGGCAAATAATATCGGTGCATGACCGGTTCTTGATCGGACCACCTTCAGAGGGATTGAAGGAAGACTTTTTATCTGAGAAAAAAACATACACTGTGACACAAAGGTTCAGTAGAGTTGTCGTACATTTGCTGTATTAGTATATTTCTAATAAAAGTCTAAATGGCTTTGTTGATGAGATTTATGCCAAAGCTGTTGATGGTCGCGTCTAGAGGGACGGGCAAACAGTAATTTTATTTTGTCAAGCATAAGCCACATATGGGCTGAGTCGAT
The DNA here is from genome assembly GCA_963675895.2 of Styela plicata. Lineage (NCBI taxonomy): Eukaryota > Metazoa > Chordata > Ascidiacea > Stolidobranchia > Styelidae > Styela > Styela plicata. The sequence goes on along the minus strand of OZ023143.1, from coordinate 24,708,938 downwards.
GCTTCAGTAATTTAACCTTAATTAACCAAGTAATTACCGAGTAAAATTAACGTCGATTTACCGTAATTTTGCCACCGTGTCAATCAATCAATCAATCGTTTTATCCATCACTATCGCTAATTTTATGAACTGTTGATAGAGTTGCAAGACACCTACAGTTGCAGTTTTATGATAATTTTAGCTCATTTATGAAAGTCACCCTCTCCCCCTATATAGAGAGAAGAGGCTTTCATCTCAGAGGGAAACATTTCTCTAATATTTTAAAATTCAGGAATTTGGAATTCATATGAAGCGCGATCGAATGTCCTGTATTTATATGCTTGAGCAAATGAGTGAACCTCGTTCGCCGATACAAGGGGTTCCCATAATACCAAATTATTACTACGTTCGTAATTTCGAACCTGTCCATCGACGCTACGAGGAACATTTGTCCTGGTATACGCATATGTTCTATAATCTTTAGTCGAAATCTTCGAGCGCTTGTGTAATCATTGCGAATTATTATTTATGTCCATCGTTTTATTTTTCATTTAGGTTTGTTAGTTTTAGGACTGGCGCACGCACTTTGTGCGCGTTTTTCAAACTTCATTCGGGAATTTTTCCACTGCCAGATTTTTCTATAGTATAACTCAAGGATGTAATAATTTATCTTTCTATTTCTTCAATACAATTTTACTGTTCGAGATGAATTTCGATTCAAATTGAGATTGAGGACGGGACAAAACCGAATCATGTATAGTTCGGATAATATTTTCGAATCGAATCGAATCACTAATTTTATATAAATACCAAATATCCCATATTATATCCCATATTATTATCCCGAATTACCAATATTAGCATAAACAGACTTGAAGGCAGTGTATTTTCATTTCATTCTCTGTGTCTAAGTTTAAAAATGTTCTCATTTGAACTACAAAATAAAATCAATTTTGGTCAAATTTGCCCAAAATCGATTGCATTTTGGATAGTTAAAAATTTCAATCAGTCTCTTTTAATTTATCAAGTTTTTGTTTTGAACGATCCACAATCCAAATCAATTTTAATTCGGATTTGTTCGAATCACCGAATAAAATCACCCAGCTCTAATTGAGATACACAGTCACTACTAAACTTACGTTTTCCACAACAACATCCCATATTGAGTATTATTTTTTTCTCAAATTCTCATAAACTAGAGTTTTAGCTAAGAGAAATTAAATCGAGGTTAAAAAGGTTTTACAATCTCCCAGTGCTAATGCCACTTAATTATTGCACTTTACCATAGAGTTAGTCCGCCCTTTTTGGGTGCTGCTTCTGCCCTTCAATAACAAACAAACTTCAATAACAAATAAAAATTTAAGATTGGCGCTGTAAAATACGCTTCTGTAATTACTGAATTTGTCAGGCACTGGCCACTGATCAAGCCTTAGGGGCGCGATCCATTAGTAGACGGTACTTGACAAAATATAATCATCACTTAATTGCACTTTTTTGCACATTGCACTTTACCATAGAGTTAGTCCGCTCTTTTTTGGTACTGCTTCTGCCCATCGCTGGAAAATTCGCTAATGCAATTACTGAACCTGAACCTTTAATTGGTCAGGAACTGGCCACAGATGGATCGAGCCTCAAGGGCGCGATCCATTAGTGGACGGTACTTGACAAAATATATATTTTTCTCAATTGGGCAAATCGAGCATTCAGAAGAGAAGTATATAAACATAAATAGGGCCACGGTCGGAGGGGACTAGAGTCAGGGTCGACAAGAAAAAGGATACAATTTGGAGATAAAGAGTGTATCTTGAGTGCGCTTTTTTGAATGGAGTGGATCACCCTACCCCTACCGCCACAGTCAAAAAAATCTTCTGGAAAATGCCACTATTATTGAATATCACTATAGAACTATAAGGAACAAATTTTTAACAGATTCACGATCGACTCAGAGAATTTGTGCTTCG